>CM035227.1:8573180-8930029 GCA_020226215.1 Sindora glabra
TATTGTTATACCTTTATTGTATGGCCTTAATGATGTACTTAACATTAACTTATAAGATATATACAATTATATGTTTGTATATGCATTTACGTGGAAATATGGAATTTACATATGTTATACTTAAATTAAGTATACACTCACAATCAATTAGTATTGTTCATGCCCTCCTTAAAAGTTCAGTTATAGTCTAGATTAGGTTTACTTATAATCGTTATTTATAGCTTTAATTGTCATACATATTCTTAGGGATGTTGTTATCATTTACATCATTCATTTTCATTATGGGATAATTAAGTTAATGTCATATCAAATCTTTAAAGAAGGAATACCAATTGTAATGCATTATTCCTAAGAAATGGAGAAGTAATGGTTGACGTTAAGTTACAAATGGTCGCCTATTCACTATTATATGGGAATTCTAGCAAATGCCTAATTTAATGGTCAATTGTTTAGGCCTAGTGCTTGATTATTCTAATAAGTTTTTACACTTCCTTCCTTTTATAAAACATTATTTATCTATGCTTTAAATGCATTTACCTATTTAATTTTCATGAAAATTTGGACGTACGCCAAAGAAACCTTATTTAACTTATTTCTTTCACTTATATACACTTTAATCATCATATAAGCACTTTCCTATCACAAGTCTATAAGTCTTTCAACTCTATCAATGATCCTATCATTTCAAAATTCTTAAAGTTATGTTAAGTTATCCATTTAGCTAGTATAAAAGAAGGTTAAAAGGGTTAAATCCATCATTCCTTGGTTCTAATCATCCATGGTTTCAAAGATTCTTTATTATATTTGCATTTTTATCTTACTAGTTCAAGGATAAGCTTCCACTAGATAAATAGGAAGGGAAAATGAAAAGAAACTTAATATCAATGATAATTAGAGGGTTATTACCTTGGTTTCATGAAGAATCTAGCCTAATTTTACATCCTCCCTTCATGGCTCTGTAAAGAATTATAGAAAAAGTGAAAACAAAGAAGAAGAAAGGGGTAAATGGTTCAAGAATTTCAGGAAAAATGAAAGAAAGAAGTATTGAGTTAGGTTTTATAGGACACGAGGGCATTTTTATCCTTTATCCAATATTTCTTCCATACTCACTTATGTACTTATGTTTACCTAAAATGTCAAGACTCACTTGATCATGACTAGTATGGTTTCCACTTTTTGATTTCCATAAGCTTATTTAAACCTATTGTGGTATCATCATATAGATGCTAACAATTATAATAATTAGATTTGATTGATTTTATATATATTTATACTTTCAAAAATATTTACAATATAAATTTATGCAACATTGTACTCAAAATGCCATATACAAACTCCTAATTCCCTTATTAAGCTATGTACTACAAGGATCATGGTTGCTTTATAGAAATATAAAAAAAACTCCTATTCTTGGGTCATTAGTAATAGATAAAGAGCTTCCATAAGTGCATCTATAAAATATTTAAAATTAAAATAATAAGATGAGATTTTAATAAGTAAATAATCTACTTATATTATATTAGTGAGTAAATAAGCAATACTTATCTATATCACACTTTATCATAACAAGTTATATCTATTATCAAATAAAATAATGAACAAATAAACCACCTTATGCCTTTCAGGTCATCTTTATCCCTTTCCAAATATCATTGTTCCTTTAAAGCCTACCTTATTCATTCACAAATAACATTTTAGATTCAATACTAACATTATAATATCGTATTCGCTTTATCCCTCTTTTCATATCATTTCATCAAGGTACATTATCGATCATCATATCACAATTTTTCATTCCACATAATTCAAATAGTCTTATACATATAATTAATTATATATTTAATTTGAGGTGCATATTATTGAACAATAATTTCATGGCCTAACATTGTCTTAATATGACAAAGATTTAGTCACAATAACCTATAAATTAAATTTAAAAGCCAAGGATATTTGAGTATGATACTCAAATATGAGGCTTCCAAAATAGAGTCTATATTTAAATATTATAATTAAATATGAGTAACTCGAAAGCTTAAGGAATTTTAGTATTTAAATGTGACATTCAAATAAGATTGATAAGAAAAATTCCCTTAATTTTTATTTAAGTATTATACTTAAATATAAGTAGGCAAAGATGATTCCTTATTTAAGTATTTAAGTGGGGTACTGAAATATAGTGCTTTCCAGTGCTACAATTAAGTGTTTTTTTGGAATTTCTAGAATTTTTTGGAAAATCACCATATCTAACTCAATACTTGCATACTTTCATTTTAATTCAAATAGCATAATACAAGCAACATTTTCTATCCCTTATTGGCATAAAATAACCAAAATTCATTCAACAACATAAATAATACGTTAAAAATACCAATTTAGCAACAATACCTAGGATTAATCCATAAGTGAGTCTTTGTAATTCAACTATTTAAGTAGCTTAGTTACTTACCTATATTTTCAAGAAAGTGAAGAGGAAATGAGAAATTGCAAGTTAGCTACCTTATTAAGCCAAAGTTAAACACAATGAGAATTTTCTTAAAATTCCTAATTTCACCTTCTAGCCTATCTTTTGCAAAATCCTCAATGTTATTATTAGAGTTTAAAAGCATTGTGTTGAGTAAAGGAAGAATTATGATAATTTTCTTGAATTCCTTAATGATTTATGGTTAAAATTTAGGAGAAAATGGAATTGAGGATTAAAGTGAGAAAAGAAGGGGTTTAACTGATGGCAAAGAAGAAAAAATAAATGGAAAATTCTTGTAATTTTTGAGTTTTATAACCTAACGACATTTCAATCATTTTATAAAATTATAAGGGTAAAATGGGAGAATAGTTTTCTAAATTTTCTTTATACACCTTTTCAAAAATTTAATTTCTTACAACCTTATAATTAAATTATTTATACCTATTTTCAATATAAAATTCTATTTTCTTTAAACTGAATTTTACCTTAAACTTATCCATAACTACTATAATTATCAATATATTCATGAAATTACTATTAAAGTAAAAATGAATATAATAATTAAATCTTAAAATATTAAGGTGTGACATAAAACTTGTGTTTTTCTTATATTTTCCCTTTACCTAATTTCTTCTTTTTCCAAAAATTTTGTTCTTTTGTTTAAGATAAAATTTTAAAACTTTAAAGGGGTGCAACACCATAACATTGCCACAATCTTTAAACTAGAAGGCAATCCTAATTAACTCCTTTATGCATGTCATAAGCTTAAGCTAATATCATTTCCTTTTCTTATATCTTTTCCATTTCTATTTAATTTTATTGCTCTCAAGCCTTATTAGTTTCTAACGCTTGTACTTGTTTACCTACAATTAATTTAACCATAATTTTTTCATAACTTTTTATACTAAATTAATATTTTTTTCAAAAACACTTGATATAACCTTAATGAATGGATTTTATAAACTTATATAAGCATAAAAATGTAGTGAAGATGATGACTCAAACAAAGGTTTTGTATATTATTATTATTATTATAGAGAAAATACAAATAAATCCATAAAGTTTTAAAAAATGAATGACTCATGACTTTTTTTAACTATTTTTTTAATTAAAACTTAGGTAAAGTTCTGCACATATTTGTTGTAAGGTTCTCCATTCAAATTATAACAAGTATATTAATTACTCTATTAATTATCAATAATTTTAATTTAATAATTATAATAATTATTAAAGTTATAATTATAATAAATTAATTAAAACATATGTTGTAATCTAAGTGAAGAACCTTATGGCAAGCATTTAAGAAATTTTAACTAAGTTTTGTTCATTATTTTTTAGTATAGTAAAACCAAATAAATAATAAAAAAAGAAGTAAATATCTAACATTCCTAAATGCAATTTAGTTGAATTTTAGTAATAATTTACTAAAAATATTTATTTTAGTTATATTATAGATATATTATAGAATTAATTTTATTGTTAACAATTTATTGTAGAAAAAATTTATTCAAAAACCAGTTAATTTCACATTAAAAATAGTTGAAAACAATTATGGATTACATGTCTTTTTTTATTTTTTTAAAATTGAATTGTCAATATTTTTACTTTTTTTAAAAAAACTTTAAAGGTTATTTGTAGGTTTTGAAATTTTAGAAGGATTATGTAATACAAAGATGTTATTTGTTTTATGGAATCTTTTTCACATTCCTGAGAATGTTTAACAGAAATATGAGATTCCTGTTTTTAGTTCAAATTTTATAAAAATATTTATGAGAATGTGAACATTTTTAAGGATGTTTTAAACTTAATATTCCTTTAAAATATTTTCATGGAGTAGTTAAGTATTTTACATTCCTATAACATTGACACGTTTAATTGATATAAAAATATTATTTTGCCAATCTTGCCATTCACTGCAATCAGCTATTGCTTTTTATCACATATCGCTGATAACTATTGCCTACCACCACCTATTGTTAGTAATTATCATTTAGCACCACCCATCACTAACGATTATTATTTACTACCACTTATTGTCGGTAATCATTGTCTACCACTATTTATCCACCTTTAACCACATATTGTCGGTAACCATTATAAGCTACTACTTATTATTGATAACTATTATTTATTACTACCTACCATTAGTTGCCATCATTTATCATTACTCATTATTAAATATCATTGATTATTGCCTATTGCTAGTGATCACCATTAACAATAATTATTAGTCATTATCTATTACTAATAACTACCATTGATCATTACCTATTTTCTATAATCACTACTAATTATCATCCACTATCGGTGATTACTTCTATTTACTACCTATCATCAATAATTATTATTCGCCACCATTGCCACCATTACTACCATCACTTATTGCTAATAACTACTATTAGTCATTATATACCACTAGTAACGTAGTTAACATTCAATTTTTAATAAAGATATTTTTAGTCATCAAATAATATTTTTAACCACTGTTGGTCACCATATACATTAATAACTACTATTGGTCATCATATACTACCAATACGGCAATAACTATTCAATTTTAATGAAAATATTTTTAGTAATTAAATAATATTTTTAAAATATTTAAAATAATTAAAATATATTATTACAATATTCTTTTGAATATTTTTAATTAAACCAAATATAATTTTACCATATTCCCACTAATTAAATTTTTAAGAATTATATTTTTAAAAATATTAGAATTCTAAAAAATATTTAATACCACAAATCAAACATTACTTAAATCATACTCCATGAGACTTATTTGTATTCTTCCTTACATACTTGCTGGTCACACGTGCCAATCTGACTGCCTGTCTAAGTCCGTTAACCTTGCATTTAGTAAAAATAAAAAATAAAAATAACCCTAAACTGATACACAAACAATTACGCCCTTTTCACTTCCCCAATCATTGCAAACCCATCTTCATCTGTTACCCTTGCGATCAAACTCGCCCTCAACTTTTCCGAAAATACCAAACGGGTCCACCAAGAACGACTGACACGTGGCTCACCTCGGTCCAAAACCAAGTCTAACCCGTGCGTATCTTGTAATTACTCAAATGCAATTACCAAAATACCCTCCCCTTCAAAGCTAGCAACCTGTAATCGGTCATTCATGATTTGCCACGTGTCCCAGTACATCTTCGCAGCCACGTGATCTATCACCGACTACGTTCTACTAACATGCGTCCCAGGCTGAACCGGACATATCTGGTTACACAAGGCAATTGACTGGAACAGCCAGTCATTCAAGCTGCTTTCCCCGCTGGGTATATAACCAGTGCTTTTCTAACGCTTATTCTCCCTCTCTGAAATTTCCTTTTTTTTTTCTCCACAATTTTCAGTTTCCCAGCTGAGCCAGGAAATAAAAAAATAAAAATTAAAGGAGCAACAAAGTTTCGCTTTTTCCAGCCTGCGGTTTCGATGTGAGTAGCTATGGCTTCTTCTCTTTGATTCTTGCATTAGAATTTAAGTGAACTGCAACTTAATTATTTGTTTCAGTCTTAATTACTGGTGATCGATCTTTAAATCTGTGGAGCTTGCTTTTATTTTCGTCTTTTTCGATGTGGGGTGTTAAAACCTCTTATCTCTCCATTTTTATGTGTGCTTGATCTCGTTGTTCCAACGGTTTTGGGTAGTGGGTTCACCGGAGATTGCATTTTATTGGTTATATAGTGGGATTTTGCTCTTTCGTGAATTCGATTTAAAAGCTGTGTTGGTCCTTTCTGTTTTCTAAAGTTCCTGTGATGGAAACTGGGATTGAATTTGGCCATCGGTTAATTTGTTGTTTGTTTGTGGAGTTTAGCTATTCGATCGTGGGTGGGATTTTTGAGAGGATGAAAGTTCGGATTTTTGTGTTTTTTGCTCATACTATTGCTGAAAGTTGTCTAACGGATAAAAATTAGGGTTTTTGGCTGCGGTTGACGCATTATTATTTTTCTTACCTTAAAAAGCGTATTTGGCATGGTTCAATTTGTGGGTCGGTGGCTTGTGTATGCTTCGTTATTGGGGTCTTGTTTTATATGTTGCATAGATTTTAACTGTTGTTTTTCTGGTGCTAATTGATTTTTTATTTTTTAATATATATCTTCAGACCCAGTGTTCAGAAAACATAAAATATTGGACGCATTTGGTGGGCAAAGGGGTTAGTGGATCTGTCAGGACTTTCGATTAATTGGTGATGATGGGAATTTGAGAAAAAGGATCAATAAAATTAGAGGGATAGTTACACCCCAATTAATTCGTTATATAGTATTTGTGTACTCTCTGAAGGATGTTTTGTATGTTTTCATGTCAGTTTTAGCGTTAAGGGAACATTCTCGTTAGTATAGTAATCTGTCAGGTCTGGCTTTGGATAGCTACTTAGACTCCGGTCACCAAGGGGCGGTGCCCCCCATGGCACCTTCTCGGGTGGCTGGAGGGTTAGCCCCCTCATCATCGAGTTCTGGAATATTCTTTCAAGGAGATGGGCAGTCACAGAACGTAGTTAACTCTCACTTGAGCTCGTCTTTTGGTAACTCATCTAACTCCATTCCTGGAACTGGCCGCTCAAATCTGGGTCCTGTTTCTGGGGACATGAATAATGCAGTTTTAAACAGTGTGGCAAACTCAGGACCTAGTGTTGGTGCTAGTTCTTTAGTAACAGATGCAAACTCAGCACTTTCTGGGGGGGCCCATTTGCAGAGAAGTGCAAGCATTAATGCCGACTCATATTTACGTTTACCCGCATCACCTATGTCATTCTCATCAAATAATATTAGTATTTCGGGGTCATCAGTTATGGATGGTTCTTCTGTAGTACAGCAGGGCCCTCACCAAGACCAGAATGTACAACAATTGCGGCAGAATCAGCACCAGCCACAGGGTGTTTCAAGTGCTAGCTCTCTCCAGGCATCCCAGACTGGCCCAGGTTCACTCCCATTGGGAGCAAGAGTACCTGGATCTTTCATTCAGGATGCTAATAATTTATCCCAGTTGCAGAAGAAACCACGCCTAGATATCAAGCAGGAAGATATACTCCAGCAGCAGGTATTACAACAGCTTCTTCAGAGACAGGACCCCATGCAGCTTCACAGTCATAATCCACAATTCCACCCATTGCTTCAGCAGCAGAGAATGAGGCAACAGCATCAACAATTTCTGCAGTCAATGCCACAGTTACAGCGAGCCCAGTTGCTGCAGCAGCAGCAGCATGTACAACAGCAACAACAAATGCAACTGAGGAAGCAATTACAGCAACAAGCACTATCCTTGCCTCCCAAGCGCCCTTATGAGAGTGGTGTATGTGCCCGTCGGTTGATGCAATATCTTTATCATGAAAGGCAACGACCCAATGTGAGTTTTCCCCTTATGTTTGTTTGCGGCATGTGATAGCATGCCTTTCTACTTCTTTGCGTTCATATAGCATCTGTAGTTTGTGTGAAATACTGAAATTTGTTTGAAACCAATTATTTTCACTTCATTTTTCTTGATTTTTAAGTAATTGTCTAGCTCTTCTCAGTGGTAGAGTTTTAATGCATCATCTCTGGCATGTGCCTGAGGGCTTGGGTCCTTGGGATTGGGAAAATGAAAGTGTTATTATGTTTTTCTGTCCCAGGATAATAGTATCGCTTATTGGAGAAAATTTGTGGCTGAATATTACTCTCCTCGGGCAAAGAAACGATGGTGTTTGTCTTTATATGAAAATGTTGGGCAACATGCACTTGGTGTTTTCCCCCAAGCAGCTATGGTCAGATTCTGAACCTTTAACCTACAATTTTTTATTCATTGATAGGACGATGTCTTTATATGTGCTGATGCACCACTGTGAATTCAAAGTATTCATAGGTTGCAATGAAAAAATTATGTTGATGGTGAATCATATAGATGCCTCTATACAAAGAATTCAAGTCTGAATGATCCTACTGTTCTAAATATTGGTGCTTTTGGTATGTGCATAATCTTACATGGATCTTTCTCTTTTCAGGATGCATGGCAGTGTGACATATGTGGTTGTAAATCTGGAAGGGGATTTGGTAAGAATTTGATATTATAGTTGTTACCTTGCTCACCAGCATTAAGGTGTATCTGACATTAGTGACAAGTCCATTGTGTGGTAATTATGTCCAGTTATTCTTAAAGGTGCCAAATAACCATCACTTGATAGTTAAAGAAAAACAAGAAAATTAAATGCGATTAAGCTTAAATTTATATTAAGTGATTGTAATTGTAAGTGGTGCAATGTTCGAGGGAGGCTCCTATAGATACCAGATCCACTATGAATGTAGCTAAATGTAGATGTTTACATGCTATCCTTCAAGTCCTTAGTCTACATCTTAACTTGGCTTACAGAGGCAACATTTGAAGTTCTCCCCAGGCTCAATGAGATCAAATTTGGCAGTGGAGTGATCGATGAACTGTTGTTTCTGGACTTGCCACGTGAATATAGATTTTCTTCTGGAGCAATGATGTTAGAATATGGAAAAGCAGTTCAAGAAAGTGTATATGAGCAGCTTCGTGTTGTTCGAGAGGGTCAACTTCGTATCATATTCTCACAAGATCTCAAGGTCATAACATCACCATTATACTTAGTTGCCCCCCTCCCGCCTTTTTCTTACTACATTAATCTTTTATGCGTAGTGACCTGCTAAAATATTGTGGTGCTTATGCAGATACTGTCATGGGAATTTTGTGCACGGCGCCATGAAGAACTTCTTCCTCGGAGGATGGTTGCACAACCGGTATGGTCATGGTCACTTTAATATGTCACAATCTCACTCTCTTTTCTGGCTTTCTCCTTGTGGTGCTTGTTTTATTGGGCCCCCATCCCCAGGGAGGAGCCTTCGTGGGATGTTTCATAGGCCACTGCTCTATTTTAGCATAAAGCACTAGCTTTAGGAGATCTGATTTTAAAGTTAAAATATCTAGTCGAACCTGATAACATTTTTTCTGTATTGTGTGGTGTGGTTCTGTCTCTGATTCCCTATGCGAACACAGAAAAGCCATGTGATTCAATTCATTCTAATGGTCCGTTAGCAAGTGATCTCTAATTGCATTTTTTATTTATAGTCAGGTTAGTTTAATGAAAAGGAGTGGTCTACCAGAGAACATTTCTGTGACAAATTTGGATTCTGTATACTTCAATTCTGTTTAATGTATCTTGTTTCTCAAGTTTCTTTACTAAATTTATGATTCTCATCTAATAAGTCATATCCTTATGTCTTTTCTTTAAAATTTCTCATGTTAGAACATTTCTGTGACAAGACTTGGATTTTTTATACTTCAATTTTGTTTAATGTATCTGGTTTCTTAAGATTCTTTACTAAATATATGATTCTCACCTACTAAGTCATATATTTATATCTTATCTTTAAAATTTCTCATGTTATGTATCTTCTATTAAGAAAAACTGCTGATTTAAGTAATGGTAAGCAATGGGGAAAGAATTGCCATCTAGGTATTTTGAAATTCAGTAGTAGTGGGAAAATTTCCATTCTTATTTTAATACTATTAGCAAGTAAATATTTAGATTCTCAAATGTTGTTTTTTTGTTATACTAGATGTAATAGATGGGGTTCATGTGGCTAGTTTTGACCTTGACCAAATAAGGAAAAGGCAATCATTGGTATAGTTCAATGTGTTATATGAATATTGAAGAGATATTATTTTGAATTTCATATTTCATAATACTTTTGCAGGTGAACCAATTAGTTCAGGTTGCACAGAAGTGCCAGAGTACAATTAATGAAAGTGGATCTGATGGAATTTCTCAGCAGGATTTGCAGGCAAACAGCAATATGTGAGTTTGTGTAGAACTTCTGAACCTTTTTACCATGCTCTAAGCTGGGTTTTTTGGGCAGCTAGTGTTTCAACTTTTTAATACATAATTTGCGTTATAGTTGGGATTGAGGATTGCAATTAGGACTAAATAGTGTCTTTATTCAGGCTAAAGTTGGTATTTTCTTGCTTTAGGGTACTGACAGCTGGGCGTCAGCTTGCAAAGACATTGGAATTACAGTCCCTAAATGACTTAGGCTTTTCAAAAAGATATGTAAGATGTTTGCAGGTATATTCTAAATAATGTAGATTCACACTTTACAGTTTAGTCATTTGTGATAAAATTGATAATTCTTATTTTAATGAAGTCCTCTGATGGTAGCCTGCTTAAATGTTTGACAGATCTCTGAGGTTGTTAATAGCATGAAAGATCTGATAGATTTCTGCCGCGAGCAGGAAGCTGGGCCAATTGGTAATCTCATTTTGATGTTGCTATACTTTATTCCAGTAATATATTGGACTTTTTATTAAGTAAAACACCACATTGTATTGGGCTCTAGAAGTTTTTAGGTGTCCAACGTAGCCTGGCAAGTCACCCTTCTCCCTCAAAAGCAGGATTGACAATCATATTTCCAGTTTTATGTAAATGGATGAAATATCTTATATTTTATTCTCACTTATGTATTTGTACTTATGCTATGGATTTGAATTGTCTAAGCAAAAGTCTTGGCTCACCAAAATAAGGCTATAGATTTAATGGAGTATGGCAAATGAAATTGATGGGGCCTCCAATAGTACATTCATAGATTGTGTAAAATTGGGAAAAATTTCTAATGTTACATTAACATTGAAAACTTGGTATTACTCCCATACAAATTTTGCCAAGTATTTTATTTTTCTAACTTAGTAATCTGATTTATTGCCAAAAACAACTGATTTCTTGACCAATCAGACAATTAAGTGGGAAAAATAATACGTGGCAAAAATTATATGGAAGTAGCACTGAATTTTTAGTGGCAGCGTAGCATTAGAAAATTTTCCGTGAAGCTGCATCAGCTTGTAAATGTAGTAGTTTTAGAGCTCTGTTCCTAACCTTTACCTAACACTTGTATGCAGATGGCTTAAAAAATTATCCTCGACATGCAAGTGTGGCCAAGCTCCAGATGCAGGAGATGGAACAGATGGCAAGCGCTCAGGGTCTGCCAGCTGACCGAAGCACACTTACTAAACTGATGGCTTTGCATCCTGGATTGAACAACCAAATCAACAATAATCCTAATATGGTTAATCATGGTTCTTTAAGTGGTTCAGCTCAAGCTGCTTTAGCATTGACCAACTACCAGAATATTCTCATGAGGCAGAACTCGATGAACTCAAACCCTAATTCGCTTCAGCGGGAAGCATCAGCTTCATTCAATAATTCGAACCGGAGTCCATCTCCAACTCTGCAAGGAGCTGCTGCTACTCTGATTCCAGGGTCCCTGCAAAATCTACCTGTCAGTGGTTTCTCAAGTCCCCATCTACCCCCACAGCCGCAACAGCAGCCTCAGCAAATTCAACAACGTTCATTAGGTACAAATACCCTGCTGCAACAAAACCATTCACAGGGATCCCATGGAAGTCAGGCTTTACAACAGCAGGTAATCCAGCAACTCCTGCAGGAAATGTCAAATAATAATGGGGGAGGAATGCAGCCCCAGTCGCTTGCAGGATCCAATGCGAATGGTAATATGGCAAGAAATCCCGGTTTTGGAGTCAACACTCCACCAGTAAGTGGAGGTACTGCCAATGTTTCAGCAAGCAATGGACCTGCTCCGAGCCGGAGCAACAGTTTCAAAGCCGCATCAAACAGTGATTCTTCTGCGGCTGGTGGCAACAATGGGTTCAACCAGAGAACATCTGATATGCCGCAGAATCTCCATTTGCAAGATGATGTGGTTCAGGATATTGGCCATGAATTTACTGATAATGGATTCTTCAACAGTGATCTAGATGATAACTTGGGTTATGGCTGGAAGGCGTGACTAACATAACTTTGGCTTCACTATTGGCTTTTGTCTTGGCTTTTAAGCGTTGAGCATATTATCTTTGTACAGGATATTTTTATATAGCTGCTGTTGCTGCTGTCTCTTTTTCTTGCTCATTTTCATCTTCTTAGTGATGGAATTTGTTGTGACATGTACTTGAGTAGGTACTTCAGAGATTTTATTTGAGGTTTTTCTGTCTTACTCCTTGCAAGTGTAATCAATCTATTTGACAGTTCAAACAATACTTCTGTCAGCTTTCTATGAATACAACTACATGCTCACCTTGTTTTTCCTATATTTGTCAATCTTATCTTTTTGGGCTACCATTAAGATTAGAATATTGAAATGAATCATGGTCACGTGAGGTAATAGTATAAATGCTATTTTTGTTCATTTCAGAATGAAAATTTAAATTACAGACATCTATGGCTTCTGTTTAGAAAGGATGTACAATCTTGTTCTCCTTTGCAGAATTTGTAATTGGACTGTGTGAAACGGATATTCAATTTCCGACTGCTTGATGTATAGCATTTATATTTTATCTTTAATCAGCTCCAAGTCTATCATCCCTCTAATCATTTTATTTTTTTGTCAGATTTAAAATTAAGGGAGAAAGCCCAAGAAAGAGGAATACAAATCTGCCCAACCATAAAAGATAGGCAGGATTCCCAAACCAAACAGCCCCACCCTCTGCAATCGACAAAATTCTTAGTTTTAAACCAAACAAAAGACAACCAAAGTCATGCAATGCAGCTAAAGCCTATATATACAGACAGCCAAAAAAGTATGCAATCAAGGAACTAACCCCCTAAAGACATATCAGTATGTAGGAGAGTTTTCAGTTTAGCAGGAGGATTATACGTCCACGAAGAAGGCAGAGATCCTTAAACTGAGAAGATGCAATCCAGTGAGCCACTTGATTAATGTTGCGGGGAACCCAAACAAATGAAGGTCCTTGAATATGACCGAAATGCTGAAGAATATCATTAAGAGTTGATGAAATCTGCCATCTATCTTCAGCTCCATTAAAGTAGTTAATGAGCTCCCCATCGTTAGATTCAAATGTAACATCATTCTAATAGAGAGTGAGCTAACGCCATTGCATCTTTTAGCCTTGTTTATTTCCACAGAAAACATGTTCCATTAAATAGAGTTGTAAAATATTAAAATGAGAAATAATATTTTATTTATTTAATATTAAATGTAAAGAATTTAACAAAAAAATAACTTCCTTTGTAGCAAACCACCAAATGCTTTGGTATGTGTTCAATCAATTTGGGCCAATGAAAATTTGATCTTGGTGGGCTCTTTCGAAGTTTCAATGACATAATCTCCAAGGTGGTAGTAGAGCTATTTTCAGGCCCATCTAACGCTACAGACTAGTAGGCCCAGTCTTTTTGAAAGTTCGCCCAATCGCAGTCTGAGGTATAAGCGATTACTCCCTCCGGGAAATTCATCCCACCACGACTACTGCAGTTCCAATCTGCGGAATGAAAAGAGGTCTAATTTTTAACGAGAAAATATATAATTTTATTCTTAAAATTATTAAGTGTTGACAATGTTATTCTTGAATTATATAAAATTATATTTCACCATTGAATAATTCGTCATCCTGCTGTATGGTAATTTAGACATTAAATTATCTATACGAATTTATATTAAAGAATAAAATTATTTATACATATCATTATTTAAAACTAAAATTATAATTTTCTATAATTTAGAAATAAAATTGCCAACGCTACCTAATTTTAGGGATGATATTATATATTTTCTCAATTTTTAACTTTAGACCGAAACATCTTTTGGACCTTGTTAAACTTTTTTTCTTTGCTTTCTCAAAAAAAAAAAAGGAAATTCTTTAATTTCATATTCATTTAATTATCCTAAAATATCGCAAAAAGGATGAAAAAACTTGAAAATTTTAAATACATATAATGTATTATATGAAATCATTTTAAATGATTTTTAAATATTAAATTATTTTTGTATTTTGGTTCAATATAATAACTGTAATTACAATTGTTATTTTTTATCATCCAAATGGGTGGTTTCATGGATTTTGCATTAATCAAAGGTCAAACGAAAAGTTTGTAATAGATTAAGATCAATAAATGATTCGTAAAAATGCAAAAACTCACTTATTGAAAATGTTTGATGCAATAAACAATTACAGTTAATACATTAGATCAAAATTCATAAATAATTTATTATTTAAAATTATTTTAAAATAATTTTATATAATACATGACGTGTAATTAAAAATTTCTTAAAAAAAAAACCTTAAAATTGCCGTTGCTAAGGAGTACCAGATTCTGAAAGAAAAAATAATCCACACTATGGGTTTGTATGTTTTGGTGGAGACTATCTTACGTAATCCTGAAAATATAATTTTGTTTAATTATGTTTATAGATATAAAATATTGAAATAATTAAAATAATAAAAAAATATTTTATTTCTTTAATATTGAATATAGAAAATGTAATGAGTAATGAAAAGTAAGATATTCTATTTTAAAGATAATATTATTTTTAAAATTTATATAAACGGAAACTTTATCTTTCTCTTAAGAAAATGATAATATGAATTTTAGAGAAAAATAAATACAAAAATTTTTTATTTAAAATTGTGGATTTCAGGGTGAATTCTAATATAAGAACTATGATATCATCTCTTAAAAAAATGATAGAAGAAAAATGAGAAAATCTTGAACCTTTATATATATATTTATTATGGAGAATTTATATAAATTGTACATTTTAAATATAAAAACTTATTTTTTTAAAATATTATTGTGCTATACTTTTTAAATATGTATTATTATTTTAGATTCAAAATATAATGGAATTGGAAGTTATAATTTTATCTATACATTTTTATTATTCTCTATAAAATGAAATTATATAGACTATTTTTTAGATAATTTGATAGAAAGATATGATTATATTCATGTAATTTTTTTTATTTCATAAAAAATTTAATATTTATTATTTTTATATATTTTTAAAAAATAATAATTATAATTTATTCTACTTATTAGAATTTCTTTTAAGAAGTGGTTACAAATCAAAGTTTAGCAATAGATGTGTCGAAAATTATATAACCCACGGGCAATATTTTTTTTTAGATAAATTACATTAATCTTCTCTAAAGTTTAGGCTAAATATAGTTCCTTCTCTAAATTTTCATTTTTGGCTTTGACCTTTCCTCCAAGTTTCATCTTTCAAACACTCCCCTTTCTTAACAGTGATTTTCTATCTATTTCTATAACAGAAGTGAGAGTCCACATTAACCAAATGCAGGTCTTTAAAATTTAATGACAATTTTCCCTCAAAGCATATCTTCAGGTGTTTTAGAATGAGCCAATATTCTATTATTTTAATATCATAATTATCTTTAACGAAACTTGATATTTAAATCTTTTAGATAATAACTATTTTAATTTAATAATTATCATTACAAGAAATTATTAAAAAAATTTCCCTATGTTATATCATATCTTTTTTACATTGGATCTCTGACTAATCCGAATTTGAGTCAGAAGGACCCAATATGGGGGATAAAACTCTCCCAGCGATAGTTTTCTCCATTTACAAGATTTGAACTCGAGACATTGCTTAAGGGAACCCAACTCCTATCCACTTAGACCAACTATCATTGGTTTTGGTTAATTTATTTTAACTAGCTAGTAATTATTATAAATTTATAAGGACAATACATAATAATATTCTTATTATATAAATCTAAGATAATTCATTATAATATTTTTTAAAAAAATCAAAGTGTTTAAATCCATAAAAATATAAATATATAACAAAATCAAATTACAAATTTGTTGTATTTTCCCTAAAAATCAAATCATTAAGACAATATCGTAACAAACTCACCAATTCACCGAATACTAGAATAAGAATGATAAACTAATAACAAACCTATGGAATATTGAAATAAAAAAATGAAGTATAAATCTAATAATTCTATAAAGGTATTTTATTTTATTATTTAAAAATAACATAATAGTTATCAAGAAACACCAAAAAAATTATAGACAAGAAATAAAAAAAATATAATTATAAAATTACCAAAACATTGAAATAAATAATAAAATAGAAGTGAAAAAAATTATAGAAAAAATTGTTCAATTTTCTCAAAGGGATTTTTTCTCTTTTTAAGAGCTTTACCTACCCATTGTTCTCCTTTTCCTTCGCCATTAAGATTTCACTCTTTCCTTCCTTTTCATTGATAACAAGGATTCTCTTAAACTAAAATATCTTCAACTTTCAAGGAAAAGACTTTGATTTTTGAATCTCACTATTCACTTTTTCTATAAGGAAAGACGGTGAGCCAATAATAATAAAAAATTGAAATGTAATACAATCACTAAAAAAAATGTACAAATCAGAAGCAAGATCAATTAAATGTTAGGTTTATGATAGATTTAATGTGACTTTCATAATCATATGAAAAGACATAGTTTATATTATAGAATAATTTAGACATTATCATAAATTAGATTTAGATATTTGGTCCAAGTCATTTATTTAAATTAAATATGCATTAAATATTCATTATGCGTAATTAATATCATGCATTAAATATTTATTATGCATGACTAATGTCAGTTATCTAAATTAAATATGTATTAAATATTTATTACGCATAATTAATGTCATGCATTAAATATTCATTATATAAGATTAATGTCTTAAATATCCATTACGAAAGATTAATGTCATTTATTTAAATTAAATATGTATTAAATATACATTATACAAAATTAATATACTCTTAAATGTATTTTATGGTTTTGCATATGAAAAGTCTTCCACTTAATTACTTGAATTAATTGGATTCATAAATACTAAAGGAAAGCAAAGAGTTAAGGTTCTTTGATGGGTTGAGTTATGAAAGCTATATATAAATGACTCTTGGTCCCTTTCTTCACTCATGAATACAAGTTTGTGTGACTCCCATCATTTCACAAATATTATAGTACAATTTGAGTAAGAAGAAAGAAGATTAAGGTGTTATGTAATTGTATATCTTATTTTATTTGTTGTCACTATCAAATTCATTATGACTTAAGGTATTTCATCTAATTTTCTTACTTCTGCATTTTGTTATTTATAATAATAATCATAGCCAAGATTCAAGTAATAAAATTTTCTAGCATGAAATTTTTTTTTCTCTCTAACATGTGGTATCAGAGCAAGGTTGTGACTTATGATTATAATTATATTGATGTTCATTTGTGTAATATGTTAAGTTCTTTATAGTGGCTTTGTTTTCATCAAAGTGAAACAAGACATATCCATGGTTGAAATATTACACAAATACTAAAAAATGTTACTATGAATTTTTATTACTAAAGGTGTAATTATTTCATAATCACATTATAATTTTGTGTTGTTTAGTGCCTAAAAGTGTTTAATATCTCAAAATAAATATTTATAAAAGAGAATGAAGTTTATCACTTCTTAGTGAATCAATTGCATGTTATATTTTATCCTAAAGGATATATATAATGATGCGCTAAGATTGCTCTTGAATTGTTATATAATGGTTTGCTAATTAATTATGATTATGACTCAAGCTATCTCAGCAAGTTCTCTTTCTAGACATATGTCAAATATCCCTGAACTGAATGGCTCTAATTTTAGAGATTGGAAAGAACAATTACTAATTACGTTGGGATGCTTAGATTCGAACTTATGCCTACGAATTAGTGAACCTGAAAAGCCAACTGAAGCAAGTTCTTCTGAGCAACAATCCAACTATAACAACTAGGAAAGATCCAATCATTTGAGCCTAATGATTATGAAAAGTAAGATTATCAAGAATATTCATATGTCCATGGCAGATTGCTCTAGCGCTAAGAAATTCTTTGAATCTATAGAGAAATAATCCAAATCTTCTAACAAGGCATTAGTAGGTACACTCATGAGTAATTTGACTATTAAAAAATATGATAGGATGTCTGGTATTTGTGAACATATACTGGAAATGACAAACTTAGTTGAACAATTTAAATCTATGGATATGACCATTTTCGAACCCTTTTTTGTGTAATTTGTCCTTAATTCTCTTCCTCCTCAATTTGTTCCATTTAAAATAAGTTATAACACACATAAAGAAAAATGGACTATAAATGAATTGATTGCCATGTGTGTTCAAGAGGAGGAAAGATTAAAGAGAAAAGGATTGCATTCTGTTTTATTGGTTCACTCAGTATCACAAGGTCATAATGGTAAAAGATCCAAGAAGGATAAAAAGAGTCCAAATCGACCATTAATTCAAGGAAAGGAAGCTATTGTATATAATGGAGCAAATACAAGTTCTATAAAATGCTTCTTTTGCAATAAAAGAGGCCATATGAAGAAAGATTGTCTGAAACGTAAGAATTAGTTTGAAAAGAAATGTATTTCTTTTACCTATGTTTACTTTGAAATTAATTCAATTAACGTTCCTTCTAATACTTAGTGGTTAGATTTTGATGCCATAATTCATGTGTCTAATTTTTTACAGGGATTCCTTTTAACTTGAACCCTTTTGATTGGATCTGGCATTTTGTCTGATGGCTTGTACAAAATTCATCTTAATCCTTCCTCTTTTTAAACTAATTTTGCTTTGAATTTAAATACATGTATTAACACTAAAAGAACTCATCAAAATGAAACTTTATCTTTTTTGTGGCATAAAAGGCTAGGTCACATCTCCAAGAAAAGACTAGAATGATTAGTCAAGGATGGTGTTATAACATTTCTCAACTTTTTAGATTTTGGTACTTGTATTGATTGCATTAAAGGTAAACAAACTAAAAATACCAAGAAAAGTGCCACAAGAAGTTCCATGTTACTTGAAGTGATACATACAGATATATATGTGGACCATTTCCACCCTATATAAGAGGGAAAAAATATTTTATCACCTTTATTAATGACTTCTCACGTTATGGTTACCTTTATCTTATTAAAGAAAAATTTGATGCCTTGGAAATGTTTAAAATTTTTAAGGCAGAAGTTGAAAATTAATTGGAAAAGAAGATAAAGATTATGAGATCTCATAGGGGTGGTGAATATTATGAAAAATACAATGAAACTAGTTGTAATTTAGGTTCATTTGCTAGATTCTTTCAAGAAAATGGCATTATGGCACAGTACAAAATGCTTGGTACACCTCAGCAAAATAGTATGGCTGAGAGACGTAACCGTATTGTATTAGATATAATAAGGTGTATGATGAGTAATTCTACTTTACCGATATTCTTATGGGGAGAGGCAATTAAAATGGCAATGTATATTTTAAATCGTGTTCCTACGAAGGTTATCCTTAAAACTTATTATGAATCGTGGGTAGGTGGGAAACCGAGTTTAAATCATCTTCGTATTTAGGGTTGTTGATAAGTGCACAAATACACCTAAATTCTATGTGTTTTATCACTCATTTACTTAGTATTTTGTGCAAAAATTGATTGAAAAAGATACTTAGATGCTCTATATCTTGTTTTCAGGGCATGAAATGAAACATATGAGCATTAGAAAAGAATTTAGAGGCAAAACCATTCAAATCATGAAGCATTGAAGCAAGATTGTCTACTCAGTAAAGAACACGGGGTAATGGTAACCCCGTGTTCAAGGCCGTGTTCCCTTCTGGATGGCTTCGTGACTTCACTGGGCTACTCAGAGAAGAACACGGGTGTGAACACGGGACGTGTCACACCCCGTGTATATTACTGCCATTCGCCTCTGAAGAACACGGAGGGTGTCACATCCCGTGTAGTATGCTGATCAGTCTTCGCTGAGAAACACAGGGTAGAACACGGGACGTGTACTACCCCGTGTACATTGCTGCTTGACAATTCGTAGAAGAACACGGGGCGTGTCACACAACGTGTTCCTTGCTGCTCAAACTTTCGCTGAGAAACACGGGGTACAACACGGGCCGTGTTGGACCCCGTGTACATCAAAGAATATAAGTTTCGCGCGAAATCCTGCGAAGAGAAGGGTGGAAGGGAGAGAATTCTGAGAATTAACAAGGGAGTTGCTGGGAGAAGCCCTAGGAGAGACCAAAGAGCTCATCAAAGGCGCCTTCTAACACGGATCCAAGCAAGAAATTGAAGAATCAAGCAAGAAATTTGTAGATCTTCATGGATTGTTTGGCTTCCTCCTCTGTTTTCTTGTTTTCTTCTGATCTTATGATGATCTCACACTAAACCTCTGTACTTAGCTTAGGTGAACTTGTTCATGGAGTTATGAAACTGAATTTTATATAATCTAGCTTGTTTTACTGTTGAATTATGATTTGATTTTGCTGATTTGTTTTGAACAAGCCAATATATCCGGAATATTGGATTTGAGTCTTGGATTAGTTGATTCTAGGTTGAAATGACCAGTCAATTAATTGGATCTTGCATGATCATTGGGAATATCAATTAGACTTAGGAATTAAGCTGGTTGAATTCTTTTGCACAGGATGAAATGTCCAAGAATGGATTCTGAACAGAGTTAATGCAACCTTGATTAGTGGTTACTAGAGTAATTTTGGACACTTAATCTCTTGGTTAGTAGCTAGTAGCCTTGCAATGAGGTATAGCTTAATTTTGGTGATCCAGCAATCATAATTAACAGTAAACCAAGTTAGAAAGTTATATTCATTCCATAATGAAATGTACAAGAGATCCTTAAGCTAAGTACACTTTTTCTCCACTGAATCAAACCTTATTTTGACAAGTTAATCTCTGTTTTTTGCACTTTAATCTTGAATTCCACTATCAATTGATCTGCCTAGATAATTTTGCTTGAGATTTAGTTAGTACTCAACCTACAATCCTTGTGGAGAACGATAATCTTTTATACTATAACTAGACTTAACCGTGCACTTGCGAATTTTAGAGGTCAAGCTTTTGGCGCCGTTGCCGGCGATTGTTTCTAGTTGATATTAACAGCAAATTTTAAGTAAATTAGACTAGGCAATTCTTTTTCCTTAACTTCATAATTCATCTTGTTTTGATTTTTTCTTACTTTTACAGCATCTCTTTCTCACCTTGTTCTGTTTTAGTGTTACTAAATCCTTCTGCCGACCATCTTTTATATGCGACGGAGAAGTCTTGACGGAATTCTTGACTTAGATCCGGAAATTGAAAGAACACTGCATAGGAGAAGGAGGGAACACAAGTCAGTTCACTTTCAAGAGGAAATCTGCATTGAACCAGCAACTGCACACATGGATAATAGATCACTCAGAGAGTTTGCCGCACCCGATGCCACTAGTCTTCAATCCAGCATAAGGAGGCCTGCTGTGGAGGCCAATAACTTTGAATTGAAGCCAGCTTTGCTGTCTTTGGTGCAGCAAAATCAATTTGGTGGATTGCCAATGGAGGATCCTAACCTCCACATCCAGATTTTCCTGGAATATTGTGACACAATAAAGATTAATGGGGTACAAGCTGACGCCATCAAGCTTAGGCTCTTCCCATTCTCCTTGAGGGATAGAGCAAGAGCTTGGTTGCACTCCTTACCAGCTGGGTCAATTACAACATGGGAAGAGCTGCTGAGGGCTTTCCTATCAAAATACTTTCCTCCAAGCAAGACTGCCTAATTGAGGAATGAGATCACTACCTTCTCCCAAAGAGAAGGAGAATCCCTTTTTGATGCTTGGGACAGATTTAAAGAGCTATTAAGGCTATGTCCCCACCATGGATTGGAAAAATGGCTTGTTCTCCACACCTTCTACAATGGTTTGAATTACAACACTAGACTCACTGTAGATGCCGCTGCTGGAGGAGCCTTAATGAATAAAAGGCTGGATGAAGCCTATGAGCTGATTGAAGATATGGCCTTGAATCACTATCAATGGTCCAATGAGAGAGGACCTTCAAGGAAACCAACAGGGAAGTATGAATTAGATGCCTTTAGTCATTTATCTGCTAAAGTAAATGCATTAGGAAATTTAGGTAGCAAGGTAGATGCTCTAATGGCTAAATTTGATAAATTTCATGTTAACAGTGTGAATACAACAGGTGCTACTGATAGTTCCTGTGAGATTTGTGGTGTTACAGGGCATGTTGCAGCTGAATGCACCTTGGGCCAAGACTTTACTGAGCAAATGAATTATGTGAATAATAGTGGGTTTGGACAGAGAAACTCCAATGAGCCATTTGGAAATACTTATAATCCATCATGGAGGAATCATCCAAACTTCTCCTACAAGCCTACCCAGCCATATCACACACAAAACAGCACTAATAGACCACCACCACCTGGTTTCCAAGGTCAAAGATCATACAACCCACCTGCCCAACAATCTTCTACTGCCAAATTAGAAGGCCTCTTGGAGAAATTTCTTATTTCTCAAAAGAAGACCAATGAGGAATTTAGACAACATGGAAGACACATGGAAGATTCAATCAGACAACTGTCTTCTAAGGTGGATACCTTGGCCACTCATGGAAAGATGCTGGAAACTCAAATTGCCCAGCAAGCCTCCGCATCTTCTTCAAGAGCTTTTGGCCAACTCCCTGCCCAACCAGAATCAAATCCAAGGGAGCATTGCAAGGCAGTAACTCTTAGGAGTGGAAGATTATTGAATGATCCTATTGCCACTCAAGAAAGTGAAAAAGAGACAAGTGTGGGGGAGAAGCAAATGGAAAGCAACAAGGCCTCAAATACCACTGATACTGTAGAGAATGAAGGGGAACTACCAGAAAATTCCAAATATATCCCTCCGGAACCTTACAAACCGCCTATCCCTTATCCTCAAAGATTAGCCAAGGCTAAACTGGATAAGCAGTTTGGAAAGTTCTTGGAGGTGCTGAAAAAGCTATACATCAATATCCCCTTCACAGATGCACTCTCACAAATGCCTTCATATGCTAAATTTTTGAAGGACATTCTCTCCAACAAGAGGAAGCTAGAGGAGCATGAAACTGTGGCTTTGACTGAGGAGTGTAGTGCCATCATTCAAAATAAGCTACCTCCTAAGCTAAAGCATCCCGGAGGCTTCTCTATACCTTGTGTTATAGGAAATGTCCCTATTGATCGGGCATTGTGTGACCTAGGAGCGAGTGTGAGTCTTATGCCACTGACGGTTGCCAAGAGATTGAACATTGAGGAGATGAAGCCTACTACGGTTTCACTTCAATTAGCTGACCGGTCAGTCAAATATCCAGTAGGTATTCTTGAAGATATACCTATTAAAGTTGGTAAGTTTTTCATACCAGTAGACTTTGTTATTCTAGAGATGGAGGAGGATGCTCAAATCCCTATTATCTTAGGTAGACCATTTCTTGCTACTGCTGGAGCTTTAATTGATGTTAAAAATGGTAGACTGTCATTATCTGTTGGGGATGAGAAGGTTGAATTTAATTTGAATGAATCTATCAAATTACCTGTTTGTGAAGACTTCATATGCAGGGTAGATGTGCTGGAAAAAGCTGTCAAAGAAAACCTTCTAAAGGAGAGCATCCAAGATCCTCTAGAAGCATGCCTGGTTACAAAAGAGGTGGTTGAAACTGAAGAAATTGCTGCATATCCTTTCCCTGAAGCAGCAATTGAAACATTGGAGGTGGAGTCCAGCAAAACCAACACTGAAGAAGACACACCACCTAAGGTAGAGTTGAAACCTCTCCCATCTTCTCTAAGGTATGAATTTCTAGGACCCCATTCTACTTATCCTGTTATAGTCAATGCCAATCTAACTGCTTTGGAAACAGAAAAATTACTTAGGCAGCTTAGATCTCATAGGAAAGCTTTGGGGTATTCCATTTCTGATTTAAAGGGGATTAGTCCTTCTATATGTATGCATAAGATATTGTTGGAGGATGACAGTAAATCCTCCATTGAACACCAAAGAAGGCTGAATCCTAATATGAAAGAAGTTGTGAAGAAAGAAATAATGAAACTGTTAGATGCAGGGGTAATTTACCCAATTTTCGATAGCCAATGGGTTAGCCTGGTTCATGTTGTGCCCAAGAAAGGGGGGCTAACTGTAGTGAAAAATGAAAACAATGAGCTAATTCCCACTAGGACTGTCACGGGTTGGAGAATGTGTATTGATTATAGGAAATTGAATAAGACAACCCGGAAAGATCACTTCCCTCTTCCCTTCATTGATCAAACTCTAGAAAGGTTAGCTAAGCATTCACATTTCTGTTATTTGGATGGCTATTCTGGTTTCTTTCAAATCCCTATCCATCCAAATGATCAGGAAAAGACCACATTTACTTGTCCTTATGGCACATTTGCATATAGAAGAATGCCTTTTGGTCTGTGCAATGCTCCAGCTACTTTCCAGCATTGTATGATGGCAATCTTTTCTGATTTCATTGAAAATATCATGGAAGTCTTTATGGATGACTTTTCTGTGTATGGCACTTCCTTTGATAACTGTTTAACCAATTTATCTTAAGTGTTGCAGAGATGTGAGGAGGTAAATCTGATTCTCAACTGGGAGAAATGCCATTTTATGGTAAAAGAAGGGATTGTTCTTGGACATCAAGTATTTGAACATGGCATTGAAGTAGATAAAGCCAAAGTGGACATCATAGAGAAATTGCCTCCCCCAAATTCTGTCAAGGGAGTGAGGAGTTTTCTAGGACACGCTGGCTTCTACCGACGTTTCATTAAAGATTTCTCTAAAATAGCTAAACCTTTGACTAACTTGCTAGCTAAAGATGTTCCTTTTGATTTTGATCAAAATTGTTTGGATGCCTTCTGCAGGTTAAAGCAAGCCTTAATTTCTGCCCCTATCATGCAAGCACCGGATTGGAACCTGCCATTTGAGGTGATGTGCGATGCTAGTGATTATGCAATAGGAGCTGTGCTTGGCCAAAGAAGGGACAGAAAGGTTCATGCAATTTATTATGCAAGCAAGACTCTTGACGAAGCCCAATTGAATTATGCCACAACCGAAAAGGAGCTTCTTGCAGTGGTATATGCAGTTAACAAATTTAGATCTTACTTGGTGGACTCTAAAGTGATTGTTTTCACAGATCATGCAGCCATTCGGTACCTTCTAAGCAAGAAGGAAGCTAAACCTCATCTCATCAGATGGATTCTTTTGTTGCAAGAATTCGATCTGGAAATTCGAGATAAGAAGGGTACTGAGAATGTTGTAGCTGATCATCTCTCTAGGCTGAAGCAAGAATTAGGAGATGAGGAAGACAAGGATATACCAATCAATGATGCCCTTCCTGATGATTATTTGTTGGCTGTCTCTTCTTCCGACATCCCTTGGTTTGCCGATTATGTGAACTACATAGTGAGTGGAGTTTTACCTCCGGATGCGGGATATCAAAAGAAGAAGAAGTTTCTAGCTGAGGCAAAACATTACTTTTGGGATGAGCCTCTTCTCTTTAGGAGATGTGCTGATGGGCTATTTAGAAGATGTGTGCCAGAGGAGGAAATTGCAAGTATCATGTTCCACTGTCATTCCTCTCCATATGGAGGACATTTTGGTGCTTCAAGAACTGCTGCCAAGATTGCTCAAGCAGGATTTTATTGGCCGACTCTTTTCAGAGATGTTCATCATTATGTCACTTCTTGTGATCAATGTCAAAGGGTTGGCAGCATATCAAAGAGACATGAGATGCCCTTGAATAACATTCTTGAGGTTGAAATCTTTGATGTTTGGGGAATTGACTTCATGGGACCATTCCCACCTTCTTGCAGCAACAGATTTATACTAGTGGCAGTTGACTATGTCTCCAAATGGGTGGAGGCAATTGCAACTCGGACTTGTGATGCCAAGGCTGTGGTTCGCTTCTTCAAGAAGGTGTTATTTCCTAGATTTTGCATACCAAGAGCTGTCATTAGTGATGGAGGATCTCATTTTATTGCCCATCAATTTCAATCACTCTTGAAGGGGTATGGAGTAACCCATAAGATCTCTACTCCATATCACCCCCAAACCAGTGGGCAAGTTGAGCTTTCCAACAGAGAAATTAAGTCCATCTTGGAGAAGACGGTGTCTAGATCAAGGAAGAATTGGGCACTTAAGCTGGATGATGCTTTGTGGGCCTATAGAACTGCCTTTAAAACTCCAATTGGAATGGCACCATTTAGGCTCATCTATGGGAAGAACTGTCACTTACCAGTGGAAGTTGAACACAAGGCGTATTGGACAATCAAGTTGCTCAATTTTGACTTACAATCTGCTAGAGAGAAGAGAAAGTTCCAACTTCTTGAGCTTGAAGAATTGAGGAATGAAGCTTATGATAATGCTAAGATCTATAAAGAAAGAACAAAGGCTTGGCATGACAAGCGAATTCTTAGAAGAGAATTTCACGAAGGAGACTTGGTGCTCTTATTCAGTTCGAGATTCAAATTATTTCCAGGAAAGCTAAAAACCAGATGGACTGGACCATACCTTGTGAAGAAAGTGTATCCATTTGGAGCTGTGGAAATTTGGAGTGAAAGCACCGGCAACTTCAAAGTAAATGGCCAAAGATTGAAGAACTACGTTGCGGGCCCACCAATGATGGAAGCACCAGACTAATAAAGAAACAGGGGTCGAGCTTATGACCTTAAACAAGCGCTTCTTGGGAGGCAACCCAAGTTTGTTTCTTTGTTCTCTTGCCTATTCATTCTTAGTTTTCTACTTTTTAATCTTAGTTTTTGAGTAGTGGAGGAATTTAAGCCATTAAGTGTTGATGTTAAATGCTCATTTTTGCTTGTGGATTGTCTTTGAGGTAGATTAGGCATGAATTAATGATTGTTGTCTGTTTTCTTGAGCAGACAGCTTAAAATGAAGTTCAGAGAGAAACACGGTGTAAACACGGGCCGTGTACTACCCCGTGTTTCCCACTGTCTCACCAATTTTAGGGAACTTGTGATTTTCAACGTAGTCCAGTGAGAAACACGGTGTTCAACACGACCGTGTATAACCCCGTGTTCCTCACTGACTGATTCGCGTAAAAACTTTGTGATTCTCATGGAAGTCCAGAGAGATACACGGTGTTGAACACGGGACGTGTCCATCCCCGTGTACCTTACTGATTGAACCTATGATGATGAGGGCTATTGAACTTGAGACTTCCAGAGGGAAACACGGGGTACAACACGGGTAGTGTTATACCCCGTGTACTTCCGCGCATTTTGTTATTACCATCCAGAGAGAAACACGGGACAAAACACGGGACGTGTTTTATCCCGTGTACAATTGCGAGGATTGTTATCTTCTTTCAGAGAGAAACATGGGGTGAACACGGGGTATGTCAGACCCCGTGTAAATTTTTGAAATCCAGCGCGCTCATCCGCATAAGAACACGGGTTCAAACACGGGTCGTGTTCAACCCCGTGTTCCTGTGCGAAGGAGCTTTTAATCATCACCAAACCAGATTTTTCCAGATTTTCCCCCATTTTCTTCTTCTTCCTTGCTGCCCTAACATTTTTCCTTGCATTTTCGCACTCCATACTGCTAAAATACATCGATCGAAGTGCTTCATTTTGCCATTTAAGCTTGTTTAGCTAATTGATTTGTGATTTAATCGGTTGAAAAGCTGTGATTTGAATCCTTCTTCTCATTTCAATACGAACTAGGGTTTTTGTTCATCATCTCAAGAGGTTAGTGCATTTCCTTTGAAATCCTTGAAGTTTATTGATATTTCTAATGATTACTAACTTCCATTACATGTTAGACTTCATGGGAATGTTGAAATACTCTGAAATTGATGTTTGATAGATTGATTGAATGAGTTTACAACGTACTGTACATGGAAATTCACTTGTTTGCTTGATTGAAGCTGCTTCTTTGTTGCTTATTTGATCAAAATAGAATCTTAGATTGATGAATTGAGTTTGAATCTTTCATTCATAGGTCTTGTATTGTTGAATTGATGGATGAGTTTGATTAACTGACCTTAATGATCATTACATTTCACTGATTGGATGTTGATTGATGGCTTGCTTATGTGTATTGACTCTTTACCTGTTTGAATTGGAATGCTTTGATTACTTGGATTGCAAGCTTTAGAGGATTTCTCTGATTCCCTGCTTTACCTCATTGACATGATCACTCCATTGCATATATGGTATTGAACTATTACCTTTTGATCTGCTGACTGATACATTGTTGATAAACTTGACATTTATTGAATATTGAATGATTGGATGCTGACTGTTGATAAATTTTTGTTCTTAGAGTTGCTGCTGGCTGATATACTCTTGCTACACTCTCTCACCCTGTAAATTCCTTTTGCAGACAAATCTTGGCGGAGCTCCGTCTGGTATCCGAGCGTCAGACGCGGATTGAGGGACTCTATGATGACTTGGACAGGCGCTCCAGGCATATAGAGGGCATGGTGGAACCTCTGTTCCACCTATTCCACTCTTCTTCCCCTGCTGACCCGGATCCCCCTACTCAGTAGTTTAGTTTGATTACTACATTGTTGATTAGCTATTCTGTTTTTCTTTTTACTTATTCTTCATATCTATCCCCATTTATCTGGTCTGTATATATATTGACTTTACACTTATTTTACTCTTTATTATATTGCTTTCTTCTCTTTTATTTTCTTGCACTTTTGATGTTAAATTTCTATAAATTCTAACAACATTTCTTTTCTAGTATTTTATCTGCTTTCTTTTAGAGTACCGGTTCTCTTTCTCTCCCACCTCGTCTCTCCTTCTGGATCTACATGCGATATATTGGACAGCCATCATCCGCATGTCAGGGAAGTTTCAGTTCCCCATATGTTTTCTATCTTTTTTCCCATTTACTCTTGTGCACATTGAGGACAATGTCCAATTTTAAGTGTGCGGGAGCTGTGCTTGCAATGTTCTGCACTTGAACTTGTTTGATTGACTGAGAGAATTTTGAGTACTGAAATTCGCTCCAATTTCATTAATAAAAAAAAATAAAAAAAAAATAAATTTTGTAAGACAATTCATTGAATAAAGAGATTGATTCATGCCCTGCTTCCTAAATGAATATTTTGCAACTTGATAAGGAAAATCTAAAGCTTGAAGCTAAGAGAAATGAGCATGATTAACCCTTGTGAGATTTGAGCCTTTTGAGCTATTTACTCATTACAATTAAAGCTCATTTCTTTTCTTCTTGAGGGATTATGTCATCACTCTTGTCTTTGTGCTCTAAAACTTGCATTTTCTCTTTTTGAGGCTACATTTTATGTGCTTTGCATGTCAAAAATGATGAGGCCATGTTTCTTTGCCCTTCTTTTTACTTGTTTGGCTTATTTGAATCCTTTTCTTTAATCTTCCCTAAAACTTTTCCCTAGTTAGCCACTTTGAGCTTTAGACCTTCATTTCTAGCCTAGCCATACCATATACACCCCAAGCCACTGCCCAAGGTGAACTTGAACCTTAGAGTTTGAGGGAGCTTAGACACATTATATGAGTTTGGCTATTTTAGAGGTCCTTACTTAGTGCTGCTAGTTGGATAAGTTTTACTGTTGAAATAAAAAAAATAAAAATAAAAAAATAAAAAAATAAAAAAAAACCATAAAAAGATGGTGTCAAATAAATAATTTGGGAAGAAGAAAAGGGAAGAAAAGCTTGTTGGGAATAATTAAAAAAAAAAAAAAGAGAAGAAGAAGAAAATGTGTTGTGTTTGCTGAATTATCTGTATATAAAAAAAATGATCATGAAAATCAAAAGGAGAAGAAATGAGGTTGAAGCAAGGGTTGATGCAAGGAATTATGTTAAGCTGAGTATTGGAACTTGACAATGGTCAAATTCATGACCATTGTGTCTTTTTCCTTCAAACTCAGGGGTTCAATCACTTCTCACCCTTTGTTGTTCCTATCCCCTATCCTCACCTTTTTCCTAATAAAGTCCTCTGATTTGCATGTAATTTACATTATAGTAGTGGAGATTAGAGTTTGTGCAAGCATATGGTAGCATTAAGCCATGAGATGATTGACTTAAGAGTAAACACTAGCCTTGTTTTGAGAGTGAGAGTAAACACTTTACCTGTGAGGCTTTTCTCTTTTGCTTCTATGCTAAAGATTTACTTGTTTAGTAGCTTTATTTTCATTGAGTTGCTTGGCATGACTTGATCCTAATCTTTGATTTGTTGAATGATTGCATGATATATAAAAAAAAAAAAAGAGAGAAGTGAATAAAATTGGAGTAGATTTTCTTGTTCTCTTACTTCCTTGCTCGAGGACGAGCAAGATTCAAGTGTGGGGGAATTGATAAGTGCATAAATACACCTAAATTCTATGTGTTTTATCACTCATTTACTTAGTATTTTGTGCAAAAATTGATTGAAAAAGATACTTAGATGCTCTATATCTTATTTTCAGGGCATGAAATGAAACATATGAGCATTAGAAAAGAATTTAGAGGCAAAACCATTCAAATCATGAAGCATTGAAGCAAGATTGTCTACTCAGTAAAGAACACGGGGTAATGGTAACCCCGTGTTCAAGGCCGTGTTCCCTTCTGGATGGCTTCGTGACTTCACTGGGCTACTCAGAGAAGAACACGGGTGTGAACACGGGACGTGTCACACCCCGTGTATATTACTGCCATTCGCCTCTGAAGAACACGGAGGGTGTCACACCCCGTGTAGTATGCTGATCAGTCTTCGCTGAGAAACACGGGGTAGAACACGGGACGTGTACTACCCCGTGTACATTGCTGCTTGACAATTCGTAGAAGAACACAGGGCGTGTCACACAACGTGTTCCTTGCTGCTCAAACTTTCGCTGAGAAACACGGGGTACAACACGGGCCGTGTTTGACCTCGTGTACATCAAAGAATATAAGTTTCGCGCGAAATCCTGCGAAGAGAAGGGTGGAAGGGAGAGAATTCTGAGAATTAACAAGGGAGTTGCTGGGAGAAGCCCTAGGAGAGACCAAAGAGCTCATCAAAGGCGCTTTCTAACACGGATCCAAGCAAGAAATTGAAGAATCAAGCAAGAAATTTGTAGATCTTCATGGATTGTTTGGCTTCCTCCTCTGTTTTCTTGTTTTCTTCTGATCTTATGATGATCTCACACTAACCCTCTGTACTTAGCTTAGGTGAACTTGTTCATGGAGTTATGGAACTGAATTTTATATAATCTAGCTTGTTTTACTGTTGAATTATGATTTGATCTTGCTGATTTGTTTTGAACAAGCCAATATATCCGGAATATTGGATTTGAGTCTTGGATTAGTTGATTCTAGGTTGAAATGACCAGTCAATTAATTGGATCTTGCATGATCATTGGGAATATCAATTAGACTTAGGAATTAAGCTGGTTGAATTCTTTTGCACAGGATGAAATGTCCAAGAATGGATTCTGAACAGAGTTAATGCAACCTTGATTAGTGGTTACTAGAGTAATTCTGGACACTTAATCTCTTGGTTAGTAGCTAGTAGCCTTGCAATGAGGTATAGCTTAATTTTGGTGATCCAGCAATCATAATTAACAGTAAACCAAGTTAGAAAGTTATATTCATTCCATAATGAAATGTACAAGAGATCCTTAAGCTAAGTACACTTTTTCTCCACTGAATCAAACCTTATTTTGACAAGTTAATCTCTGTTTTTTGCACTTTAATCTTGAATTCCACTATCAATTGATCTGCCTAGATAATTTTGCTTGAGATTTAGTTAGTACTCAACCTACAATCCCTGTGGAGAACGATAATCTTTTATACTATAACTAGACTTAACCGTGCACTTGCGGATTTTAGAGGTCAGTTGTCCTGCTGAAGCAAAACTTTTTAATCCTTATGAAAATAAATTAGATTCTAGGACAATAAGTTTTTATTTTATTAGTTATCCTGAAAAGTCTAAAGGATATAAATTTTATTGTCCTAATCATTACACCAGAATTGTTGAAATAGGTACAGCAATGTTCTTTGAAAATGGAATTAATAATGGGAGTCATGAATCAAGAAAGGTGGTGTTATCTCCATTTGAGGAGTCAACTAGTTTTCAAACTAATTTGGAGATATCACATATAAAGGAAAATAATAACCCCATTATACATTCTGTTAAAAAAAGTACACATTATGGAGAAAATATAATTCATTCAAAATCATTAAGGCATTCTCAAAGGACAAGGAAGGAAGCCATTTCAAATGATTATATTATGTACCTACAGGAACAAAATTTTGACATTATAATTAAAAATAATCCAATAACATTTTTGTTAGGATTCAGATCATCTCTATGCAGTAGAATTTAAAATTTTGATCTAAATTTTACTTAGGATCTATGTAAAAGGTCATAAATCAATGTTTAAGGTTTTACCTTTTGTGTGTTTATGTTCTTTTTGAACAAATCTTGAGAGAGCGGGATAAGTCACGAATCAAATGCTGGCCAAATGTACAGTGTCTCTATGGTATTCACACAGGGTGAACAAAGACCTCTTACCCTCTTCGAATCTGCTAGGATACATCTCTCACACACTAGGATTAGGTTTTTTTTGCATTTTGGAATGATTTTAGGGTTTAATGGTAGCTTATATGTCTCTAAGGTGCTACCTTCAAGTTCTTTTTATAGAACTAAGGCATACAACATTCCTAATCCTACTAGGATAATGCTTTCAGAATTCTAAAATCACTTAACAACTTATAATCTTATCCTTATCATGGAGAAAAAGTGAGGAGAGATAGGACTTATTCATTAATTATCTAATATTAGATAATAATATTATCTCATAATATAAATATCCAATATTAAAATACATATAGTTATTAAATATCATAAATAATATTATCTCACAATATAATTATCTAATATTTAATAATATAATTATCTAATATTATTTTAATATTAAATAATATCACATAACAATCATATTTATTATGTGAAAATATATTATTATTTTAATAATATATATGCACGAAAATAAGTCAAATTAATTGAATTTTAGTCTAACTAAAGTATAATTAATTATTATTTCATTCCTACTCTTTTTGTGTAACCTTGTAGGTTTTTACTACGTTAGTAATGGCTCACTTGTGGACCATAAATAGTGAGTGGTATCTAGCAATACATCATTACTACCCAAGTAGTAAAAAAATGTATGTGACTCAATATTCACTTAATGTGTGAATAACACTTTGTAACATAATCCCTTTTATAACGATATCCAAATCGAACTTGAGGCATGGAATGTGTCATCCTCATTAATATTCAATTTATGTTTCTTGATATCAAATAAACTAACTTAAGCAAATGATTAATATCTCATATTGATCCATTTGAGTATGGTCATGCATTTCTTAATCTCACTCAATCAAGGGGCCCAAGGATATTACTCATATTATATAATAGGAATAAAATTTTCATCTATATCACTCACATCCCTCTGTATAATTCATGACACACCCAATCAACGTCCTACAACATATCCCGATTAACTTATGTTTCTTGATGTTCAATTTATATTTCTTGATACCAAGTAGACTAACTTAAGCAATTGATTAATATCTCATATTGATCCATTTGAGCATGGCCATGCATTTTTTAATCTCACTCAATCAAGAGGCCTAAGGATATTACTCCTATTATATAATAGGAACAAAATTTTCATCTACATCACTCACATCCCTTTATATAATTCATGACACACCCAATCAACATCCTATAATATATCCCGATTAAAGATGATACAGGATGATATCAAAGCGTGTGACTCCTTATGTAGGGAACCGTAGTAACTTTAGGCCAAAGGACTACGCACATTGTGGTCACATAAGAATAATTAATGATACATGATAATTCATGTAGTTTTCTTATTGCGGGCCAGTTCAGTACATTTATTCACTAATAATGTACTCATGTATTGACTTGATATCTCATATCCATAATTCATAATCAACAATCACTATATATGCTAGTCTAAATGTATTATTACTATCCCTTTCGCAATAATACTTGACTAGGAGCATTTTAGGAATAATAAAATTATTCTAGAGATAATTATTATATTAAGTTATAAATTGCACAGAGTAATAAAAAATATGAAACAAAATATAATATTTGAATTACCTGAAATAAAACATAATATATTGTGCATTTATTACAATTATCTCTATAATTAGCTTCTACGATACACACCAACAGTTTTCACAAGCTATAAGAAGTGAAGAATCTGATAAGTGGTTAGATGCCATGAAAGATGAAATGGCATCAATGCAGAAAAATTAAGTCTGGGAATTGGTTAATTTGCTTGATAGGGTTATTCCAATTCAATGTAAATGGGTTTTCAAAACTAAAAAGGATTCCAAAGGCAATATTAATCGATATAAGGCCAGACTTGTTACTAAAGGTTTTACTTAAAGAGAATGAATAAATTATAATGAAACCTTTTCTTTAGTATCAAAGAAAGATTTTTTTAGGATTCTTATGTCATTAATAGTTCATTTTGATCTTGAGTTACATTGAATGGATGTGAAAATGGCTTTCTTGAATGGGAATCTAGATGAAGAAAAATATATGCGGCAACCTGAAGGATTTGATGAAATGAGGAATAAGCATTTAGTATGTAAATTAACAAAATCCATGTATGGACTTAAACAAGCTTCCTGTCAATGGTATCTAAAGTTTCATAATATTATTACGACCTTTGGATTTAAAGCCAATGAACTTGATGATTGTATATATCTGAAAGTCAATAGGAGTAAGCTTATCTTCATCATTTTGTACGTGGATGACATACTAATTGCTATTATAGATCATGCTATGTTACATAAAACTAAATTTTTTTTCTGAGAATTTTAAAATGAAAGATATGGGAAATGCTACTTATGTTCTTGGCATTGAAATTTACTGAAATAGGTTTAAGAGATTACTTAGTTTATCTTAAAAGATTTATTTAACAAAATTCTTAAAAGATTTAATATGCAAAATTATTCACCAAGTCTAGCTTATATTGTTAAAGGTGATAAATTAAGTCAAAGTCAAGGTTTACAAAAGGAAATGGAACTATTCCATATGCCTCTGCTATTGGAAGTTTAATATATGCTCAAAGGTGCACTCGTCCAAATCTTACCTATGCAGTTGGAATGCTAGGAAGATTTCAAAGTAATCTTAGAATAGATCACTGGAAGACAGTAAAGAAGGTGTTACATTACATTCAAGGTACTAAAAATTATCAATACTGTAATCACTTAAGGTGGTTGGTTATTGTGACTCAGATTTTATGGGTTGTGTGTCCTGTTGAAATCCATATCTGGGTATATCTTCTTATTAGCTAAGGAAGTCATTTCTTGGAAAAGTGTAAAACAAACTGTGACAGCTTCTTCAACCATGGAAGCTGAATTTATGGCATGCCATGAAGCCACTTCTCAAACTAGTTGGTTGAAGAATTTTATGGTTAAATTAAAAATTATATATTCTATTTCAAGGCCCTTTATAATTTTTTGTGAGAATTCAACTGTTGTTTTCTTCTCTAAGAACAACAAGTGTTCAAGTAAATCAAAACACATTGAGTTGCAATACCTTATTGCTCGTGAAAATGTATAAATAAGAAAGTATCTATTGAACATATTAGCAACAAAATGATGGTAGTAGATCCCATGACTAAAGCATTGACGCCTAAGGTTTATAAAGATCACGTGTTATCCATGGGATTGATTGATAGAAATGATTTTGTGTAATTAATATGATTTACACATTTCAACTAGTCTCCCTTGTATATGTGCATGTTATGGAAAAAGGGATGACTCTTATGTTTTGTAATTAAAGTGGACCTTTAATATAAACATTTAGTATTAGTTCATGATGATTTGAATTTGTTCATATCTTTCCTCATTAAGCTTTTCTTAGAGGTGTGCAAATATTATGATACATAATTAGAATTATATCATCTAAAGGTATAAAATTGCTATGATCTATATTTGTGACAAGTCTAAGAAAAGGGTAATTAATCATTATAGTTTCATAATGGCCACAATTTCTATAAATCCATTATAGTTTATTTATTAAGTTTATGTACTCATTTGGCCAAGTGGGAAAATATTATATTTATGATAAACTTAATGTGGCCTTCATGACCACATAAAAAGGCATAGTTTATATTATAGAATAATTTAGACATCATCATAAATTAGATTTAGATATTTGGCTAAAGTTATTTATCTAAATTAAATATGCATTAAATATTCATTATGCATAATTAATGTCAAGCATTAAATATTCATTATGTATGATTAATATTAGCTATGTCAATTATGTAAATTAAATATCCATTAAATATTTATTACGCATGATTAATGTTATGTATTAAATATTCATTTTGCAAGATTAATATCTCAAATATCCATTATGAAAGATTAATGTCATTTATTTAAATTTAATATATATTAAATATACATTATGCAAAATTAATATACTCTTAAATGCATTTGATAATTTTGCATATGAAAAATCTTTCACTTAATTACTCGAGTTAATTAGATTCATAAATATTAGAAGAAAGTAAAGAGTTAAGACTCTTTGATGTGTTAAGTCATGAAAACTATATATAAATGGCTCTTGGTCCTTCTCTTCACTCATAAATATAAGTTTGTGTGACTCCCATCATTTCACAGATATTATAGTACTATTTAAGTAAGAAGAGAGAAGACTAAGGTGTTATCTAATTCTATATCTTATTTTATTTATTGTAGCTATCAAATTCATTATGACTTAAGGTATTTCATCTAATTTTCTTACTTCCGGATTTTGTTATTTATAATTATAATCATAGTTAAGATCCAAGTAATAAAATTTTCTAGTATGAAATATTTTTTCTCTTTCTAACATTAAAATCATAGCAAGCTCTCATTCCTTTTAACAAATTGTGATCAAATAAAAAAATAGCAAATAAAAGCAACAAAATCACACCTTCACATGATATAACCTAGAATGGGATCCATAGAAATATTCAAAAATCAACTCTCTAAATATGATGAAAAAAACACTTGAATAATAATGGCAAAATTGAGAGATTACTATAACTCCTTCCAAGTATTGGATAACAAATAAAAACACAAATTGAAATAGAAAATTTTAAATTATTTATAGTGGCAAAATCACTGATAAAGAAAGGAAAACACTTAGAAAGACTATCCAAGGGAGAAATACAAAGAAAGAGATAGTAGAACCTATAGTTCTCTTGAAAACATATGGATAGAAAATAAGAAAATAAAGATAACATTTCATTCAAATATTTCATAAAGGTGTTTTTATCCATAATATTGTTGTTTACTTCTGTCAGTTTCAAGAGGTAAAGGCTAAAATTGAAAATAGAGGAGAAGAGTATATTTAGGTCAAACCTCAAAAGAGGTCACTATAATTTACGCTTTTCCTCCCATATTATATATACAAATCAATTATTTCAAGATTTCTCCATTTTTTTGAAGAACCAATTAGTTAATGAAAAAAATTAAGGCAAATTGCCTTAGGCTTTAACACCCTTCATTTATTTTAAAATACACACTTATTCTTCCAAATATTTTTCATCACTATAAAATATAATACTATTAAACTTTTACATTACAATCCTTTCTTTAATATTATCCTTAGTGATTGAAAGACTATTTTTCATTTTTTTTAACAAATATGCTTCTTTTTTTAAGAATAAAAATACTTTCATTTTTATGTTTAACTATATTGTAATATATGTACGTAAAACAATTCATTAATCATAATTGATGACATTAGAGATGGAATTATAATTTAAAAATTAACAACATTATATTTCGTAAATGAGAAAATACTTCAAATACAATGATAATGTATAATTTTAAAAAAATATGAAAAATGTTAAGTTTAATTGAATATAAACTTAGAAACTATTTACTAAATAATCAAATCAATTAATTGATTTAATCAATCACTTAAATATACTTTAATAAACTAGAAACAAATTAAAAATGGTTTCCAAACACATAATATGTATTTGTAAACTTTGACTAATATTTTTAGGCTTATGTATGCTTATATGCTTTGATATATTATAGTGACTTCACTAACAATATCTTTGTTATTGGGAAAATTTTATGAATGACCAACAGACGAAATTTATCTTGATTTGATTTATATTCATAAGTTGTGAGATTCAATGTTATGATTCAGGATTTTATCTAAAAAAAGTTGAATTAGGTATAAAATTTTCAAAAATAAAAGCAAAGTAAACCATTTTAATAAAATACCAGCAATTTGTTCAAAATTGAAAATGGAAAGCTAAAGATATTTGCAAGAATAGTTAACTTAATATGAAGTAAGTATATGACAATCATAAATTTAAACAACAAAGCAGAGTATAATGTAGATAAATAAAAAATAAGGATAGAGAGAATCAAACTTAGTGATTTATAGTGGTTTAACCTTGAAGATCTAAAACTTTTAAGAGTTACATCCACTATCAAGTTAACCTAACTTAGATTTTGAAAATAAATCTATTATATCTTCAAGTTTAAGGGCATTTGAAAAAGTTGCAGTACAAGTTTTTATTTTTCTTTTGCAATCCCTTTAAGATTCTTCTCTCAAGGTCTTAATCTATCAAAAGATCCAACACTCTTGATGTTCGTCAGGATGCCTCACCTTAATATACAACAAATAAATAGTTTAGAATTAGGAGAAAGGCTCATAAACTCTAATAGTTGGAATATATAATGAAGAACTAATAAGAGAAATTTAATCTAGTAAGCTCAAGGAATTTTTTACATAAAAATGAGAAAGAGAAGATTATCTTGCATCAATACAACAGTGGAAGCTTTATGTTTTTTTTTCAAATCGAGTTTAAGCCTTTATATAAAGATTGAAAGGTTTAAAAATTCGTTACTCATAAAATATAGTTATTACAGAGTAATTGGTGCCTTATAAATCAATTGGTTAATTGATTCATGCATCTTTCAAAAATTTGAAAATGTCATGATGAGTTGATTGACCAATTAATTCACCTGATTATACATTTGAAAAAATATCATATGGTGAATCAATTAGTCAATCGACTCAGTTTGCTTCAAGATGTGTAGAATCGATTAACCAATTGATTTTGCTTTGATAAATATTTAAATTTGAACATGAGTCACTAGTAATGGAATTGGTTCACCAATCAATTAAAATAAAGTTTGATTTGAATACACAATCGATTCATTTTGTCCTGTTTCCTTTTTAGATGCTTAAAATCGATTAGTCAATCGATTTAGGTGATCCATTTTGTTCTCTGGACGCTTAAAATCGACTGGTCAATTGATTCAAGTATGTCAGTTTGCTCTTTAGACGCCTGGAATCGATTGATTAATCGATTTAGTCATGTTAGTTTGCTTTTTGGATACTTGAAATTGATTGATTAATTGATTTAGTCATGCCAATTTACTCTCTAAATGCTTAAAATCGATTGGTCAATTGATTGATTTCCTATTTTCAAGATTTTTGAAAGACAAACTTTTAAAAACATACTTTTCTTTTGCAAAAAATCTTCCAATCTCAATAAAAATTATTTTAACATAAGTTTCAACTTTGATAAGTATATTTTCTCATGAAAACATCTAAACCCATTAAATGAAATTCCTCTTGTACAAATTATCCTATAACTAAGTTCCCAAAAGTCTTTAATATTTACCTTTTTTGCATTCATAGATAATATGTGTTCTTTATCAAATCTAACGAGGTCAAAATATGTTGTTATTATTAAAACACTTTTAAATGGGCTTAAGGTTAATAAATATAAGTAGTTGAAATGGTAATTGACCTTTATCATTTTTTATACCTATAATGAAATCATTTCATCCTAACTATTGAAAATGTCATTTCCCAAGGATCAAATATTTTGCAAATAGAGATAAGAAGTCACCTTATGTTTTGTTAAATAAAGTAAAACTATTAGATCTATCGACTTCTATGACTAAATTCGTACTCCTAATGTTTTAACCAATAAGCTATGATCCATATAATTATCTATATTATATTTTATGCATACAAAATTCCTAATCCTTTAGAAGTTCCTATTAAAACATTTCAAACATGTAAGTTGTACAAAAAATCATCTTGTATTATTTGTTCTTATAATTAAAAAGTTGTGATATGGCATCGTGCTTTTGACATTGATTAAATTGAATTTTGACATATATAATAATACAATAACATTTTTAAAAATATGTATAACTTATAACATCAGTTAAACCAACAGACCAACGTCAAAATTGAGTAAGGATGTCAGTTTTCTATGACTGTTATTTAAAGGGCATTCAAATCATCTTACTAAGAGATATAAAATTATTATACGTTGATTTTACTTTAATATCTAGTGTCTATTTTTTATTTTATTTACAAATTTCTCTTCCACTCATTTTTATTAGGTAGTATAAAAGAAAAACACACTCATTTTTATTGTAAATTTGGAAAAAGTTTTAAATTTTATGATAATAAGCATTTATCAAATCACGATTATTTCCTAACCTAAAATAATTTAGGTGGTAAGATATATTTATGGTTTGATACGGTTTTCATGATCATAATATTTAAAATATTTATAAATATATAGTATTAATGTGCGTGTTGTTCCGATATTCCACTTTGATTTCAAGGAATAGATGACTAATATTTAGAAAATTTTGTGGAGCACTTCAATAGAAAGAAAATAGATTAGAATTTTTCAACACATAAGAATTTGTAACAAGTATTTTAATTTAAGGTTACATAGGAATTATATTATAAACTATATTAATGATCTAGTATAGTTTTTATGTAAATTATTTTTTTAAAAAAACATATAGTATATAATGATTTATAATTTTATTAAATGATTGATTGTAATATTACTATCCAATTTTTACCAATATATAATGTTATTAGAGAAAATAGTATCTACCACTAGAAAAATATCTAGATGCAGAAAGTTAATAATGTTATTTAAAAAAATAGTATCCATTGTTAAAAAAAGTCAAGATGCAAAAAATGCATTAAAAAGATAAAGGTAAATTGCACTCGATTATTTGTTAAAAAATCAACATGGTTTTAGAAAATTAAGAGATGAAAAGTTTGATTGAAAATTGGTATAAGTTTCCACTTCGATTTTTTAACCTAATTAACATCTAAAGATATACCAATAGCCACATTACATTTAATAAATATTGAGCATTTACTACTAACATATAAGAAATAGTAAGCATTTACTAAGAACATGTAAAAAAGATAGATTCATATACCAATAAGGGCACTAAGTATTTACCAATGGTGACATTTATAAAGTATCAGAAAATCGCTAGAAATTATGATATCTCAAGGCATATTATCAAACAAGCTATATGAAATAAAGTATTCGAAAGACGTCAATTTTGGTTAATAACTAACATTCAAAGTTTTGCATGTTGCATTTAATTTTATTCTCACTTCCCATTTGAAATATCTAAATGATGGTTGATATGTAATGCCACTATGCACCAAAATTAGTTAAAATTGACTTTCTAAAGAAATAATGTAATATAGTAGAACGATCAAGTTGTATCCCTAGTGATCCCTTAATTTTATCTTTTTTAATTAGATTCTTAACAATATCTATACAATTATTTAATTTATTACATAATAAAAATACAAGAAATCAATCCAATAGATGTAAAACAAAATGTTGTACTAGGATGGATGCAATATGCTATATGCTATAAGAAAAATTATGCAAAACATAAAATACAGGATTAAGGGGTGGTTGCATGAAATTAAATAGTAACAATAAACTAAACAAGCATAAAATAAAAGTAAAATAGAAAATAGAAAAGAGGAATTCAATGTAATAAAATAATCGATTCAAGGAACTGAAAACTCTAAATTAGATTAATCATGGATCAATTAAAATTTGACTTTCCTAATTAATTCTTTAACCTTGGATTACTTGGAACCTCTATAGTAACCCGTGAATCTTATGCTAGATAACTACCTAGTATTGGATTAATTAAGATTAGCCGATTAAGCAATCGCTATAATCCCTGTGCTAGATTGAAATTGATTTAATGATAAAATTCAGTTAACTTCAAAAATCAATTTAAAAACCTTCAAATTAACCCCATAAGTCTCTGCCCTTATATGTGAAGATATGATTTACTAACCATAATTCAATATATAAATAGTAAAGAAATTGGAAATCATATGGATGAATATTAATTATACCAAATCAATATCCAACACATGTAATCTTAAGAATTCAACATAAGTAAATAAAGAAATAGGAAAATTAATTAAAAAAAAGTTAATATTACAATTCATAATCTTATAATTCAGATGAAGAGAGCCTCAAACTCTTTAAATCAACCATAGGTTTAGGCTTTTATTCATGAAGATCAAAGAGAGAAAACAAGAAGAAGGTAGAAACTATCTATTAAAGTTGTATGTGTAGAGTTTGAATAGTCTAAGGAGTTCTCTCTATTTATTTGATCTAATTAAGCTAAAATCCTATTAGACTTGAATTATATAAATCTTAGGATTACAATAATAAAGCTTTTCTAATTTTTAGAAGTTCGAACCTATTTTTTTACAAGGTAAGTAAATCAAATAATTGTATTAGTGAATTCCCATAAATCTGACTTCTAACTAGTGTTTGACTATGAAATCAATGTAATTTGGATAATTTATAAACATTAAACCTGTAGAGCTATATCTTGTAGGAATTTAGGTGTTAATTTTAGATTAATTAGACCTTTATAGCTTTAAATATGGCTCAAAAATAGAAGCAAGCTTAGCTAGAATAAAAATATGACTTTAACTTCTTAGCCACATATGACCTCCAAAACGTCTAAACTAGGTTTAGACCAAAACATAAAAGTTGTAGTTTTTTCATTATGCTTTCTAATAATATAAAGTTTAGCTCAATTTGACATCCAAAACCCAAAATATGACTAAAAAATAGAAATAATATTAAAATCTAGCATTTAATAAATAAATTCATAATATTGTAAAATTAACCGTAAATTATAAAACAAGATCTAATAAATGAAATTAAGCTCATGTAACACTTAAGAGACATAAAATAGAAAAAAATAAAATAGTAAATATTTTTTCTTATCAATGCTTTATCAAAGGTAGTCTTTGTTATTTATTGTAAATTATAGCATTTGAGTTTCATCTCAAAAGGTACATTTAAAGATGCTGAGAAAACACAAAGATGAGAAAACTCATGAGAAATTATGGTGAAAATAAGTAGTATAGCTATTCTCGTGTTGCACTATGACAAAATTGTCTTTCAACATCATCACATTAATATCAATTAATGTAAAAATTAACATATATAATGGTGTAGTTACATTTTTTAAAAATAAGTATAATGTATAATGTTGGGTTAAATAAAAATTGATATTATAAATAGGAATTATTTACCACTAGGTGAATAATTGTAAATAGGTTGAAAGAAAAACTTTTCATAATAATTACTTAAATTTGAAGATTAGCTTCACATTGGATATTAGTTCTTATATACAGTTGACGTTGAAAGTTTACCCTAAAATATATTTTTGTAATTTTAGGTAAAACATTAGACATTTGTTTTAGTGAAAATCAATGTGGATATATATAGATATTAGTTGTTTATTAATAAATGGTGCTTAAAGTGATGCTTACAACATATATGACATTTCTATTTCTTAAAAATATAAATAGATTTATATTGTATGATGATTTGATTTTTATTTTTTCATGTTCTTCATTTGATTTTTTTTGGCATCTTTTTGATGATTGCGTAGCATCAATATTTAACAATCTTCAATTAACTACTCCTATCCGTGTGAGATTTTTTTCTCAATTCTCTTATGTTTAGTGAGCATTTTGTAGTTTGATTATGATTTTCGGGGTGAAATATGTAATATTGTCATTTATTATTGAAAAACTTTCATTTTTAAGCTTTGAATTTACTTTTCAATTGTTAGTTACATGTTTTAGAAACATTACTCAATGCAGAGAGTTAATATACTTGTATACATGTCTTATTTTGTACTTATATTTTTTGAAAATATCATTCTTGTTTAAATACTACAATTTTGAAGTAACTTTCTAAATTGGTATGGCTTTGTTATTTGGAGGTTATTTTTTAAAACATTAATTTGTTATAAGTAAAGTTTTATTATAGGATTAAATTAAAGATAATAAAATGATATGTAATCGTTCCTTACTATTCAAGTTATCACATGTATGTTTTTAGTTTTTTATCATATGTTACTTGGCACATTAGTTAAATATTTATGTTAATTTTGTTAAAACTCTTTAAACAAAAGTGATATGAACTTAGTTGATTTCAATCAAGATGGTTAAAAAAGGAAGGGCATTAGGGGTTTTACAATTAAGAAGGATATAATCTTCAATTGCACTAAGAAGAAAAAGTTAAGAGTAGACTTCAATGACAAAAGAGTAAAGATGTATATGAGTTAGGCCTATTAGGTTCAGGCCAAGCAACATCAAAAAGCATAGTCTGAACCTAAACCTAGCTCACATTCAAAAATTTTGATTTGGCCTGAGTGCAGCCCAATAAAAAATTGATAAGCCTAAATCTAACTCAAAATCTTGAAAACTAAAAAATTAGTATGTGGAATTACAAAACTAAAATAATAACAAATTCAAGATAAAATATCACTAATACATTGAAAATCATTATCATACTTAAAATATAAGTTATTATTCAACATCACCCTTGGTAACAACCATAAAAATATAAAGTATATATGTCCTGGACATTGAAAATGAAAGAAAAAAAATCATAGTTCAAAAATAAATTTAAAAGGCTGGCCAAAACTCTGAATGTTACTCTGTGTGATATAGTTCTTTTATAAACAAACCCATTTATAAATAGGTGATCGGAAAGGCCTTTTTACTATTCTTTTATTACATTAAACATATATAGAATCCTTACTGCAACCTACAAACTAACAATAGTGAAACCTAAAATAACGAAACAACTAACAGTAGTTCATAATTTTGAAATAACAAAGTAACTAAAACTTTACCTAATAAACATTTTCTGCATTAATAGCTTCATTCTCTTCACCATCACTATTAATGATATTATCAATAGAACTTCCCAATATGTTTGAAGACTTTACATAAGTAACTTGTTAATAAATGAAATAAAATAAGTTTAAAGTAGATATATAAATATAAAATAGGTTAAGTTACCCAATTTGAAGCCTTTAAACATACTATAGCCTGAATAATTTTCTTGCTTACTACACCCCTTTAAAGGTTAATCACTTTCGTAACTAAATTAAAAGTTAATTCAAAAACCATAATCAAGATTTAAATGGCTAAAAGATCTTGAGCCAAAGTTACAAGTTAAGGGCACCTTACTGCAATTTTACTTTAAAAATTAATAATGTCAACATCAGTATTCAAATTAAGATTTTGTTCATACAAATAAATTTACAAATATGATTTTTCAATATCTAAAGTGGATTTTCTATTCAAAAACTACTCATGGTCTTCAAAGCCATCACTATCATGCTTATTAATCAAGCCACTTTCTCTAAATCCTATAATATTTAAAACATGATCAATAGTTGCATCTTTTTTATAGTGTTTGTACAATTGGAAAAGAGTCTTTTTAACTTTTTCGAAATGATAATCAATATCATCATAATCATAAATTTTACTAAAATGACACTCTATAAATTTAAGCTTGTACCTTGGATCTAACATAACAATGTAAGAAAATAATAAGTTATAATCATCTTAATACTTTTCAAAATTTTATGTCATGTCTATAATCATATTAACCATAAAATTAGGAAGATTCATTCTTACTTTTATTAAGCTTGATCGAATTTTTGAACCCTTTTTAAAATCAGTGTTAGATATTGGAGTCTTTATGGTAGAAAAATTGGAAGTGATATTATAAAAAGGCTTTAAAAACTTATAAATTGCTTCCACCTTTTCCCACTCATAATAAAAAAGCATAAACATTTCAAAATTATAATGTTGTTTCTCTAATGTATGAATATTTGTTTGAAATAGATAGCACTATTAAATATCAAGTAAGTGAAGCTCCACCTTACACATATATTAGTTCTCAACTTTCTTGTTACATTAAAATAAAAACTCTTTTGAGCCATATCATAAAACTTTTGGATCTTAATAGAAGACTTCTTCATATACTCCATATTATCACAAATCTTGTTAACAACATTGTCAATTTTTTTAGGCTAGCTTGCACAATTAAATTTAAAATATGATAACTACAATAGACTTGATAAAATTGATCATCACATAATAAATTTTTTGTATGGAAGCCTTACTTTTTCAAAGAAGTAGGCATCATATCATTATAGCTGGCACTGTTTAGTGTAATAGTACAAAAAAAATTTCATCAATCTTCTATGCAAATAAACACATAGCTACCTTATCTACTAGGGAAATCCTAATAAAAAAAAGTCAAGCTTTTAAAAAGAATGATCTTTTTTTATTCACTCTGTATCAATCCAATAAGCAATTATACATATAAATTCATCTTTGGTATGTTTAGAATTCTAATCATTAAAAGTTAAACATATCATTCTAAGTGTTTTTCCTAAATCTTTAAGCACATTGTCCTTTTCTTTAGCATAAGCCTCCATTACATCTCTTTTACATGTAACTCTACTTATAGACTTAACCTTAGGATTAACACTTTATAAAAGTAACCTAAAAGTAAGTTCCTCAATAACATTAAATACTTGTTTTCCACACACAACAAAATGTGTTAAAGATTTATGATATTCTTCTTAATCAAATTTTAAAGTAGCTAAAGTTATAATCCCCTTACCATTCTTATGAGGAATTAGTTTTTCCATATCTAATATCTTTTATTGGACACCTATTATAATGAGGTAAGCAATAACTTAAATAAAACATACCATTACTAGAATTTCTTACTACAATCTTATGATAATGGTTACACTGAGTGCTTCTATCTTTATTTAGTCATTTCATTTTACATATTGGAAGTTAACTTTCTTTTTTTTTTTCTCATTAACATTGTTGGTTCCTTCCTCTTAGCTAAACCAATAGGTACATTATTAGTCTCACTTTCATTAGTAGCCATTCATATATTAGAACTGATAAAATGAAGGAAAATATTAAAAATTATTCAATATATTAGATATCTTACCAGTAAAAATAAAGTCCTCAATTTGAACTTGAAATTTTAAAACACTTGCTAAATTACTTTTTAGAAAGATTCTTGGAAGACTATTTTGCTCTTATCTTTCCAAAGCCTTAGTATTGTATATAAGAATTTAAGTATTTTTATGTTATATCTTTTTCGGAACACATTTGTAGAAGACATTTAACTTTTTAAGACTAGTGAAGAAATTTATGTTGCCCTTTCTTTTGTTTTTTAGTCTTTAACCTTGATATTATTGCTTAAATATATGTTCAAATACATGTCATCCATATTAAACTATGTTTTATAGAATAAGAGGAGTAAGCAATGAGAAAAAAAAGAAAAAATGGGTCATTTATTAACACTTTCCTTAGTATTACACCTAAAACAAAGCTACTTATTCTTTAAAAAAGATACAAGGCATGAAAACTTATAATATATTGTAGAAAGATTTTAGTAATCTTTGATTCTCTTGTAACCGGTTATCACATATCTCACTAAGTCATAATAAATGATTTATAGGACTATTTTATCCTCATTGTATTTGAACCTCAATTTGAATGGCTTTTTAATTGTGGATGTTATGATTGCCTTCACTTACATCATGTTGGGGTATGTTTATTTGCACTATAATACTAAGTTACACATCTATTAGGATTTCTTTTTACACTAATTGTACTCATATGATTATTATACATGAGCATTTGTTAAATGGAATCCACATGGATACAAAGCTTTTTCATTATATTATACTTTGTAATTATCTTTCTTTCATTTCATCTAGGGCCTAAATTTATTAAGGGACTCCGACCCATATGTTTAAACCATTTTATTTTTATAAATCATCTTTGAGAATTGTATTAGTCATGATTATTGATGTGAACAGTATTATATTAATATTTTCTCTTATGTTTAGGTCCCTTAGGAAGTAATGATACTCAATTGGATCTATTTTGCATTAATTTAAGACTAATTACATTAATTTGAGCTTAATTGAATTTCGGGCTTAATGCTGGATTTTTTATGCTGTTTCAGTATTTTAGTCATAACTTGAGCGTCGGATTTCGGATTTAGACAATCTATACACCGTTGGAAAGCTAAAAAAAAGAGCTACAATTTTTCATGTTGACTATAAAATCCAGTTCTACCATCTTAGAGGTCAAAGATTAGCTCAAAGCCGAAGCATAGTTGCTGTCTAGGCCCAGACCCAATCTAATTGCAATGATTAATTCATATCTTGAGCTCCAAAGGCCTAATTGATGCAAGGCCAAGTCCAATTACTCCATGAAATCCATGTATAAACATTCCTTAAGCCCTTTTGAATAAATTGAGTCATTTTGAAGGCCAAGGAAGACGGATTGTGACTCTTTATTTCATCTCGGGCTGGATTGAACTACTTTCAGTATTTTGGCTATAACTTGAGCTAGGAATGTCTGATTGGGGTGAAATTTTGTGGGTAGTTTCCTAAGATATTAGGCTACAAGTTTGTAGTTCAGGTCCAGTCCTAATTAGGCCTCTATGGTTATAAACAAAGAGGTTACAGAATCAGAACGAAAAAAAAAGCAGAGAGAACTAGACAGTTTTCCTAATTTTTTGTTCTTGAGTTTTTCTCCAATGGAAGGCTAATTCTCTGAGTTGATTCAAGGAAATTTGAGGTTCTTCTTTCTTAGAATTATGAGATCTTGGTTTGTATGGTGGTAAATGTAATTAATTTTCTTTTCCCCTCATCTATCTTTTCTGATTTGCATGATCTATTGACTTGGATATTGATTTGATATAATCTTTATTCAATTCTATAAGTTATGTTTTTAATTTGAATTGGTAGTAAATTTTAGTTGGTTAATTAGAATTTTTCATGAGAGAAAAGGGGATGAATGATTAATTTAGAATTCTGAATTAATTCATTTAATTTGGTTGAATTCTATTTTTTAATTAGTTTTGATCTAGCTCAGGGGTTATGACGATTGTCTAACTTAGCTAATCTTAATCAATTAAATCCTAGGGGATTGTCTTGCGTAGAATTCATAAATTGTTACAGGGATTCCGGATAATTCAAAATTAAATAATCAATTGCAAAATCCAATTTAGAATGATCTGTGATTAATTCTTCAAAGAAACCTTGAATTCCTTGAATTGGCTGTTTGATTTCATTAATTTCCCTCTATTTTACCTCTATTTTTCAAGCTTAATTTTGTGTTAATTAATCATTTAATTCGTGCAACTAACCCCCCATTTTCCATTCTATTTTGCATAGTTTTTATTTACATACAACATACAACACTATCTATAATTCTATTTCATTATAGCCTTTATAATCTGCACGTTTTGTGTTTGATAATTTGCATAGCATTTTATTTAGCATTCTGTGTTTAATAACATAATTAGTAAATGATCACAGAGACTTATTGAAAAGGATCTTCAAAGTTTCGACCTGGTTCCCACTATTTTTGCTGTAAATATTCTTACGAATCAAAAAATTTAATTTGACCGGTTCGACAGTCGCAATCAATTATCTACAAAAATTACAAATATCTTTACAAATATTAAATTATTGGGTATTTGATTTGACTTTCTAATCATGCCTTTAATTATAATAGACTTTTAAACACAATAAAAACTAAGAGAAATCCCTACTTATGCTTCTGTATTATTCTAATACAACTATGATAATGATCTTTAAAGCCTTAAGCATGATTATTTAGACACAAAACCTTTTGATTCTAAATTAGCAAATATATGCATGAAAAAATAGAGTATTTTATCAAAAGCTTTTTATTTTAGCTAATAAGATTAAACATAAAGCATTTATAAACTTGCTGAACTGAATAGAGAAATGCTTGAACAACAAGCGATCTTTGCAATGACCTTACCTAAAAAGATTTTTCTCTTGCAAGTTGTAATGCAATTGACTTTAAGAGGGTGAGAGAATGTCACTGTCTAAATGATTGGTCGTTTGTTGTAGCAAAATAAGGTTGCGATAATTTAAGGATTTTATTAGTAGAGGGAAGGAAGATTCTGTCTTTGGGTTTGGTGTGGTCTCAATACTATTAGGTAGTTTTAGTGTTATAAAAAATATTATTAATATTCAAATAGGCTAAGTCATGGACCATATCATTCAATGCAATGTAAACTTGACTTAATTAAAATTTGAGTCATGAAAAAAGGCCCATTTACTAACCAGGCTTAAAAAAAGACCCAAATATACTTTTTTATAGGCTAGGCTTGTTGGGCCGAGTAGGTCACCCATGTACGCCTTTGTAGGGGAGTTACATGTATCTTTATTTCAATTTTTACATGTATATGATAAGAAGTCCTGGATTACTAATCATATTTGTTATTTATAAGTTAATATGCAAGATCTTATTTATATTATTTTTTCTCATTTTATGCCTATTAATATGTTATATATGCATAATTTTATAAAATTGGCTTTGTTATATAATTTGAGATTGGTTTTATGATGATTTGAAATTATTGGTTAATGTTAGAATTTTATACTATTTCAGAATTTTGGCTATATCTTGAGTTCTAGATATTAGATTAAGGTGATATTTATATGTTGGAAAGTTTAAAGAAATCTCTACATTATGTTTTAGTTAAAGCTTAATTCAAATGTATGAAAGGTCTAATTCAGCCAAGAAGTTGAAGCTCTATTTTTGTCTCAATTAAGCTAATTTTTATTTTTAACCCATATGTAGAACTCCAAATGTCTAATCAAGATAACACTAGTACCTAAAACTTTTTAAAACTTGATTTTATAAATTTCATGTTTTGAGCTCAATGAAATTATGTAATTTTGATAGTCTTACATTGGATAGATTTTAAACCTATAAAATTTTACTATTGTAACTCTTATATTATATTATTTTGTAAAATAGATTCTGGACTTCTAAAATTAGCAAAGTTTAATTTTTTATAATCTTAAGAGGCATATGATTCAGGTCTATTAGGTTTTAAAAGTTAGTAAGTCAGATATAAGGTCTTGTGCTTCTGAAGGCAAGAGAATTTTCACTCCTACACAATTCAACAAAGATAATTTTTCTCTTTTTTTAAGCTTCTTCTTCTTCTTTAGTCATGGGTGGCTAAATCTCTAATTAATTCAAGGATTTTAAGGTTCATCTCTATTGAATTATGAAATCTTAATTTGTATTATTAAATTTTTTAATTAATTTTTCTTTCCTTTATTATTTGTGTTAATTGCTTAAAATTACATGTGTTGAATATTAACTTGGTATAATTTATGTTCAACCTTATGATTTTTTATCTTTATCTATTTTTATGTTAAATTATATTAAGTTAATCATGATTTTTCATATAGAGACAAGGGGCTAAGAGATTAAATTAGAGGTTTCTAGTTTAACTACTTGATTCAGCTAAATTTTATTTTCAAATTAATTTTAATCTAGTTTTATAGATTATAGTAGTTGCTTAATTCTACTAATCTTAATTAATCATATCTTAGATAATCATCTAGCGTAAAATTCATAAATTATTACAAAGGCTTAGAATAATTTAAGGTTAAAAAATTAATTGGAATAATTAAATATTTTATGATTTATGATTAATTTATACTAAAAGCTCTCAAATTTTTAGATTAATTATTTTGTTATATTAACTTTTTCTCTATTTTACTTTTATATTTTATTTTGTTTAAAGCAATTGCTTTAATTTTGAATCAAAACCCATGAATTTGGTTTTTTATTCATTTTATTCTATATTTTATCTTAATTCTATTATGTATTCTATTTACATCTCTATTTCACTATTATTTGTATTGCTTCCTTCTGTCTTTAGTAAAAAGCTTAAACAAATATGTAATCATTATTAGTAAATAATTAAGAAAGGATATATTAAGTGGATCATTAGGGTACGACTTAGTTTAGCATTCTATATTGCATAATTTTTATCAAACCAAAATTAATTAATTTTGGTATGTAATGACCCATGTTATGGGTTGCCTTAAAAGCTACATTCAATATTCACTAAGATTTTATCTTTATATTGGTTGGTAGTAGGTGGAAAAATTCTAAGCATATATTGAAAAATGAGTATGTCAATGAATTAGAGACTCCAATGGAACTTTGGCCTAAAAGATATCACTAGATTAATGGCCTAACATAGGAAAGGTTTGTAAAGATATGCCATTTGGAGGGATTCCATGTATTTATGATCATTTTAATACTATTACCTTTCTTCCATTATTAACAAGGAATAATGTCTTCTTAACATTTATTTTATTTTATTTTTTGGTTAATAGATTGTAAGTGTAGAGAATAAGGTGAATCAAGCAAAAAATATGTACAAATATAGATTATCCTAAGAAGGGTAGAAGAAAGTTGAAAAAGACCTATTCAAGCAAAGGAATTGAGCTGTTAAAGAGGTTTCTATTCAATTTAGTGTCAAGCATTTGCCTTTTTTGCCCCTATAACCTCATGATTATGATAAAAGCAAATATCAATAAGAAGGGCAAATTCATGATGAATGGGAGTTACCAAGTTGCTTAGTGACTAGCAAGTAATTTTTTTTGTCAAATATGAAGTGTATTATTTAGTTACAACATATAACTAGTCATGTTTGATTATATTATATTAAGATGAGTTTAAGTAATAAGCTACCAAGGGAGAGTTTTACCTAATAGGAAGGGTAAACATATTAAATATTATTTTAGGAAGTTCGGAGCTTCCTAAGCATATGAGTGGCATTGAAGAAACAATTAATATTAGGAAGCATTTAGGGAGCTTTAAAATATTCTCATAATGAATAACTATTCAAGTGAAAAAGGATAGAGCTACATGAATTGATTTTACAGCATGTGCTGGCTGAACTCGAGTGAATCGACAAGTTGCTAATCATCCCGAGAGAGAAGGAGGAGCTACAAATGGAAACCTATATACCATAACATGGTAGCTGCTTCCTTACTGACCCCTTTCCCTATTGTCATACCCTAATATAAATTAAATTTATTTAATTTTATTTTTAGTAATATTTATGTATATATATTAGTAATTAGAATTTTTATAGATAGGTTTGGGATAATATTTAAATTATATAAAATATGATTTCATGAAAGGAATTGGTATGATTAAAACAAAATATAAGATTGCATGAATCTAAATTTCTACTTATTTAGTTATTTCATTAATACTAATGTGAATAAGATAGTTAAATTGTTGTGGATAAGTTTAGAATAAGAATCTAATTAAAAGAATTTGAATATTATATTAAAAATGTGAAGAATAAAATTTAATATAACCTATGGTATAATTAGATTTGAATTAGGATGAACGAAGAATATTTAGGATCTATTTTCCAATTTTGCCCTTAGTTAACCCTAGTAATTTCTAACATGCTCTTATGATATTTAAAGGACCTAACAACTTGATTTCTCTATCATCATACATAAAGTTTTATCATTCTCCTTTTTCTCCTTCTCTTAACTCATCTTTATCTCTATCTTTCTTCCAAAAATCAAGTTAAATTCAACCTTTGACCATTATTTTTAATTCTAAGGTTAAATTAAAAGAAGCTTATTGTTTTTTCTTTCTTGTTTTCTCTAAAGAAAGGTAAATAGATTATCTATTTCAATTCTTTTAATTTATATAGTTGTGATTTTAATTAGTAAGTAGAGGAAAATTAAAGATTTTGATGATTTTATATGTATTGTTGTTGTTAATTAGAAAGCTTAGTTATTTTTTAGTTGAAACAAATGTTTATGAGTGTTATTTGATTGTAATTTTCAAATAATTATGTTGTATGTAGTTAAAAATGAAAGAATGAGCAAGTATTCAAAAAAATTCAATGGAATCTAGAAAATCCAAAGTCATATTTGATCACTATAATTGAATATAACCTAAGAGTAACTCACTAAAGGCATATACTCGATTATAATATTGGATTAAAAATAAATGTACTTGATTATAATTGATCAAAGAAGATTATATTTCTTTATGGTATTAGCTTATTTTGTACTATATTCCTTTATAGTATTGGTTTATTTTGTATTACATTCCCTTATAGTATTAGTTTATTTTAGCTTATAATCATTTATAATATGAGATCATAATACCTTATATATTATTATAATATCAAATCATACTATCTCATATTCTATTATTGTATTGCACTACATTACCTTATATTCTAGGATAGCATTGAATTATATTATCTTATATTCTATTGTAATGATAATTTGTATTATCTTATATTTTACTATAGTATGAAATTATATTATTTTATATTCTATTGTAGTATTGAATTATGTTACCTTATGTTTTATTAATTATTGAATTATATTACCTTGTATATCATTATAGTATCAAATTATATTAAGGATATATTCTATTATAATATTTGATTGCATCGACATATATTTTATTAATATAATAGATTAAAATAGCATATGTTGACTACTATAAGAAATTTTATAGCTATGCACCTTAATTTCTTATATTTAAATATTGTAATGGACTATATATGTATACGTTTGAATATTACAAAATATTGCACACATACACACATATGTAAGTTAGAATATCAAAATAGATTATATAAACACATATTTAATTATTGTAGTTAAATATTAATAGAATCTGTACTCTTTAAATGGTAGCATTTAACTAGTATAATCGAATATAAGTTACATAATTTGCTTTTAAAATTTCATATTTGACTAGAGCAATTGAATATTCTTAACTATTTTTTTGGATTAAATCTTAGTTGTTTTCATAATTTATGAAATGTTGTACTTGAATTAGAATGAGTTTATTTGAAACAAGAATGATGAAAACTTTATATTATGATTAGTGTTAATTATGTTTAAAAGTTGGTGCTATGTAAATATATATGTAAGGTTTAGGTTGAGTTTTAAACTTAAGGTTTAGTGAAATTCAATGAAGTTCTAAAAACTCTAGAATTATTTTTAAGTATTGTATACAAATATAAGCTTGTAAAAAGACTTGTATTTGGATACAATATTTGAATACCTTAGTATGGCTTCTATTCTAGTACCTAATACATGACTATAGTATTTAATTATGAGCTTAGGTTTCAAGTAATCATAATCTACTACTATAATTAAGTATTCTAAGATCAGGTGCTTCTTAATTCAAACTATTTGACTATAGTAGTCAAATATAAGTACCTTAAAGCTACATTTCAATTTGTATATTTGAATACTCATTTCCTTGATCTCTTCTTATATGCTTGTAATGTAATCCTATACCATAAACAAACTATATAAGTAATGGTAATGATATAAATGCATGTATATATATATATATATAGTTTTGAATGCCCTAATTATTGTTGGAATTTAGTTGTAAACTTTATGATATGAGAAAATATGTGATGATATATGAAATGTTAATTTGGAATAGGTATCAAAACTATATAGTATTAATATGATAATATGTGATTATGACTATTTATATCTTGATTTATATAATGTGATGATTGAATTCTTATTAGGAATGTGTATCTATGTGAATTGCTTTACAATAATAATTATCTATTGATTGTAAATATGAATAGTGTTGTTAATGGTTATGTATTGAATATTGATAGTGAATTAAAATGAGCATGATTAGATATTGTAAAATCATACTAGATTTGGGAAAGATTGGGATGGGATAAGACAGGACTTAGAGGTTATAAGACGAGATATTTATTATTTTGATGCATGTATGGTACCAAAATCTAAGTTTTCTTTATATGGATATAAAAAATCGAGTCTTGGGAGCTCTCTTATATGAATAGTATCAAAGTATAACTTTTTGTCCAATGGCTCTTTTTTGTAAGAGATAAGGTGATTTTAGTAGGTGTCGGAAGTTGTCACTTCATAAAGGTGGTTTAAGTAGGTGTTAGGCATTGTCACTTTATATCTCTTAACCAAACACTTGTGTTATGTTATACATTATATCTCACCCAGGCACTTATAGGGAGTGGGCAAGAGGAATGATAGGAAGACTGATTAAATAGGCAAGATAGAAGTAATCCCTAACATTAGAGTTAATTGATATTATTTTTAATGTTTATGTTTATATGTTTATATGAATTAAATAAAGTATAGCGTTACTTTGTGAAGTAGATTAAATATCTATTAATCTTTATTTCCAATATTTGTCATTTACTATTGATATTAAATGATGATATTATATGATTGATGAGCTAAAAATATAGATATGGTTGAATATGGTTATATTTGTGTGCATAACTAATAAAGAATGACGATGTGTGGTTGTTTGTATTCAATTAAGTGGGTTATCTATTTACTGAGTCCATGTCTCATTATTATTTTTATTCAAAAACATTTTTCAAATTTGTCTATTACAGCTTCTCGGCCACTATAGTTAGTTTAAAAGTAAATATCCCCTAGAATTTCTTTTAAAAGCAACCATAATCATGTTAGAGGATAATTAGAAGATGGTGTGAATCATATAGATAGTCTAGTATAAGCTATGATATAACCTTTGTATATAAATATTTCATTTGGTATATAAAAATAAAATTAATTAATTTTAATATTTAGTCTATTAATAACTTTGTAATAATGCCACATAGGATTAAACAAACTTATGAAAATCAGGAAATAGATTCCATATTGGTCATGGTTAGGTGGGTCATTACATATTTGCCTAATTACTATAAGTAAATTTTTATCACCCTATTACTTGTTGTTGAGTGCTCTCCAATTATGTTATAAGACTACATTAATATTGATTAACTGGTTTATTTATCATTGTAGGGTAGCTATAGGTATACACTTCAGATTGTGGGACCTCCTATTAGGCAAGTGGCAAAAGGCATGATTTTCCTAAATCGCATTCTCCATATAGTTTCGTTATTAAAGGACCAATGTAAGGTTATGGTAGACATCATGGAAGATGAGTCGATTGGGTTACTATTATTAATAAAGGAAGTGACCATGGTGGTCTAAGCACTTGATTCCTACCTAACTTGGCTAAAAGATCTTGATTTCATTACATGCAAATGCAAGGTTTTTCATTACTTTAAGATTTTTGTTTACGGTTAAATAAAATATTATCCAACAAGTTTAATTATCATATTTTTTTCTACCTATTTTTAGATACTAGGGGAAATAGGAAAAGGAGAATAATAAAGCTGGTAAATCTAAAGAATTAAAAACTTTAACAACTTATACTTAGCAAAAAAAATAAAGGTGAGAATATCTTAGGAGAAGCTCTAATCCATTGTATAAAAGATGTCAAATGATGGGACCATTTTGTTATCTTTGAGCAAATATGTCATAGGACACATTGTTGACATTTTGTCATTTGATTATCTTATCTTATAGCTTTCGAATAGGGAAGAGTTAAATGTTTCCATTATTATGACTTGGATTACATATGTTCATTTTTACCTCTCAAGTTTTCTTTAGATTTATGCATATATTAGATAGTATGAATTATAGAGCTTATTTATCTTGAAAATTATAAGTGCTTGTAGGGGTGATCAGAATCTCATAACTTAAACTTATTGGTTAAACTCGAGCAAAAGTTTGCCATTAGGTTGGTGCAAGTTAAATCATAGGTAATGGCAGGCCAAAAAAATAAGTTCTTAGGTGTCATACAGTCGATCTTGGGTATAAGATTTGTAAACCATATTGTCCTATGCTTGATCGAACTACTTCTGGAAACTTACATCTTAAAGTAATACGACATCATTTTGTTAACATACTTAAGGAGATGTTTAGAAACCTAAACCCTAATCTTCCTTCACTTCCTCCTATTCAGCGTCGAATCCTCTTTATCTCTGACTTTTTGGGTCTTCCATCTTCATGATCACTAGTTAGTAATCAGTTCCTCTAACCCTAGATAAGCTTTCTTTTTCTAGTTCTAGAAATTTCATCTTTGATCTTGTTTTATTTTTAATCTTTTAATTTTTTTTCACAGACTTTTTTATGTTTTTCCTTCATCCATCTGACTCTTCTTTATTATTTTTTCTATATCAGATTGCTTACCAAGGAGTCAATGACTTCCTCCCACTCAGCATTGAATCCTCTTTATCTCTAACTCTCTAGGTTTTCCATCTTCATGTTCAGTAATCAGTTTCCTTTAACCCTAGGTAAGCTTTTATTTTCTAATTTTAAAAATTACATCTCTAATCTTGCTTCATTTTCAGTCTTTTAATTTCTTTTATGTAGATCTTTTTTTGTTTCTCCTTCATCCATTTGATTCTTGCTTGTTTTTTTTCTATATTAGATTGCTTACCAAGGAATCAACAACATTCTTCTCTAGTCTATGCTGTCACTAGTAAAGTTTCATTCATTGTCTCTATTCTTCTTTGACAGATAGTACATTTACCCCTTTACTTGCTTTGCTCTTCACATCGTTATCTTTATTTACCATCAAATGTAGTAAACATTATAATGTTAGTGCCTTTTTTATTATTAATTTGTTCTCTAATTGTCCTATTCTTTAGTCATGGATGCTTAGGGTTCTAGGTGCTACATTTTCAAGTAGTTCTTTGATCTAACTTCTTATTTCGTATTTACTCTTACTTGGATTTAGTAGGTTTGGATTAAGTTTTCATTTTTCAGTGTTAGGTTTTGTTATTTTTTTATTTATTTTTCATTTTTAAGGAAAGTGCGAGTTTGAGTCTACAATGGTACTAGGTTGAAGTAATTACAAGTTGTAGTTCTTGAGCTTCCATTTATGTCATTAGAATTCTATTTCTTTGTGAGTATTAGAAAATAGGCTGTGGAGTTTGATTCTGGGTGTTCAAGTTTAGTTACAATATTTATATTTATTTCTGCATATTGCTAATGAGCTGAAGTTTGTGGTTTTCCATTATTGTTAAGGTTTAAAGGAAGGTAAGTACAATTGTATTGCCTATTTTACTTATATTTTCATGTTTACTGATTCCCTTTCCTATGATAGTTTACCCTATTTTTTGCTTTATTTTCCCACAATATTTATGTATTTTTTTATCTTTCTTACAACTTTACCCTTCCTTCTTTGTTCAATGATATTTTAGTTATATAAATGGTTTAAGATTATTTCATTTTAGATGATTCAGTTTAGATATATAATGTAGATTAGACCTTGATCATATGGGTTAACTTATTGATACTTGTAGTTGTTGAATGAAATAATTAGCATATTATGATGTACTTCTTTTAAAAAAAATAAACATAAAGATTTGTTAAAAGTATTAATTCCATAGAAAATTCCATTTATCAATTTCTTTCTTGTCAAAAGAAAATTCTTTCTTTTTCTTCTATATCGTTGACCCCACGAGAGCTTTGCGGATAACTTTTTATTTTTTTCTTCTTTATTCAATTTCTTACCTTTTTCTTAACAAATTGGCATCCTTTCTGTCGGATCTTATCTTTTTAAATTTAAAACATAGCATTTGAAATAAGGCACAGGACATGATTCCTAGCACTTCATTCTTCCCCTCAATAAATCTGAGTATAAATCTAAGTTAGTTTCAACATGCAAGCAAAGAGAGTTATTTGATGTTCATTCTTCATTTTGTTAATAATTGCTTTTAATTACATCAAAATCTTGTCTTTTTATTGATAGCCCATAGTTGCTAAGTTTCTGTTTGAGGTTTTCCCTACCATATGGTTATAAAATGTGAGAAATTTTTGTATTGTCTAATTCTACCACGTAGATTTAGTTATAACTAATAAGTAGTATTTTATTTCTATATAAAGTATTAAGATAAAAGATAATGTTTTATTTGTTTAATATTAAGACAAAAGAAGATATTTTATATATAATTTCTTTATAATTCCAATTAAATTTAATCAAATCATATAACCTTCAATCATTAATATTTTATGTTATAACCATAATTTTTTACTCTTCTCTTTTATTCTTGTAATTCTTCCATTTCATGAAGTTTATTTTCTATTTAATTATTTTCTTTGAATCTTTTGTTTATTATGACTTATGAGTGTTTGCTTTATTCACTATTGATTCAATTTTTCTAATGCTATTAATTTCTGGTGTGTCATTTGTGAAGATAGAGGCTCAAATAGAGAAAGAGCTTATAACATAACCAATAGAAAATAAAGAAAAAGCCAAAGAGTTATCTGTTGCACCAAGTGGAAAACTAACCAAATCTCGAGGCAAAGGAAAATCCAAATATAAAACTAAATTTAACTCAATCCAGATGAAGGTCAAGAGGAAGCTTGCTACCAATGGAACAAAGCAGGCTGCAATGGCATAGGATTATTTTATAAAGGTTCCAAATTCTGAGATTTTTGAGCTTATGGCAACTTACAACTATTATAGAAAAAGGTGTTATTATGACACAAAGGGGCATGGACATCAAGTATGAATAGGCATCTTAAAGTCTGTCTAAAATTTCAATGCTTTGATATTTGACCTTTTTTAATTAGCAATTTCTTTTGAACCTAAAAAAAAGTGTGAAAGAAGTAAGGTGAAATATGTTCCTCAAGTATGTGATATAGATGCTTGTAGGAAGGCTTTAGCTATTTTTATAATTGTTGATGAGCAACTATTCAAGGTTGTTAAGGGATATCAGTTTAAGTATTTATGTAATAAAATGTAACCTCAATTTTATATTCCATCCCGTCATACTATGGCAATGGATTATTTTCAACTTTATTTAGATGAACAACATAAGTTGAGATAATTTATATCAACAAATTATGCTAGAGTGTCTCTTACAATAGATTATTGGACATCATTCCAAAATTTGAATTATATAACACTTACAACATACTTTATAAATAATAATTGGAACTTGTAAAAAAGAATTCTCAACTTTTACCTTATTCCTAGTTATAAAAGGGAGATAATTGGGAAACATGTTGACATATGCTTAAATGAATGGAGAATTAAAAGTCTTTTTACAGTCACATTAGATAATGCATCTTTAAATAATGTAACTATAGCTCATTTAAAGAAAAAGTTTAAGAATTCAAATGGTTTGGCCATAGATAGTGCTCATTTGTATATTTGTTATTGGGTACACATTGTTTATCTCGTTATTAATTAAGGACTAAAAGAAATGCATTCATCCATTTTTGCTATTAGAAATGCAATAAGATATGTAAAATCTTCTCCTTTTAGGTTAACTAAGTTTAAGTGGTGCATTGAACAAGCTAAAATTAAATCTAATAGTCTAGATTGTCTTAATGTTCTAAGTAGATGAAATTCAACCTACTTAATGCTAGAATCTACCTAAAAATTTCAAGAGGCATTTGATAAGTTAGAAGATGATGAGTCAAGTTATAAGGATTATTTTGATAAAAAGACAATAGGTCCCCTTTCTATGGAAGATTGGAAAAATACAAAAATTTTCATAAACTTTTTAAAAATCTTTTATGATATGACCCTTAAAGTGTTTGGTTCATTGTGTATAACTTCAAACAATGCATTTCCTTAACTTGTATTGATCTAAAATGAATTAATGAAATGGGGTTCAAGTGCTGATGCTATATTAAAGGGGATGGCTATTGAAATGAAGTGGAAGTATGACAAATATTGGGGGAAGTGGAGAATATGAACCTCTTGTTATTTATAGCTAAAATTTTGGACCCTAGGTATAAGCTTGCCTACATCAAATGGTCCTTTATGATATTATGACTGCTTACAACATAACTTGTAAAGTGAAGGAAGACTTACAAAAGCTATATAATCAGTATAATAATGTTTATAGGCAAAAAAATTCTTCTAATGAGGTTGCTAAAACATCATAAAATATGAGGAATAATGGCTAAGAAGAGAAACAAGCCTATAAGGCTCAAATTGCTGCTTTTAAATCTCATTTGAAAGTGAAAGATTCCATTAAAACTAAAAATGAGATAGAGAGATATTTGACTAAACTATGTATGGATGGTGATGAGTCTTTCAATGTTTTAGAATGGTGGAAAGAAAATGATTTAAGGTTTCATGTTCTATCATACATTGCTAGAGATATGCTTGTTGTCTTAGTTTCAACTATTGCTTCAAAGTCGGCCTTTAGCACTGAAGGAAGGGTCTTGGATATTTATAGAACTTTACTATCACCAAAGACTTGTGAAACTTTAATTTGCTACCAAAATTGGATCAAATCCACTTTATTTCCATTTAAGGATCATGAAAAATGGAAGATTTGAAAATCTGTGAAAAGATTGAGAAAGGTAGATAAATGACTTAATTTTAATTAATATTTTTTCCTAAATAATTAATCTTTTGTATTTTTGTAGAACTTGGGGATGTTGGACAACAACTTATAGCATTAAAGCTCTAAGTAAAAGAGTAAGGCAGCAGCTTATGGCTATTGATTGAATATGATAAAGTTAGTAATTTAATTCATATAAGTTGAGTTATATTTCTTATTTTATGCATTTTTTATGCTTACTTTATACTATTTGTCTGAGAAATTAATCTTTTCTATTTGCTAATTTATTGAATTGATTGGCCTACCAATTTGCTATATTCTTTCATTTATAATGTTATGTTATTACCATATCATGATCTTGCATTTAGTTTAACCATTTTGATTAAGTAATTGGTGCTTACTAGTTAGTTGCCATTAATTTTTAATTCAATTCTAATATGTCTAATTTTATAGGTATTCAAAATGATAGTGGTAGTAGGAGATAGATAGTAACAAATGTTGTCATCAATAACTATTTTTTGGTTTTATATCATTTTTTGTGTAAGTATAATTGGGGTACATGTAAAATATTAGAAAATGGAATGGTGCATTTGTTTTGTATGATTTTTAATTCAGTTCTAATATGTCTATTTTTGTAGGTATTCAAAATGACACTGATAGCAGGAAATTGATAGTAATAGATGTTGTCATCACTCATTAGTAACTATTTTTTAGTTTTATATGATTTTTAGTGTGAGTATGGTTAAGGTACATGGAAAATATTAGAAAATAGAATGGTGCCTTTGTTTTTATGATAAGGCAACTTGATTCTTTTTGTAAGTAAGGTGTTACTAGTTACTAAAGGTACAGTGGGTTAGTAGTTAGCACTTAAAGTTAGAGTCACAAGTTTAAACATTCAACATGTTTGGACTCTCTTTTATCCATGAGAGTCATCATTAACTTTTAAAAACTTTAGGTTGATAACTTGATAATTGACAAATTAAAGATCATAAATGACTAAATTACTAATTCTGCTATGGTTTTGTTTTATTTTTAGTGTGAATGTGTTTTAATTTTTTTTTGCCATTTTATTCTAATTTTTATTTGAACTCATCTTGCTATTTTTATTTATGGAAAGGCTATTATGGTTTATGCAACCTAAGATAATAGAAATTGTTTAGGTTATAGGGTAATTGGGTATGTGTATTATAAAATAGCCTATAGGGTTTTTTATTTTTGGTTAGAGACTATGACTTCTTTTTTACATTTTTAGTTTAAAAAATATTTAGGCTTTCAAGAATTTTAATGTTAAAATTTTTTGCAAAGTCTATTTAAATTTAATTTCTTAATTTATTGCAAAATTAGTAATTAGTTTTATTAAGCTTTATTTAAGCCAGTATGAAAAAATATGTAAAATGAAATCAAAATTGAAGTTAGGCTTTTTCAACCCATCTAAGATAACAAATAGATAAAAACTCAACCTAGCCTATTTAAATCAAGATAACTTGACCTAACTCGAAAATATACAGGTTCAAACATAGGTCAGACGGCCACAAGTTCTTGTTTTTCAGCCTGAGATATTTTTGATCGGGCCATAATCCATACCAAACCCTAACTCGACCCGACCTGCGATCACACCTAGGTGCTTGTATTATAATGCTAAAGAGAGGAACTTAAGTTCTTACTTTAGTTTTCTAAATCAAATTAAGGTGTAAAAGTTGGGAATTATTTTGAAATTTTGAAATAAGTATATAAAAATGAGACCATGATAATGAATAGAAAGCAACAATGTTATATGGTACCATATTGCAAAAATTATATGAGTGCAAGAATAGGCCTTAATTCATCTTTGGTTATATTTTATCATCTATTATTTTATTTTAGTATTGATAATATTGTAGTTGCCACTAGATGTTCATCATGATTTATTTAAAGTTAAAGACAATTTACTGGCTTTACTGTTAGGGCATTAACCATGTAAGAATTGGAAAAAGTCATTGATAGATGCAATGAACATAAACTATAGGAAGTAAAGCTTCATTAAGGTCAATATTAAATAAGTGATAATAAAGGTAACATTCTTGTGCATGTTTAGATATCTAATATAATGATTCATCATCATTATATGAAATTGACAATATTTTGCATCAGTTTATTGCAACGCCTCAAATAAGAAAGCAATGTGGAGTATGAATACTATTTGTGTAAAAACATAGCTAACATGTTCAAGCACATAAAGAGTAATGAAAGGCTTAATAGCATAATTTGATTAAATTTCAATTAGGTAAGCACTTATGGAAAATATATAATTATATCTTTTTATCGAGTTTTATGTATAAATATATAGTTTTTTAAATGAAACACATGACTTTATAGTACAGAAGATTTAGCAATCTTATAGGAGGAATAAGTTGCATATATATTAAGAGAAAGATAAGCACTAGCCTGAAGAGTCATTGCCAAATGTAAACTTATAGGATTTAATTATAAATGAAAATATATATATGACTGTGCTTGTAAGTAATTATTTGAATATGTGTATATTATTTTGTATGCATTATAAAAGTTGTTTATATATGTTGTATGATTTAATATTATTTAAAAAGTGAGGCTCTTTTACATCAGTAAGTGCATCTATATTATTGTTTATATAATAGATTTGGTTTTTATCTCTAGAGCAATAACAGAGGTATTTAAAAAAATTAATATACTACATTTGTTTATTAATAACCAAAGTGGATAATATACAATGTTAGTTCTATAATAGTAATTGATATGAAACAGTAAAATTATGTTTGGATAGTTAAAGTAATAAATTGATAAAATGAAATTCTACATTGGTTTTATTATACAATTAATATAAAAAATTAAAGTTATCATTAGGCTTATGATGTCAATTTTAGTCTATAATTGACATGGAATACTCAAATGACATTGTTTTACTTTTCTTTAAACTTATAAAAACTTTAAAATTGGAAGCTTGTCCCAGCATCAAATTGCAAATATATTATAGAACGAAAGCATCTTTTGCATGAAATAGAGAATGCCCTATAGAGTGTTCAACTAATTAATTTTCTTTTATAAGTATGAAATCTATTGTAATTTCTTTACATAAAATATCACTTTAGCTTAAATTCAACCATTTATTTGCTTTTGATAGTGTCTTCTTCTTATCATCAAAGTTTGTTTGAATGTTTTACTTCTCCTTTAAACCTAATTAAAAATATTTATTTGTTATGTATTATGTTAATTTATTTTAATTTTTATAATTTTTAATTTCATTATTTAGAATTTTAAATGGCGTGAATTTCTTAAAGAAAAGATAACAGATTTCTTGCTTATAAAAGAAAATTAATGGATATTTCTATACAAATGGCTAAGATGTTAGAAGTACTATACAAATAACATATAATATTGTCAAAGTTTAATAGCATAAGTCAAGTAATAAATTTCTCTTTAATAGAAGCATATTGTATTAATGTTTTACTTCTAACATTAATTGCATTGTTCTTGTGCCATTGTTTTACTACATTGAGATTCACAAGCATTTCTACCAAAACCATGTCATTGGATGATAATGTAAGTTCTTTCTTAGTGTTTCAATGTATTATTTCCAGTTTTTACAACATTTATGTATTATATATCTTTTACTATTTGAACCTAAATAAATATATCATTCTCTATCTTTTTCTAGTTTATTGCATTTAAGATATCAATTTTAACTATAAAGAGATTAAGATAAGGCTTGGAATACTGTTGTTATTACTTGTATAGTAAGATGAGTTACTAGATTCTGTAATTAGGTTCGGACACTACTTTGGAAGTAATGGGGTTTAAAAGAATTCATAAGGATTAAAAATAAATAAATAACATTAGTTATTTTATAAACTCATCGTTTTATTACAAATTAAATGTTAGTTATTAAAAAATGATGTTTTAATTAAAATTTAAGTTATGAAAAATCATTTATTATTTCTAATTACAAAATTAAAAAATTAATATTGTATTTCAATTATTTAACAATATATCGAGAATAAACACATCATTTTTCTTGTAAAAAATTGATATTATTGTAAGTATTCACCATCGGTTCAAAAATTAACATTGAGTATGTCGGATATTCTATAACCCTAGCATGTAAGTTGGATAGTAATTGATATGGATTGTGTTAAACAATTGACATTAAATGGCTTTTATGTAGTAGTGTCGGAAGGCTTAAGTTCATTGCAAGAATGATTATGTTACTTTCTTTCATTATAATTTATCATCAATTTACAACTACTTACACCCTTTAACTTAAAGCCCTCAAGCACATTTAGAGATGTCGAAAAAATAAGGGTATAAAACTAGCAAATCAAATATGGATCGATCTATTTAGGTTCGATCCATATTACTCATGAAAAAAAGGCTAAATTTTAAAAAGTCCATGTCCAATCTGTATTTGTGAGTTCATGAATTGGTCCAAGGATTTTAACTACAAGTCCATAAACCAGTCTATATCCACTTGATTCATGCGAATTTTGGTCCACCTAAACTGGTTTGTATTACTTGTAAAAAAAAAGACTAAATTTAGGTGATTCAAGCCCGTGAAAGTCTAAGTTTATGGAGTCCGCAAATTGGTTTGCAAACTTTGGTCCATTTTACACCTATACGAAAAATGCAAATGTGAAAAAAAAAATAATGATTAATTATAGTGAGAAGAAGTAGTATGTTCATTTTTACATTAAAAGGCTTGAGTTTAAAAGCCCTTAAGCTATATAAAGGAATTACAAGTAAAGGATGCACATTCCTTTTCATTTAGAGTCTATTATTCGTTATAACAGATTTTTAGTTGTTGTATATATTGATGTACTAATATCTGAATAAATAAATTGGCAAAGATTTAGTTTCTCATTTGTTTCATTTATATTTAATTTATTGTTATTTGTATTTGTTTAGTTGTATAAGAAAAATATTATAATGCAAAAAAAATTAATACTACTAATTTTACTCAAAGTAAGTTGAATTAAAAATAAAATTCATCAGTTTACCTAGAAAAATTCATTAGTTCATAAAATGATGTTAATATTCTTACAAGATTATTTCATTTATATTTAATCTATTGCTATTTTTATTTGTTTGATTGTACAAGAAAAACATCATAATGTAAAAAAAATTAATACTACCAATTTTACTAAAAGTAAATTCAATTAAAAACAAAAATCATCAATTTAATTAAAAAAAATCACTTTGTGAAATTATTTTAGTATTCTTACAAGATTGACTCTAAAATTATAAAATTATTATTTGAACTAAAGATTATAGAGAAAGTTACCTAAATATAAGATATCAATTTATTGACTATAATTAAGTATTAGAATGTCAGTTCTTATTTAATAACTAACATCTAAAATTTCATAGTAGAACAATATTATCTTATTATAGACGTTAGATTTTTAGTAATAACCAATGTGGAAACTTAAAAAAGTGTAAAAATAGGGCATAAGTTGAAAATAAAAACAATGAATCCATCATACCATTTATAAATTTTATCTTTAGGTAAAATAATTTTCTTTCTAGCAAAGTATGTTCACTTTTTAACTTTTTTTTAGTTTTTGGTTTATATTCACTAGTTATTTTGTCAAATTAAAGTTCTATTAACCTATTGTTAAATTTGTAAGGTTGGCATTCATTTAAAAAGCATAGGATACAAAAGTAATGATTTATTTATTTTTTAATTTAGTTTATGGTATCATTATTAACTAAATTTATTACCTTTTAATTTGATGTAACTTTTATAAATTTGTAGAGGTAAGAAATTTAATTTTATTATCTTTTTTTGGCTTTCAATGTAATAATCATATATGAAATTTTAATAAATGCTCATCACATTTACAAGTATTAGATTCAAGTAGGAATGACAATAGGGAGGGTGTGCATAAGAGACTAAGACCTTTGTGCCTGTTTCCATTTTAAAATATTTTGTAATTTCCTGTCCGTATAATTATATAAGCAAAGTTTTTAATACTCATATCCATCCCAATTAGATATCCAAATTCTTATATTCATCCTTATTTTTTCATTTTATTTAAACAATACATATTTATCTATATTCTATTATAATTTTAATAAAAAATAAATATATTCAATTATTTTTATCCTATTTATTCAATTTTAATTTATTTATATCCTTTTATATTTATTGTATTCTTTTAGTATTTTTAATAAAATAATAATTACTTAAATTTTCTAATAATAATAATAATCCAATAAAGAATAGCATTAATTCTTTTAAATTTTATTTTTAAAAAAATTTATATTTAAGTTAATTAATTATATATATAATTTTAGTTTTTCTTTTTATTACATAACAAATTATATATAAATATACATTATTATATGTTATTAAATTATATATTATATAATATGAGTATGGAAATGATTAAATAGTATAGTCCACATACCATATGCACAATTGATAAAATCTCTATAAAAATTTTCTTATCTGTATCGATATTCATTTTCAAGACTATATACCTATACCTAAATGAGTAAAAATTGAAAGTATTCATTAGGTATGTGTTAAATTATTATCCTTAGATTTAAAAGTGCTCTTCTAGGTTAATTTTATATATCGAGCAATGGGTTTGAACATAGATTCAATGAAGCATTTATCTTTGATAGAAGAAATCTTTCATATTTTCAAACTTTTGTTATTTAATTTATTCCTTAAAATTATTGAAATTAGGATATTTTAGTGTTATGGGAGATGTTAGTTTTTATTCTAGTTAAAGTGTTTTGCAGGGAAAAGTACAAAAGGAATGGGTGGACTAGGAAATGAGGAACTTATTAAATATTAAACTTATAGAATGTCATAATTACATCTTATTTAATTTACACCATTTTTACTTACTCACCGATTTTCCAAAGAAGATTCACTTTTTCTTTTTATTTTCTTTTTTATAAGGGGTTTTCTTTTTAGATACTCTATTAGGATAGAAATGAGTCCAATTGTATATTCTAGTGGTGAGGTGAGTTATAAGATAGTTGAAGTAGATAACGGTATATGTACATATCTATTGCATAATAATTTTACATTTATACACATTTTTCTTTAGGGTTAATTATCTTCATTGAGTATTAAAACATGTTTTTTAAAAATTGCATCATTATTAAAGTAAAATGGTAGGTGATTGTTAAGCATGCATGTAAAATAAACTCAAAGTCTGTAGGTTATGTCAATAGCCCAAGATCATAAGGAAAGTTAGGCTTTTTATATTGGAATCCGTATTTTTTACAAGCTAATGTGGGCAAGCTTGCATAGTTTTACCCTCAAAGGTATGAGTTTGCTCACGAGCATAAAACTTTTTTTTTAATTACTAATATTTTTTATAATCATTCAAGTATTTGAGAATGTTTTTAATCTAACTTAATTTCCAATCCAATGTCTAATAAGTTAATAAAAATTTTTTAGTTTTACTTGACTAATTCCTTAAAAAAATATAATTATTTAATTATAATTTATAAAAAATATATTTTTTAATTTAACCTAATTTAATATTTCTTGAAAGTGTCTTTCTTTCTTTATATTTAAGATTCAACTTATGATCCTTGCATGTGTGTATTTCATGATTTAATTACTTTTAATAATAAAAAAAAATTAATGCAATCTGCTCATAGGTATTGGCAAGCTAAGGCCAATTATGTTTAAAGTTGTGCAAGCATTGCCTACTTCCACCTAATTTTACAAGCTTATTGTTATGTGCAGCTTCTTATGCTAGTTACACATTTTAAGATAGGTTGTGACATGATATCCTAGTTTCTAAAGTTAAAAGAGACAAAATCTAACAGCCTTAAAGTTAAATGGAAGATTTTATTTTTCTAAAAAAATATTTACATAAATTCCCATTTACCATTAAGATTTGGAAGGAGAGAGACGAGAAGGGAGTTTTTTATGCAATATATATATTTTAACTATTTTAATCACATTTTTTCAAGTACAAAAGGATTTTTTACAAGTGAGATATACTATAGAACTTACATTTAATTTAACCTAAACTAACTAATATGTATGCAATCACTTCTTAAATGTAAACATGATGTTTATATGAAATATAAATTTATTTTGTAGTGTAAATCTTATTATGAATTTAATGAACTATATATATTTTGGTTATATTTAATTTACAATTTGTTATTTTGTAAGAACTTGTGTCAAGTGTATTGTTATTTCTTTGAAAATACATTTCCTTTAAAATTTTTAAAATTGTAAGATATTAAATATATTTCATTTTTATTTTAAATTTTTTAGAAATTTGAATTTTTATTTTTGCATCATTTTTATTAAATTTGTTCTCCTTAAGCTATGAGTATTTTTAAAGGTTTAAACATAATTTTAATTTTATACTTACTAACCTTAACATGCTGTAATTCCTTAACTACATATTGCAAGTTGGGTAGTTGAGTAGCACTTGAGTAGTTTAATAGCTCGCTTGACTTAATTTAATAATTGCTCCACTCAATTGAATTTTTGCTCAACATTTAACTCATAAACAATTGGATTATTACTTTTTATTACTTACATATATATATATATATATATATAATATAATATAATATAATATATAATTAAAAATTTAAGTTAATTGTATAATTTTAAATTTATATTATTTAATAATATTTATAATCATACTGAATATTATGCATTTTATAAAGTATATATTTATTAATATTTAATTAATTAAAAAATATATAAATTTAAGTTCCAATCTGCCTTACCTTCAACTTGAAGTCAGTGGTACTCTAAACAAGTTATGTTCAATAAGGTGAGAATCGATTCAAGCCAAGGATCACTAAAAGAAACGAGGAGTAGGATCAGCATAAAAAAATATAGTTTTTATTCTTTTTTAATTGTCATTTTATAGAAAGAATTTTATTTTATTTATTTATCGAAACTAAAATTATATTTATTATTTTTAAATATTATTTTTATTATTTAAATAAATGATTAATAATTTTATTTAATAATTAACATTTAATAGATTATATAAATCTATTTATTTATTAATTTTAAAAATAATTTTTTAGTTTTTAGTTTTAAAAATATAAGAAGTTGTTTGGAAACTTATTTTTAGAATTTGTTTCTAAAAATTGTGATTCTAAATTTATAACTTAAAAATTAAAGAGTACTTTTAAAAATTTTCCTAACTTATTTTCTTATTAAAAATATTAGTTTTGTAATTAAATAAAATATTTTCTTATTTGCATACTTACCACACTCTATTATTTATATTCCTTTAATTTGAAATTAATTTTTAAAAATATAAAAATAAAAATATATTCAAATACACTCTATATTACTATCTTTATCCCTTCTTGTCTAAATTTGATGATATTTTTTAGTCCCTTTTATCTATTATTTTAGAACTTTAATAAAGTATTAATTTTTTTAATAAATACTTTATTATTTTACATATTTATCTTAGAATATCTCAATAAATTTATTTCATTATAATTCTTTCTCTATTTTTGATTATTTTAAATTTTGTGAAAAAAATTTATTCTTATTTATTTATTGTTTTGAGAGATCAAGATTGTATTTATCATTTTCTTTCAAAATTTATTCTTATTATTTAAATAAATATTTAATAACTTTCTTTAACAATTGACTTTTAATAGAGAATATATATTTATTTATTTATTATTTTTAAAATGATTTTCTATTTTTATATTTAAAAACAAAAAAATGTATTTGAAAACTTATTTTTAGATCTTGTTTTTGAAAATTATAACTCTAAATATATACCTTAAAAATAAAAAATATAAATAAATTTTAAAGATTTTATTAATTTATTTTCTTATTCACAATGTTAATTTTGTAATTAAGTGAAATATTATCTTATTTGCAATGCCTACCACCTTCTATCATTTATTTTTCTTTGATTTGAAAATGATTTTTAAAACACACAAACATAAATATACTCTTATATTATTTTATCTGTCCTTTATTATCTGTTGCATTTTGGGGGTTTTTTTCTCCTTTTTATTTGTTATTTTTACAACTTTAATGAAGTTTTAAATATTTTTTTAATTTTATTCTTCTTTTTAATAATAAATACTCCATTATTTTACATACTCATCTTGAAATATCTTGATAAATTTATTCCACTAGATATTAACCTATGCGATGCATGGATTTTTAACTTTTCATTTTTAAAAACATATTAAAATTTAATTTGTATATCATATAATATATAAATTAGAGTTGAATCTTAATACTTTAGATATCTATTATAAAAAGTAAACTATGAAATGTCAATTTCAACTGATTTTATCTTAAAATAGAAAGATTTATGCAATGTTCTCATAAAATTTTAAGTATAAAATTTCTTAAAATTTTATTATTTTAGAATAGAAGTGAAAAATTAATTAATTAATAATAATTCCTCTTAGTGTGTTGGATGTAAATTTCAACTACCCCATAGTATACTTGTAAGTTAGCTTTTTAAAGCAAAATAATTATTATTTAAAGATTTGCTACTAATTGCATTTGCTAAAATAAATTTAACTTCTACATGTATCATTAGATATATGCTAAATAATAAAAAACAGAGCTAATAAAAAAATTCAAATCCTTAATTCCCATTCTCAATATTTAACACCTTCCAATCCAATAGTGTCCACAAAGCAATTGAGACCATATAATAATTGGAATAAAAAATAAAATAAAACAAATGGAATGACACATGCATAAAATATTAAAACATTGTTGTAAATTTCAAAGAGAATCCTGTGATGCCATTGATATACTTTAATTAAAGTTAAATCCAAAAAATAATGCTTAGAGTAGAAAAACAAAAGAGAATGCTACTTGTTGATTATTACTAGTTTCTTGAAGTTTTTATGTAATGATTATGTTAAGGAATGTCATTTCTTCATCATATTTCTAAAAAACTATATATGATTCCCATTTGGGATAACTTTTTTTTGATAAAGAAGAAAACATGTCAATGCTGCCAAAATCCGTGAAAATTATTGGAGCCCTTCCTTTTAGAAGAGTTCTTGGATTTAGACCTAATAGTAAAGGAATCACTATATATCTTTCTTCCTCAATATCCTTTTCTTCAATAGTAAGCTTTTTAGTCTCCAACTGTGTTAGATTAAAAACATAAAATCACTCCTTTTTTATGATCTTTGTTGCCTCCTCCACCTTTATCCTTTTAACAACAAAATCTTTTGCAAATAAATAATATCAAAATTAGATATAGTTGAAGTATGGGAAGTTCTACATATGAATAATGTAATAGACTAAATAAAAGTTATGATATGATGTGAAATATTATTTAAAGTTTTTATCTTTGTCTAATAAGTTAATTTTGCTTAGGTTGAGGGTGATGAGAGATGTAGGCCTTCCTTCAACTGGAATGGAATTTGGGATAGAATTAGGATATCCTGATGGAAATTCCTCTTCAACATAATCTTTAGTTTTGCCTCATCAATTTCAAAGTCTAAAACTCGTGGTGATTTATGAACAGATTGTGTGTTTTAGTTTCAAAAGCATTATTTTCTTCTAAGTCTTCTTCAATAAAGCTCTTTTATAGGATAATGTAATCAGAGAAAGAACCTTCAAGTTTGAGGTTTGTTATTGTGCCAAAATAAAAGGTTTTGGCCTCTATATATGATATCAATTACCAAATGATTTATGTCATGACTTCACTTAATATAAGAATACCTTATAATCTCTTATTCTTTATCTTTAGAAAACACTTGTTGATATTGATGATCTTTATAACATGCAAACAAATACTCTTAGATATCAGAGGCATTCAATGTTTATTAATTTATCAATGAGAGAAAGAGAAAGTGTATAATATATTGCAATTTTGATTCATAACCCGGCAAATAAAATATTTATAAACTAATAAACTAAATTGATAAGATTATCATTACACTAAAAAAAGTATATAGATGTACGAAAAAATAGATAAATGGCAAAATAGAGCTCAAATTATAAATAGTGAAAGTAATATATAAAAAGTATAACAAACTATGGATTAATTTTAGCAAAGTAACTTCAATTGACTTCTAGAGATTGATCTTTTTCTAGAAAATGGCACAAAAGTGCAATTTTCAACCTTGATGAAACTAAAACATTTAATCAAATATTCATAATGACATAACTCGCATATTAATTCACCTTATAATAAACTACAACACTAAGCTTACATGTAATCGTAGTAAACTAATAATTGTCATTACAAATTAGGTGAAGAGATGATTCCTCCGCTTTTAAGCTTATTTTTTATGTTCCCTAATATCCTTCCACTTCTTTAAGTTTTCATTAACACTGCTTTGATCATGTTTTTGACAAATATAATACTTTTTTTAACTAAAAATATTATTTCCACGATGAAAACTTCACTTTTTTGGCAAACTATTACATAAGACAGGATGTTGACCAATGTGCCAATTGTAAGTATAAATACTACAACTTTACACTCATTTTAACTAACTTGGAGAGGAATAACTCTAGAGTATTTTGTTGTTCCTATCCGTATTTTGCTTCTTGATATAAACTAACACATCTAAAACTAAAATTACTATAATTAATATATTGAGAAATCTAGAAAAGAAAGTAAGAAATTTGTTAGATAAATTGATATGAAGAAGAAAGAAAAGAAAATACCAACAAGTCAAGGCTACAGTAAATGTAAGATAAAGTGTGAGTTTAAAGGATGTGCCACATTTAAAGTACATGGATGAATTTTTTGCAATAAATAAAATGCATTTACCTTTAGTATATGAATGCTAAAAACATGATGATAACTGGAAACAACATTCCAATTTCAACATTTGAGCTTGAAAAAATTAAGGACATAATGACAATTGGAAACATAACTTATCTCATCAATTTTTAAATTTAACTACCAACAAATGGTAATTGAAAAGAAAAACAAATAATGGCCATTCTTCCAAAATTTAAATGAGGCACCAAAAGATAAAGACTTAAAGGGGCCAAAATTAATTATGCTAAAAGAATTAATCAAGGGACCAAATAAATATTGTGGTCAAGGGACAATAATTAAATAATAGTTATCCTTCATATGATTAATCAAGGCACCAATTTCATAACTAATTCCATTTATCTCGTTAAAATAAGTAGAAGCAAAACTCTAAGGAGAATAGAATATACAATTGGATTACTTCCATATCTCCTTTAATGTCTTATTGGGTTTTATAGAGGAAAAAATGATGTCTGTGTGTTTAAGGCTTATAATTTAAAACTAAAACTAAAATTTTAGTGCTAGAATTGTACTATTTCAAATATTAGCAAAGAAATGCCATATAGAACCCAACAAAAAAAAAGTAAATCACTGCCGAAGGAGGAATAGGCATATAAACAAAAGTAACATCACCTATAGGACAGAAGGAAAGATAATGACCATAAAGAGCTAAATTGGAAAATGACAAAATAGACGAAATATGTAAAGGAAAGTAATTCAATCTGCAACAATAATAGATTGAAGTTAAACACATTCACTTTCAAAATTTAACAAAATTTAAAAACTTAATAAGAATAGAAGTGGACTAATTTGGACAAAAAAAATTAAAAACTAATATGGAAATGATTAAGAAAAGTAGCTCAAATGTTAAATCTAGATATATCTAATTAAACTTAAACATTTTATTAAACATTTGACATGTGTTAGGAACTATGACATTCAATATTCAACATTACACACAAGTTGAAGCCTGCCGATGGCTAAAAAATGGAGAAAAAAACCTAAGAAATGCTAATCTAAACAATAAAGAAATATACTAGTTTGGAGAATTTAGGATAGGTCTTAGCAAGATGGCAAAATCCTCTTCATCATTGTACCAGAGATGAAACGATATAATGCCTGGGATTGGGGCAAATTGATGGAATGGAGAATTGGACACAACTTTGAAGGAGTATAACATGAATCAATGAAGATTGCATCATTGTTCTTGTTTCAAATGGAAAATGCAAGAAATCAATGAAAATTTTTTCAAAAAGGAAAATCTCTAAACAATAGAGAAATGTACTAATTTGAAGAATTCAGGATTGGCTTTAGCAAGATGACAAAATCCTTTTTGTCACTGTACTAGAGATAAAATGGACATGCGATTAAAGAGGAAGCATTATTGTTTTAGGATGTATTGCCTAGGATTGGGGCAAATTGATGGAATAGAGAATTAGGCACAATTTTGAAATAGGAAAACGTAACTTAATGAAAATTGCAAGAAATTAGTGAAAACTTTTTCAAAAAGGAAAATGCAAGACATCATTTTCATGTTAGCAAGTGGGGTGTAACGCTAGAGTAAAGAAAGTAATGATTTTCGTATGTGCAAGTACTGTACATATAAAAAATTATTGGATTATCAATAATATGTTGAAATGTACGATTAATATATTATTAGGTAGATTATATTTTTTTCTCCATTTCAATCATTTTGAACTTTCCGAAGACTTATATGCATATTCAAGCCTAATCACAAATTTTGAGATATGGAGCAAATTTTGATTTTGAATTATTAAATAATAATTTTGAAAAGTTTATTAAAAATAAATAAATTAAATTATTTTTTTAATTTTTATAAAAAAAGTTAAGGGACAGAAGGAATAATAAATTATAACTTATTTATCTTAAAATTAAAATTATTTTTTCTTAATTATTGTATATTAACTTCGAATCACATTTAAAAAGAGTGAAGGAGCATTAAATTTATTAGACGTCAAAGTTACTGCTCCTAGAAATTAGAAACTAGATTTTGCCCAGGTGAACGCACGGGTAACTTGCTGGTTTTTTGAGTAAATACCAAACAGCTAGGTTTGCAACACGTGGCTCTAGTCAATCCAAAACCAAATATACGCCCGTGCGTACCCAGTACTTTCTCAGATGGATTTATGCAGGCAACACCCGTCCAATTCAAAGGCGGGCAATCGGTTGACAAAGCCATACATGACTTGCCACGTGTTCTAGTACATCTCTTCACAGCCGCGGGATCTATCACCGATACGGTCTACTATCTTGTTGACACGCGTCCCAAGCTCAACCTGGCATAGCCGGTTATACAAGGCAATTGACTGGAACAGCCAGTCATTCAAGCCGCCCTCCCCGCCAGGTTAATCAGTGCTTTTCTAACTTTCTTCCCGTCTCTTTAGAATTTCATTTTCTTTTTTAAATTTTCTCAGCAATTTTCAGTTTCGCAGTCAAGTCAGGAAATAGAAAAAATCTAAAGAGCAACAAAGTTTCGCTTTTTCCTGCTCGCGGCTTCTATGTGAGTAGCTATAGTCTCTTCTCTTTGGTTCTTGCATTAGAATTTGAGTGAACTGTCACTTGATTATTTGTTTCAATTTTGGTCACTGATGATCGATCTTTGAGGCGGTGAAAGCTTGCTTTTATTTTGGGCTTTTTCGATGGAGTGTTAAAACCTCTTGTATCTCCTTCTTTGCATATGCTTGATCTCTGGGTTGTAGGTTTCTCTTGAGTTTGCATTTTTGTTGGTTATGTAGTGGGATTCTGCACTTTCATGAATTCGATTTAAAAGCTGTTTTGGTCCTTTCTGTTTTCTAAAGTTGCTGTGATGGAAATTGGGGATGAATTTGGTCATTGGTTAATTTGTTGCTTGTTTATGGAGTTTAACTATTCGAACGCTAGGTGGGTTTTTTAAAAGGATGAAAGTTCGAATTTGTGTTTTTGCTCATACTACTGCCAACAGTTGTCTAATCGATAAAAATTAGGGTTTTTTGGGGGTAGTTGGCAGATTATCATTTATCTTATCTTTAAAAGCGGATTTGGTATGGTTCGAATTGTGGGTTGGTGGCTTGTGTATGCTTCATCATTGGGTCTTGTTTTATAGGTTGCATAAATTTTAGGTGCTGTTTTTCTGGTGTTAATTGATTATTATTATTATTATTGTTATTAATTTTATCTTATACATCTTCAGTGAATTCCCAGAGGTCAGAAGAACATAAAATATTGGACCCATTTGGTTGCAGAGGGGTTCGTGGATCTGTCAGGTCTTTCCATTAATTGGGTGATGTTGGGAGTCTAAGAAAAAGGAGCAATAAAATCAGAGGGATAGTTACACTTATACCCCAATTACTGTTTGAAGAGTGTTTTGTATGTTTTAATATTTGTTTGTTACAGTGTTGAGGGAACATTCTAGTTAGTGTAGTAATCAGTCAGGTCTGGCTCTGGATAGTTACTTAGATTCCAGTCACCAAGGGTCAGTGCCCCCCATGGCACCTTCTCGGGTGGCTGGAGGGTTAGCCCCATCATCATCAGGTTCTGGAATATTCTTTCAAGGAGATGGGCAATCACAGAATGTAGTTAATTCTCACTTGAGGTCATCTTTTGGTAACTCGTCTAATTCCTTTCCTGGAACTGGATGCTCAAATCTGGGTCCTGTTTCTGGGGACATGAATAATGGAGTTTTAAGCAGTGTGTCAAACTCAGGACCTAGTGTTGGTGCTAGTTCTTTAGTAACAGATGCAAACTCAGCACTTTCAGGGGGGGCTCATTTGCAGAGTAGTGCAAGCATTAATGCTGACTCATACTTACGTCTACCTGCATCACCCATGTCATTCTCATCAAATAATATTAGTATTTCGGGATCATCAGTCATGGATGGTTCTTCTGTAGTACAGCAGAGCTCTCACCAAGACCAGAATGTACAACAATTGCGGCAGAATCAGCAACAGCCACAGGGTGCTTCAGGTGCTACCTCTCTGCCTGCATCTCAAACTGGACCAGCTTCGCTCCCATTGGGAGCAAGAGTACCTGGATCTTTCATTCAGGATGCTAATAATGTATCTCAGTTGCAGAAGAAACCACGCCTAGATATCAAACAAGAAGATATACTCCAGCAGCAGGTATTACAACAGCTTCTTCAGAGACAGGACCCCAGTCATAATCCACAATTACAGGCATTTCTTCAGCAGCAGAGAATGAGGCAACAACGTCAACAACTTCTGCAGTCAATGCCACAGTTACAGCAAGCCCATGTGCAGCAGCAGCAGCTCCAGCAGCAACAACATATGCAGTTGAGGAAGCAATTACAGCAACAAGCACTATCCTTTTCTGCCAAGCACCCTTGTGATAGTGGCGTATGTGCCCGTCGGTTGATGCAATATCTATATCATGAAAGGCAAAGACCTAATGTGAGTTTTCCACTTATGTTTGTTTGTACATTGTGATGGCATGCCTTTCTACGTCTTTGAGTTCACATAGCATCTTTACTTTGGTGTAAAATACTAAATTTATTTAGAGTTTCATTTCTTTTTTTCCTTGATTTGTAACTATCTAGCTCTCTTCAGTGGTAGGATTTTAATGCATTATCTCTAGGCATGTGCCTAATGGTTTGGGTCTTTGGAATTGGGAAATTGAAACTTTTATTATGTTTTGCTGTCCCAGGACAATAGTATTGCTTATTGGAGGAAATTTGTGGCTGAATATTACTCTCCTCGTGCAAAGAAACGATGGTGCTTGTCATTATATAATAATGTTGGGCAACATGCTCTGGGTGTATTCCCCCAAGCAGCTATGGTCAGATTCTGAACCTTCTATTCTTCTATCATTGATAGGATGATACTTTCATTCCTGCTAATGCACCACTGTGAATTCAAAGTACTCACATGTTGCAATGAAGAAATTATGTTGGCGGTGGTTAATCATAAAAATGCCTTTATACAAAGAAATCATGTCTGAATTATCCTGCTGTTTCAAGTATTGGTGCTTTTAGTATGCATGCACTCATACCAATATTTCTTTTTTCAGGATGCATGGCAGTGTGACATATGTGGTTCTAAATCTGGAAGGGGATTTGGTAAGAGTTTGATATTGCAGTGTTCACCCTGTTCACCAGCATTATGATTTATCTGACATTAGTGACAAATCCCTTGTATGGTTCTTACTGATTATGTCTGGTTATCCTAAAAGGTGCAGAATAACCATCCTTTGATAGTTAAAGAAAAATAAGCAAATTAAATGCAATTAAGCTTTTATTTATATTTACTAAGTGATTGTAAGTGGTGCAAAATTTGAGGGAGGCTCCTGTAGATACCAGATATGCACTATGAGTGTAGCTAGATGTTGATTTTTATATGCTATCCTCCGAGTTCTTATTCTTTATCTTCATTTGGCTTACAGAGGCAACGTTTGAAGTACTCCCTAGACTTAATGAGATCAAATTTGGCAGTGGAGTGATTGATGAACTGTTGTTTTTGGACTGGCCGCGTGAATGCAGATTTCCTTCTGGAGCGATGATGTTAGAATATGGAAAAGCAGTTCAAGAGAGCGTATATGAGCAGCTTCGTGTTGTTCGCGAGGGTCAACTTCGAATCATATTTTCTCAAGATCTCAAGGTTATAACATCATCACTTTACTTAGTTTTTTTCTTTCTATATTAATCTTTTATGTGCAATAACATGCTAGAATACTGGGGTTCTTATGCAGATATTATCTTGGGAATTTTGTGTGCGACGCCATGAAGAACTTCTTCCTCGGAAGATGGTTGCATCAGAGGTATGGTTATGCTCACCTCTGCTCCATTTTAGCATAATATACTAGCTTTAGGAGCTCTGACTTTAAAGATATAACATGTAGTCAAACCTGATAACATTTTTCTGTATTGTGCGGTGTTGTTCTGTACCTGGTCCCCTATGTGAACACACAAAAGACATATCCTTGTATCTTTTCTTTAAGATTTCTCATGTATCTACTATTGAGATAAACTGCTGATCTCAGTAATGGGAAAAGAACTAGATTTCTTATTTTGAAATTCAAGTCATGGGAAAATTTTCTTTTGTATTTAACAGTGTAAATGGTTAAATTCTTAAATGTGGTTTTTTTTTTTTTTTTGGTTATACAAGATGTTTTAGATGGGGTTCATGTGGCTAGGTTTGACCTTGACCAAATAAGGAAAAGGCAGTCATTGTCATAGGTCAATGTGGCATATGAATATTGAAGGGGTATTACTTTAGAAGAAGTTTTATATTTCAGACTTTTGCAGGTCAACCATTTAGTTCAGGTTGCACAGAAGTGCCAGAGTACAATTAATGAAAGTGGATCTGATGGGATTTCTCAGCAGGACTTGCAGGCAAACAGCAATATGTGAGTTTGTGTAAATTTCTGAACCTTTTTATCATGTTCTGGGTTGGGTTTTCTGTGCATCTTGTAGTTCAACTTTTTTTATGCATAAATTAAGATGTGTTATAGTTGGGATGAAGATGGCAATTAGGACTAAATCGTGTCCTCATTTAGGCTGAAGTTGTTATTTACTTGCTTCAGGGTATTGGCAGCTGGGCGTCAGCTTGCAAAGACATTGGAATTACAGTCCCTAAATGACTTAGGCTTCTCGAAAAGATATGTGAGGTGTTTGCAGGTACATTCTTAATAATGTAGATTCACACTCTACAGTCGTCATTTGTGATAAAATTGATCATTCTTATTTTAATGAAGTCCTGTGATGATAGCCTGCTTAAATGTTTGACAGATCTCTGAAGTTGTTAATAGCATGAAAGATCTGATAGATTTCTGCCGTGAGCATGAAGCTGGGCCAATTGGTAATCTCATTGTGATGTTGCTATACTTTATTCCTATACTAAATTGGGCTTTCTATGAAAAACACTATATTGTATTGGGCTGTAGGTCTTCTTAGGTGCCCAACGTAACCTGTCAAGTCTCCCCCTTGCCCCTCAGCTTTTTAGTTATGTCTCTCTTCCGTTGGATTTTGTAGTTTGATGTTGGGGTCACAAGAGCGATCAGAAGAAGAGGATTGACAAACATATCAGCAGTTATATGTAGCTGGATGAAATGCCCTATTTTTTATTGTTTCATTTACGTCTTTGTAGTTGTGCTATGGGCTTGAACTGTAAGCGAAAGTCTTGGCTCACCAAAATAAGACTAGAATTAATGGAATATGACAATGAAATTGATGGGACCTCCAATAATACATTCATAATTACAATTATGTATTAGTGATTGTGTAAAGCTACATCAGCTTGTAAGTGTAGTTTTAGAAATCTGTTTCTAACCTGGATCCAACATGCATTATTATCCTCGATGGATGCAGATGGCTTGAAAAATTATCCTCGACATGCAAGTGTGGCCAAGCTCCAGATGCAAAAGATGCAAGAGATGGAACAGATTGCAAGCATTCAAGGTCTGCCACCTGATCGAAGCACACTTGCTAAACTAATGGCTTTGCATCCTGGATTGAACAACCAAATCAACAGTAATCCTAATATGGTTAATCATGGTTCCTTAAGCGGTTCAGCTCAAGCTACTTTAGCATTGAATAACTATCAGAATATGCTCATGAGGCAGAACTCGATGAACTCAAACCCTATTTCGCTTCAGCAGGAAGCATCACCTTCCTTCAGTAATTCGAACCAGAGTTCATCTCCATCCTTGCAAGGGGCTGCTTCTGCTTTGATTCCAGGGTCCGTGCAGAATTTACCTGTTAGTGGTTTCCCAAGTCCCCATCTGTCCCCCCAGCCGCAGCAGCAGCTTCAACAACTTCAACGTTCATTAGGTACGAATACCTTGCTGCAACGAAATCATTCACAGGGCTCCCAAGGAAGTCAGGGTCTACAACAGCAGATGATCCAGCAACTCCTGCAGATGTCAAATAACCATGGGGGAGGAATGCAGCCCCAGTCGCTTGCAGGACCCAAAGTAAATGGGAATGTGGTAAAAAATCCCAGTTTCAGAGTCAACACTCCACCTGTAAGTGGAGGTACTGCCAATGTTTCAGCAAGCAATGGACCTGCTCCTAGCCGGAGCAACAGTTTCAAAGCTGCTTCAAACAGTGATTCTTCTGCAGCTGGTGGCAACAATGGGTTCAACCAGAGAGCATCTGATATGCCCCAGGATCTCCATTTGCAAGATGTGGTTCAGCATATTGGCCATGAATTTACTGATAATGGATTCTTCAACGGAGATCTAGATGATAACCTGGGCTATGGCTGGAAGGCATGACTAACATAACTTTGGTCCCACTATTGGCTTTGTTCTGGCTTTAAGAGTTGAGCATATTTGCTTTGTACGGGATATTTTTAAATAGCTGTTGTTGCTACTGCCTGCTTTTCTTGCTCATTTTCATCTTCTTACTGCTGGAATTTGTTGTGACATGTACTTGAGTAGGTACTTTAGAGATTTTCCATGAGGGCTTTTCTTCTTCTTCTCTCTCTTTTTTTTTTTTTTTGAAAAAAAAAAACCTCTTACGCATTGCAAGTGTAATCAATCTTTCTATTTGATGGTTCGAGCCATGCCTTTGTCGGCTTTTTATTGATACGACAGCCTGATGCTCATCTGCCTTGGTTTTCCAATTTTGGTCAATCTTCTATGTATGTGCTATTGCTAAATCTGCAAGCGTCGTTGACTTCTTTTCAGAATAGTACGAATTGATGTATTTAAATCCTATTTTGGGTTGAATTATACGAGGAAGTTACATCTAATTGAATTTAAAATAAAGTGTACCTGAAGCACTAGTTTGCACAACTTTAGAATTTCTAATTCTTGCAAATTATAAAGGAAAATTAAGTAAATTTTTCTAAAAAGTAAAAAAAGTAAAATTCTACAAAGTCTTTTTACTTTCTGAAACGTATATCCAATTTCCAAGTGCTTGTATTGATGTACAGCATTTATACCTAACCTTTAACCAGCTCTATATCATCCTTTCAATCTTTCCCTAAATCCCCTGGGGCATATTACGGCGCCGTCTATACAAAGCCCACCTTTGGTATGTGTGCAATCAATTTGGGCCAATGAAAATTTGATCTTGGTGGGCCCATTGGAAGTTTCAATGACAAAATCTCCAACGTGGTAGTAGATCCATTCTCCAGGCCTACGCAAATAATACTCTTTGAGGGCGTGCTGGCCGTCTGATGTTGATAGCTGAAATCGTACGGGCTTGACGTCCCAGCCATGAACTTGATCAACGCTACAGGCTCGTCGGCCCAATCTTTTTGAAGGTTTGCCCAATTGCAACCTGAAGTATAAGCTGTAGTTCCCTATTGGAAATTCAAACTCCATGTCTCCTACCACTTCAACCCACCACATTTGCTGCAGATATGCGATCAGTTGAAATCTGCACGAGAAAAAACGAAGTTTAATTTTTAACCTTTTCAATTCAAACATCTTTTGGACTTTGTTAGAGTTTCTTCTTAAGACAACGAGTTGCTTTCTCAAAAAAATTCAAACATTTCACATTTTATTATCAACACATTATTTATTTTCCTAGCGAAATATGCAAAAGAATCCCATAAAAACGCTGTTGCTGGGAAGGATTAGATTCTGCAATAAAGATAATTCAGTCGTTTTGGACAAATAATTATTCTATCAACTTTTAATTAATTTGAAGGTCATTGACTAAATCAAACAATTATTTTAAATATTTAATGAATAATGTATTTGATTTGTTGATTGGCTCTCAATCAATTAAATTGAAAGAAATTAAAAATCCAACATTTTGAATCAAATGACTTATAAAATATATGTAAAAAAAAAAAGGGCAAAATTTCCATACTCAAACACTTTTAGGGTATATATGCCTCAGAAAAAGGTTAAGAATAAATGAAGAAATTTTACTTCTTCAAATATTGAAATTCATAAATTTTTTAGAATACGTAAATTTTTGAAATCATTAAATTGGTTTTCAAATAAAAAAATTCAAATAGAATTAAAGATTTATGGTTTCAAGCTTCTTATTATTTTTGCCTTTAAAATCTAATGGTTTATAACATAACAAACTGTTGAGAGAATCTATACCTTTAAACGGTATGTGAGTATTATAGTCTTGGTGAAAAACAAGAATACCCTCAAATTGTGTTGTTAAATACATTTATTATTTTAAAATGCTTAGGAGAGGAGTTGAACCAAAGCCCAAGGAATACAAACAAAGAGCTTAATCATTTGACTAATAGACAATTTTAATTATAAATGTATGAATTTAGTATATATTAAAATATAACAATTCTTCATAAATAATAAATAATTATTTAATTTTATTAGTTAAATTTAAACATTAAAATTAATGTACATCAATAAAATAAATATTATAATATATTAAAAATTATGTTATATGATTATTTAATAAATATTAAAAATTGCCCATACATATATATAATACATACGTATACAATAATTTTTCCAAATTTTCATTCATTCCAATTCTAAAATATGGCTTCAAAAGAAAAAAAAAATCATTCAAGGTATAAAACATTGTAAAAAGATAAGATTTTAATTAAGTCATATTCTTGTTAAAAAATGTATCGATGTATACATAATATAAAAATAGTATAATCAATGTAATATTTAAAAATAGTCCATTGAAAACTTGATATAAAATAATATAAAAGTGGAAATAGATGCCTAAATTATTTATTTATTGTGAAAATTAAATAATTATTATAAATTACAATTATTTTTTCCTAAAAGATATTTTAATAAGTGAAATATATTATAATAAAATATTTTTGAAGAATATTTTAATAAATAATAAATTATAATAATATATATTTTAGAATAAACTTTAATTTAATAAATAATATATAAGATATAACATATTATTAAAAATAAAATAATATACTTAAATAAATTATAAAATATATTCATATTTTTATATATTATTTGACATATAAATAACTAATAATAAATAATTATTTTTATTTAAATAACTAATATTATACTTCATTTAAATTAATTATTAGCAAGTAATTAATTAAATTAATTGATCGTTAATATAATTAACTAGTTTGTCAAACAAACCAATATAAAAATAAAATGAATTGGTTGGAATCCCTAATCAACAGAAAAAATGATAATATTATGAGAAGTATTATTTTTATTATTGAATTATATTTAATATATTAAAATTTATATTTTTAATTTTAATTCCTTTTTAAAAAATTTATAACGAAAAATTTAATAATAAAATAATTAATCTTTTAGAAAGCAAAGCTCGACAACAGTTCCCTAGAAAAAGCTACCTTTGTGATTTGAGAATATTTACGATTAGATGACTTTCGAATTTGGTTATAAGTTTAGCACATAACAGAGCGAAACTCTTGGCTTTGTCAATCGGAAAGTGCCAACTTTCAGAGACAAATTGCATAGATCCCCAAAAACGCAATAATAACATTCTTAAGGTCATCATACCGAGTAAAATGCCGCGATGATCAAGGCATGCTCGCAATTTAATTTAATAATTACTTTAGCCATTTTCTATCATTTAGAAATTCGAACCATGCATAATTATATAATATGCATATAATACCTTAATTTTTCTGAATATCTGTCCTTTTCGACTATTATTAAGTATTCTGGGTGCACTATACTTGCACGCTTTTTCCATTTTTCTTCTTTTGCCCTTAAAATGTTGATTAGAAAAATGTTTTGTTGCCTCATTCAATCATCTATTAGACCAAATAGCATTACCAGCAGCCCTTTTATAATTAAAAAAAAAAATCTGGGAAGAACTTTCTTTCTGACAAATTGCTTACAAACACTGAGGTTCTACGTATTAATTTCTGTAAAATATCAAACTATACGTCGAAGTCAAACTTTAACACTTTGGGATTGTGATAAGCAATGTTCAGCCCAACAAGCATCCTGGGCCCTTACGAAGTTTTCTTTAAAAGATTGTTGTTTTCGTCAATGAGATATTTTTAGTTTTCCGTGGCAAAAGAGGAAAACCATTTTAAGAAGATGATGAAAGATTAGGCAATATGAACCTTCTTTTTAAAAATTTTTGACCGGAGATTAAGGATTTTAATCAAAACTTGTGACTTCGAAAAAAAATTTCAACTTGTTTGATTTTTTCAAAAGTGGCCTGTCCTTTCTTCTTAACGATTTGTTTATATTATTAAAAAAATTATCATTCTCTTTATAGTAGATATATATAAGATATAATAAACTATTTTCTAAATCAGACAAAAAAATATAAAATATTCTTCAACAATCTATTTCTTCAGAAAATCATGGCGGGACATTAAACTGAATGGACTGCAAACATGCTTCGACCAGACATATTTTAAAACCTTAGTTATTTGCCATCCGTTTATTTTTTCCAACACATTTATAATTGAAAAATGTCATATATTTCTATATTGATGAATCGAATGATATATTATTTTTATATTTTATTAATAAAAATAATATTTATAATTATAATAATAGGAAAATATAATTTTTTTAAAAAACATCTTCTATCAAAATTTTTTATATTTAATGTGAAATATCTTAAATATTTTTTATCATTTTAATAATTTATAATAATATTTTTATTTTTGCAGCCAACAAAAGGAATCCAAGTTCAACTTAAAATACACAATGTTAATAGTATATCTTTGCAGCTCTCACCTGGATTCCTCCGTTTGAATATAATTCCAGTATCTTCTATCATCGATTCCAGTTATTTTTAACGACTTTGATGCCATGAACAAGCAAACTTGCCCACTTCCTTTATCCAACCAAACTTCCTGCAATCACCAAAATTAAAATTAATTCAAAACACATCAAAATAAATCGATAGAGAAAATTATATCAGTGAGATACTGATAGTGCTATCCCACTCAAAACGATCTCTTAACAAAGCTAGCATCAGAAATATAAGAAAAAATTGGGGTTACTCACTTTGGTACCTCCATCTAAGCGATTGGGTTGACATAGCTTTGCATAAATCTCTTTCTTAGTCATGATCTCAGGATCTTGGTGACCAAGAACTTTCTCGACAAGAAATTTGTAGCTTGAGGGCAGCTTGGATTCCCACACAAAATCAGCAGAAGAAGCTCTGTGAAACGTTCGATTCACCCTGGCCAGGTTGCATATATCCGGAGGATCAAGATTCATCAGCAAAGATGAGATGCAGCTTTCTGGAATATCACCAAGCCCAGGCCTCGATGATGGATGGAGAGAAGAGCCTTCATCTTTGCCTTCTTCCACACTTGAAGAAAAACCAGCCCCCATTTAAAAAAAACACACCAAAAAATTAATGAAGGAGAAGGAGAAAAAGATAAGGAATCAATTAGATGAAATTAAAGAGGCTGGCTTAAAGGTAAAGAAGAAGGAGATAAAGCAAGTGTGAGAATGAAGGAGGAGCTGAGGAAGAAAGTGGTTCCATTTTTTTTCTTATGTCTGCGAATTATGGAGGCAGTCGTGCTCCCATTTTCCTCAACAAATGGGTTTTGGCATTTTAGGAAAGAGAGGACAAGGTATAAAGTGAATTTCTTAATTCTAAAAGTCCATTTCTTGTGCGTTCCAAAGTAAGTAAAGAATTCGTATTTGAGGGGACGTGTACATGAGTGTGCATGGAATATATAGCGGGTTTGGCGGTGGCTGTATTCTTTGTTGTGTCTGCAAAATAACCCTTTGATAATGTCACATTTGTTGATTTTATAATGTTTTGATTCTCAGATGTACCACCTAATCAGATTTAGCCGTTAGTGTATTTTCGGTATTTTATCAAACAGATAGCAATTAGCCAATTGAAAATAAGGACAGTTCCTCATTGCTATTGCTTCATACGATGCTCACAAGCAGCGCACATGGCTATCACTAATTGGAGCCACCACGTGCTCTCTAACAGGAGCGGCGGCTTTCAATAGCTACGGAGGGCGTGGCCCCTAAATTTTTTTTAAAAAATTCAAAATATGAAATGTTTTATTGAAATTCTTTTTATTAATTTCATCCTTCTAAAATAAAATAAAAAATAAAAAAAATACAAAAAGTAAGAATATATTTGAGTTTGAAAATATCACTTCTGAATAGATTCGAATTAAAATTAATTTTTATTTATTTAATTTGTTAAGATGAATATTAAATTAAGAATTTATTTCATGCAAATAACCAATAAAACAGCTTATAGTTAATAAATTAGATGATTGTGTAAGAAGTATTTTATAAAATTAACTATTAAATTAATTAAAATTATAAAATAATGTAAAAAGCATATTAATAGAAATAAATATATAAATTAAAATAATTTATATTAATGAAGTATGTGGATTGTAAATTAATAAAAAAAATAAGAATATATTTAAAAAAATTTAAAGAGTTGATAGCTTATAAGTTATAAGTTATTTAAGATAATTTATTAAATTAATTTTTTTTAATAAATTAGTGTGTGTGAAATACCTTTAGAGATTATTTTATAACTTATTGACTAAATCAATAAATTATAATTTAACTTATTTATTACATAAAATGAAACTTAAGTAAAAATTTATCTAATTTGTTCGATGATTGACTACATTCAACAATTGTTTTTATTTTGATGAGATTTTAGTGGACAAATATATTCAACATGAATATATAGTAAATATCATATCATTTAAAAATTTAATAAATAAAATTTTTAAAATCATAATCAAGAATAATTTTGATATTATATAAAATTTAATATTTTGTAATAAAATTTTAAAATTATTAGCTAAATTTGATACTTAGAATAAAAAACTATTCAAATACTATAAATTTGATACTAAATATATTTAGCACTTAAAATTTTATGCTAAAAGTTTTAATATTTTCAAAAACATCCTAAGTAGCTAGTATGAAGAAATATAGAAAAGAGATGTACTATAAAAATAGAATTTATTGTTATTTTTTATTATTATTTGATGATATTCATTAAATATATAAAAATCCGTTTAAACTTGATTAAATTCGTGTAATAATCAAATTTAAATTCACACAAGCAGTTGGTTCGATTTCATTCGTCGGCAATTCTAATTTTTCACCCTATAATTTTTTCTTTTGGTAGTCTTTTCAGCCCCTAAAATTTGTGTTACTCTACGCCCCTGCTCTCTAAGTTCTTAATCACTGTTTTATTTGACATGACAACTTTATTGGCAGGTTGGAAATTATTAATAATGTCTAAAATGATGGAAATAAATAGCAAGCTGTAAAAAAAATTGATAAAAATATTTTCCATTTTGAATAATTCAATTTCTTTCTACCTTTTGTGGTAATGATAATTTCTTTCTATTCTAATCAAGATTATGTTTGGTTGAAAAATTTTAACAAATTGAAAACAAAATTGAAAAAATTTATTCTTTTTTTGAGGGTTTAGTTTACATGTAGTAAAAATTGTTAAGTACCAAATTCTCATTTGCATCCATTCCACTCCTTAAGATAACTGTTTATGTTATCCAGTAAAAATAAAAAATATTACTTTTTTACCACCACCACTATCTTGTCTCCTGTTGCCTTTATTATTATCACAGTCCCTATTATCATTTTTTTAGTGTTTTTATTATTATTATTATCATTATTATTATTATTATTATTATTAATATCATTACAATTATTATCATCATTGTTATCGACATTGATATTGTTGTTACTACCAGGAGGAAAAAATTACAAACAATAATATAATCTAATTTTCTGGCTAATGAATTAAAGGAGATTGCATATAGTATAATTCCATATCTTGAATGAACCAAATCTTAAAAAATAAAAAATAGCAATTTCATTTCCCAATTTTTTTCTTATTTAATTCCATTTCACGTATTAAAACAAACACCTCCTAAATGAATTTGGAAGTTTGTGTTAAGAAATGGAGGGAATAAAAAAAAATAAAGGAATTTGAATGGGAAGAGAAATAATGGGAATGTTCTATTTCTTTATTTAACTTATTCCCTTATATTATCATAATTAAGTTCAGAATTAAGTGTTTTAAACTACGCTAAACAGTTAACATTATTTTTAGCCTACTAATTTTTACTATAAGTTTCAATCCCATTTCTTGAATTCTATTTTAACTAAACTTACTTTTTAATTTAAACCTTTCTCATATTTCATTATGCGAAAAGGATTTGTTGCAATATTCAAAATCTATAGAACCAATCCTTTTAACTAATTGTCATTGAGCCTGCTGTTTCTAATATTGAAATTGAAGGAAAAGATACATAATAAATTTACTAAAAATAATGAATTTGAATAAATATAGTTTCAAAATTTGAAAATGCATTTTTTGTAGAATCACATACTTATTATATATTATTAGCAATTATTCTGGTGAGTAAGAGAATTAAAAAATACAAATGTAATTTATTTTTGAAATTGTTTAAATTATTATTTCAAATTATTCAATATTTGCATTAGTTAACTATTATAGAAGCCATCACTTTCAGTGACATTTTATCCTTATATGATGATGGAAATGATTGCATTTCTAGAAAGTTAAAGAAATAAATTTGATTTAAATAAAATTTAAAAGATAAAATTAAAACTTTAATGAAAGTAATAAGAATAAAAGTATTTTTTTATCATAAGAATATAAAAAAATTACTTATGCACAACAAATCCATTGAAAAATTTAACAACATCAATTACTTGAGTAATATTATGCATATTTAAAAATTAAAAAATTAAATTAAAACTTCAATAAAGACTAAGTGATAAAAATGTGCATTTTTTATCACTTAGTTTTTTAATCATAAGTAATTTTTTTCAATAAAAAATGAAAGTAATAAGAATAAAAGTATTTTTTAACATAAGAATATAAAAAAATTACTTATGCACAACAAATCCATTGAAAAATTTAACAACATTAATTACTTGACTAATATTATGTATATTTAAAAATTAAAAAATTAAATTAAAACTTCAATAAAAACTAAGTGATAAAAAATGTGTATTTATCTTATTAAATTGTTACCTTATTTTAAAGAACATGCACTCGATGCAACCAATTAAGAAGGCGCCAAGAATTCTTCTAAATATAGTAAAAGCAAAAGAATTTTAGGGGGGTATGCTTGCCATACATATTCCATACTTGTGTGTGTATAATCTTATCCAATTGGTTCTTTTAAACATGATGATGATCCACATGACATAACGTTCATCCGGAGAAAGGCAATGGCAGTCTATAGCACTGACGATACAATGGTTGTTTGGGAGTGCATAATTAATTACACCATTTGTATTACCATTATTTATTGAGATAACTTTAAATATCTTTATAGTTAGTTTTTACCTTTTAAAATTATAAAAATTTAAATTTTAGTCTCTATAATTATATAAAATTTAAAATTTACCCTCGATTGTTATCAAATAAATATAATGTGTTAAGAAAATTGTAACTATCGTATTTCATTTATTAGTGGTTAAAAATTACCGTTATATTCATTAATTTTTAATTTTTTTTTTACTTATCAATGATTATGAATTGTCGTTAAGAATAATGACATCGATTTATAATCGCTGTTTAATGTTATAGAACTGCCATTATGTATTATAATTATTAATTTGGTAACAGAGATAGTAAAATTTAAATTTTATATAGTTGTAAGGGGTAAAATTTAAATTTTTATAATTCAAGAAGTCAAAATTCAACTACCCCATAATTTGAGGGGCTTATTTGCAATTTTTCCTTGTTTATTCAGTGTCTAAAAGATAAGAAGTTGATGGTCCTAGGCCCGGGCTCTTGCCGGCTCTCCTGCTTTCGCACTATATTTATGCTTCTTTTTCTCAACGTAATTATGTGACGTCATTTTATTTTTTAAGAAATTAAATATTTTTTTTATTTTTTAAACTTTAATATATTAAGAATCATCTAATAATAAAAATATTTAATTTTTAAAGAGATAAAATTATTTTTAATATTATCTTTTTCACAAAATCCTTTGTCTATAAATTTATATATTATTACTTTTTTTAATAGTAGGATTAGTAATTTATTTAATATATAAAATTTTAAATTTAAACTTCAAATATGATAAGAAATAAAATTTTTAAAATAACATCGAGAGCCATTATATTGTGCCGGCTATATATTATTACCTTTTGTTGATCACGAGTTAATAATTTCATAAATTTATATATTATTACTTTTTGTTAAATTACAAATGAATTTAAATATGACTTGTTTTAACTATAAATTTTTTTATATTATTATTTATATATTATATTAATAAAAAATTAATAAAAATTTTTTATTATTAAAAATTTTTAATTACTATTTTTTTAATAATTTATTTCCTTATTAATAATAGAAAATATTTTATACTAACAATAAATTAAATTTAAATTCATCACAGATTAACCACACTTTAATAATTTCACGAAATTTGTTGTCTTCAATTTGTTCTATTTTCTTAAAAATGTAGCGTTTGGGAAGATGGCTTCCACGAAACGGCAAAAGACGCATATTCTCTAAGCATACAAGGCAAAAAGTCAGTGCTGAATATGCATCGGGTTGGACCAATTAGATGAGAGTTTGATCATCCGAGTCACAAAGCAACGCTGATTAAACCCAAAGCCTAATCAGTTTTCGAATATTTATTTTTGTTGTTCCTTTCTTGTTGGGATATGATTCTGACCAAAACTAAAAATTAAGTTCTTTTGATGGAGGAAGAAAATTTATGAAAAATATTTAAAAAAATATTTTTAAAAAATGAATTGAGTTTTTGTTGTTTAGGTAACATAAGAAAAAAAATACTCTCTTATTTGGTCATAAAAGTAAAATTATATTTTCTTTTCATTATATTAAAAATTATATCTTTAAGCTTAAGGCATATAATAATCATTTTATTATTAAAATATTTTTAAGATAGGAATTAATGAATCTTTAATAGTAAAAATAAAAAATTAAGTATATTTTAATTAGAAATAACGTTCAAAGAAGAATATTTAAATCTTTCTTTCATTGTCATTATTTCTTCATGATTATATATGTGTGTATGTATATGTGTGTGTGCATATATTTATCTTATTTTGATCAAAATTAATAATCACACAATTTTCAACTTTGTTAATTGACAAAATACTTTTTCAACTGTGAGGTAGAAAGAACGGAAGAAAGTAGAAATTAGTACAAAGAGAAAGAAGGATGGAGAGATATATTAAAAAAAAGGGGGGGGGGAGTAGAGAGAAAGGTTGAGATTACGTAATATGTGGTAATTTGAAAAAATGATTTTCTTTAATTAAAAGAAGAAATTACTTTTTTAGATACATAATTTTTTATTGATTGAAATTTGTTTTACGTTTTTAGTATAAACTAGGTTTTCCACTTCAAAAAAAGTTGTCAACAAATCTTATACTAACCGATTCTTACAACCTAATTCCATATTCTGCAGTGGCATTTGATACTAATATAATTGGATGGCAAAGAGGAGGAGGAAGGAGGAGAAAAGGGTTACATCATAACTTTTACTTTATTTGATGGTTTTAATTAAAAAAAAAAGGAAGAGATTGTGGATATTTATGTCTGATTCACGTTCTCTAATAATATCCTTCAAGTGCTTCTTTTAATTTGGATGATTATTTTTTTAAAAAAATTATGCATCTAAAAGAGAATATATATGATTTAACCATTTACTCATATTTCTTCCATTACCTTCCATCCTATCATTGAGTTATTTTCCCTTGTTTTTTTCCCCTAAATTTGAAAAACTTAATTAAAATTTGTTAGCTTATTTATGCTTGTTTGCTTTTGATAGTATTGTGAAATCACCAAAACTACTGTAAGAAAATATTATGAATGAGAAGTAGAGTCAAAATTTTTCTCAATTTGATCCACATTGATTAGTTGTAGGCATTAATGTACTTGAAATGGTTTCTAACTAAGATTCATTTTTTTAACTCTTGATTTAAAACTAATTTCTTCATAAATATAGCATAATAAGAGTGTTAAATTATTGATATGTTGACATGTTAGACTTGTTATGCTAAAACTATAACTCGAGCCTAAGACCATCTTTTACAGAATCATGATTCTTTGGGTCTCATTTTGAGGATTTTGCAAATATAAATTATAAAATTAGTATGAAAATGTATCTCAAAAGAGGTTTGAAAGCAATTCACGGTCCAAAAAAATCTAATTTATACTAGCCTATGGGAAATGTCCAAAAATGACAGTATTATTATCAGTATGAGATGCTGCAAGTATCTAAACATATAGGTCTATAATTGAAACTCTAATAAAAAGCTAGCCAATTATATGAAATATCTATTTATGAGGTAAGTTTCCTTTATACATTATAAGGTCTAAACATACTATCCAATTGATATTTGTCTTTTGGATGATCATGAAGAAGTAGAAGAAGAACTTACTTCACATGTATTTGCATACTTCAATGATGATATTACATTTAAATAAAATTTCATGATTCAAAAGATAATAATTTTTTATTTGATTTACATTTAATTATTTTATGATTTTAGGTTTATATAGATGATCAAATTCAAAATTTTCTTGCAGAAAATTGCTGGCAAATCGAAAATCACATGCAGATATGGTTATTAGTTATCATATAAAAAGGTTACAGAATATGATATATTGAAGTGATAAGTGCCATGTGCTTGTATAAAGAAATATAAACAATTTCTTATCTAGCATAAGAATTATAGCTAGTTTGTATGGATTCATGAGTTAGTAGTACTCAAGTTATTAATTCACTAAAATGCAAGTAGCTTCATATTATAAAGCCCGCCCCTCACATAAAAAATGCTCGACAAAAGGATCCTTCATTTCATCAGTAAAGACACCGGTCATTCATTAATTTAAATTAAAAAGACTTACATATGCAAAGTCATCTTTTCTTATGAAATCTACAAATAAGACGAAGGCTGAGCTATTTTTCAGACAGTTCTCACGTGCTCTTGATTTGTTTGATTGCGAAGAAAAAAAATTGAAAGAATATAAGAGAAGAAAATATTAGAAAAATATCTTTTTTAACATAATATTAATCATAAAGCCCATTCCATCTTATTATTATCTAAAAGCAGTATGAAACACGGGATTGCAAATATATATATAATTTTTTTGGGGCATGAAATAGTAGTGGATAGCTAGTGATTCTGCTATCTGGTGAATTAATAAAAAATCAGAATGGTAGATTGGCTTTGAGATATTGTTCTTAGCACTGTCTACTTTTCCAGCACGAGCTTTAACTGCGACGGTCGAAAATCATCCCATGATTAAGTCTAAAGGCTCTTTTCTCGCCACTAATAAGAATAAAAAAACGGAAAGTGGGATTCCTGTAGACGAATAGGCTTTATTCTCCCAGAAATATCTTGAAGAAGTTTCTTCAATGATGAAACCCTCTTGCTGCCCCAAAACTTCTATGACTTAGTGTGAACCATATCAGGTTGCCGTCTTGGCTTTTTGTCCATTTTGTTTAATAAATCACAGCAACAGCCACAAAACAACACAAAACAGCGCATTGGTTAACATGCCATAAAAATATTCTAATAAAATGTGACAAATAACTAAAACTACTGTATATCATATGATCTCTAGCCTCTCATTCTGACCTTTTTTTTTTTTTTTCCTCCTGTAGTTGGAGAGTGATGTCTGTCAGTGATAAATTATTTTCAATTAAATCCAGAATGAACAGACCTTTACAACGATGCAAGCTTGCCATTTGAGATTGAGATGTCTCTTTTGTCTATGCGGTGATAGAAACAGAGGCTACTTAATAAATAAATACACCATAATGGCTCATGTCGTGATCAGACACAGCATCCAACTTATCAAGTTTTAGTGTTACTTGAAAGGGTATGTTTAATGAACTTGAATCATCCTTCCTCGAAGCAACAAGTCAAAATGAAATTGAAAGCAAATGAGGAGCTTAGATGATTAAGGGGAACTTTCCTTCTTCTTATTTAAAGAGCAATACTATATATATTAAGAATGAAATTTGAAATTAAGTTTTAAATAAAAATTAAAGACTATCATTAAATAAAAGATAATAAGACAAATTTATAAAATTTAATTCAATGTATATAAAAAAAATTTCAAACCCATTTTCAATATTTATAGCATTTTCCATTTAAATATTTTAAAAAATTTTAAATTAAAACACAAAATAATGCACAATGAAGATCTTGAAGGACCATAGCAGGTTAATCATAAATTTCCAATCTTTTCTCATCCTTAATCAAAGCTTTCATATAAAAAGAAGGTTATGAAATAATAGAACTCTCACTTCATGTCCCATCCAAATATTGCATTAGTTTAATGACTAAATTTTGTTTTAATTTCTTACTAATTTCATTTGTGTCAATTTTGCTTCTCATAAATAAAATTTCTCGTAATTTTAATCCCTTTGTTAGTGTTTCCATCAATGAGCTAACAATTTGATAGACATGGAAATACTAAAATAAGAGCTAAATATTATGTGTGGGATGAAATTGATAAAAAAAATTTGTATAGGATCCAATAATATGACTTAAATTTATGTGAAATTAAAATAGATATTATAAATAAAAAATTAGAAATAAATTATTTTATAATGTTTTCAAAATTATTTTCTAATAGAAATGTATACATTCCTTTTTATTTATTTTTTTAAAATAAAATTTTAGTTTACATTTGGTCATAAAAAATTATAATTGTAAATATATAACTATATATTTGTAAAACTTGCAAGTTACTTTTGTATGTAATTTTTTTAAATGTAAATACTAACAATATCCTTAATTAACTTACTATATAAGACAAATTTATTTGGAAAGAATTAGAGTTTTATATTAATTATTATTGTTAATTAAGTGATTATGAGATAGAAATGGAAGTGTAAATCTTTGAATTTTTTTTTAAAATTCTTTGAGCGAAAAAGTTGAATTATATGAAAAAATAAATCTTGCACATGATAGTTTTAGATCACCATCCTTTGTTTACATAAATTAATTTATTTTTATTTTAAGTTTCCCACAAATGCAAATTATATCTCATTGGATTCTTTATAAATTTTTTATATTTATTCCATTTCATACATAATATTTATCTCTTATTTTAATCTTTTTATTTATTAGATATTTAATTTTTTTAATGGAAATATTGATGAAAGGACAAAAAAAATACAAATTTTTTATCCGTGCAAAATGAAATTGATAACAGTAAAATTAATGAGAACGTAAAACACGATTTAAGTCTAGTTTTATTTTTACTATGTCAAAGGAAGATAAACTCAGAACTCTAGACATACAATGAAATCTAGAATCCTATTTTTATGTATAGCAAGACTCATAATTCATAAAAAATGCATTTCTTCTATTATCCTCTAATTTTTCTAACATAGCATAAAATTAATAAAAAAAGGAAGGATCTAATAATATTTTATTCATAATCTAAATATAAGTTTATTACTATTGCTGAATTATAAAAAATACCTGTCAAAAAAATTTAATTCATGTCCTATTTATTTTATTACCTTAATGTTATTTTAAAAGAGAAAAATGGAGAAAAATCATGTCCTTGGAACCACTTGGATAGTATATAGTAGAACTTTCAAATATATTCAAAGGACCTTAATGTTCGATATATTCTTGAAAAAAATTCTTATAAATATGTATTATTATATTTTTTAAAAAAAATTAGTAACTTTTTTATATAAAAATTTACAATTTTTTCATAGAAATTCAGAAATTTCAAAAAAATTGAAATTTTGAATGATAGTGTTGCAATATCTATATATATAAAAATCATAAATTTTACAACTTTTAAATTAATATTAAAATTAGTGAACATTTTCATAACAATAACAAAATGAATATATTATATTATTCAGGCGCCTACTTAAAATTTTTAAAATAATATATCTTCTCTCTCTTTTGAAAGTAGTAGAAGAATCCAATCCTCATGGGTTCGCCCTAGAAAAATTAAATTCGAATACTGGTTGAGCTTATTCCAAGAAAATAAAATATGAATATGAAAGAATTAAAAAAATTGGAGAAAAAGTTGTCATGGTTCTGACAAATTTAAAAAAGCCAAAGTGAAAACAATAAAAAAACAGTGCAAATCACATGCACTCAATTAATAATAATTTATTATATAACACTTATTACAAATGAAAAATAATTTTTATCATAAAAATATTTAATTTCTTTTCTTTTAGGAGGGCACTGAAAGTTGATACAGGACACTGCATGTATGTAATACTTACGTACTCTTCTTAAAATTTTTTGAAAACATCGGGTAGGCAAGCACATGTTGTAAGTGGATTCGTCCATGCATGATTGAGGTCTATTATAGCTGTAAGATTACCTCAGGGGCATATATTCCTAAAAAGGAGTGCACATTTCTAAGAATTCGATTCCTTGGAACTAAATATTCAGATCACTGTGCATAAATTTTAAAATATCTTTTCATATTCTCAAATATGTGATAATTTCATGCGTTTAGTTCATCATCTTGGTAATTTGGAAAAAATTTTAAAAATCCCTATCCTCATTGTGTACATCTTCTGATCTATATCCATTAAGCAGTCACTTGTTGAATTCAACCATTATATAATTTAAGATCAGGTCGTCTCCTGCTTCCATACATCAACTCGCACTATGGGTAGGTTCATGTCAGGGTCAAGGACATTTAAACAATTATTAATTCAAAACTTTTTATGCATTTGATCGAATGAATCTAAGAAAATACATTTATCTTCCCAATGAATATTTGTTATTAGATGGTCAGATTAACAAACATATATTGTCAATAGCTCAGTAGGCTAAAGCGAAGGTTACCATAAATCAAAATAAACTCCTTCAGTCTACCGAGATCAAACAACATCGATCAAAGAGGAGCCTAAATTGTCATCAAGCAAATTGCAAAAATACAAGGAACCAAAATCTTTACTACAACATTTGGACCTGGTCGACAGGAAAATATTTTCTTGCTTCATTGTTGCTCAATATTTCAATAGAGATTCCAAGCCTTTGCCAGGACTATCCACATCGAAAAGAGTCATCCCCAGGCCCTAGCTGCGTGATGTTGTAACCGAGACCCAACAAGCCCAAGTGCGAAACTGCTAACACGTGGCGGTGGAACCTATGGACGTTCAATGTAATTATTCGGAGATAATAAAGTAAATTGCTCTCTCCTCTTTTGAGATTAAAGTTACACTGCACTCCCTTATTTAGAAACTGCCGTGAACTTGCCTTAAATTATTTTGAATTTTTTGCTCTCTTCCTTTTAGACTAACGTCTCGTTAATCAACTTAACAAAACATTGAGTTAATCATTTTTAAATATTTTTTAATAAAATTAAAAGATTATTTTGCCCTTATCTCAGATATTATACTAAATGGTTAAATTTATTAATATAACTCTAAAAGGAATACCGTTGAGTTTTATTTTTGAAAAAGCAATTAATATTATATTATAATAATTCTATTTTATTTTACCTCAGTTGATTAAAAGTAAAAAAAAGACATTATATTATTTCAAACTAACATATTATAATTACTATGAAATTGCAAATAGATGTTTATCAACATTATAATTAATGTCTATTTTAACACAATAATATTTTTAAAATTATATAAAAATATAAGATGTTAGGTCATAAATATAATTAACATCTATTTGCACACAATAACAATTTTAAAATTATTAAAATTTTTAAGAAGTCAATTTTTATTAAATTGATATCAAAGTGTATGACATTTAATGGTTGTTGAAAAAATGAAAAAAAACCTATAATGTCGACTATAAATATAATTGACATTTAAAAATATTACAAAAATTTGATAAGAAAATATCAAATATTAATATGTTAATATTAAACCTAATCAACATTAAAAGTTATGGCATTTATAAGATTATGAGAAATTGTAAAAATCTAGGACATCAATTTTCTATAAAACTATCATTTAAAGCATTTCAAGCATCTTATTAAGAAATGTAAAAATTCTACATGTTGATTTTAGACTTAACTAACATTCAATGTATGACAAATGACAACTTACTTTAAAAGTAATGATATATGGGACTTTAGTTTTGCATTAATAACCAATGTTTATTATTTTTTATATTACTTATAAATTTTGCTCTCATTTTCTTTTATGTTTGGGTGAAATTTAAGTAAAACTCACTCATTCTTAGAAATGCTTTAAATCTTATTGAAGCATCCCATCCATTCTCAAATATCTTATGCTTTCAAATATTTAAAAGCAAAAGATATCTAGGAATAAATGAAATACTGATAGGATTCGAAATAAGTGAGAATGGGAATAATACCAAAATTAAACTCATTAATCACACAATAATCAAGATAACAAGTGTTTCACTAGCACTTCAGTTCTATAAGTAACATAAACATTCACTTATGAATAAGTCAATAAATGGCAATATTGATTCAAATGTAAACTCAACTCCCTAACATATATATGCATACACATAGACAAGTAAGAATCAAAATATATGTATTGCATACCAAAATATCGCCATGGCTCCTTATACAGCCTCACATCATCCAATCAACATCACTTAAGGCTTAATAATTTATATTATCATCATGGAATAACTACACACTTTGACTTTCTAATATTAATCATTTTCCAAGAATAAGGGTTTATAATCGATTATGCAATCTCAAAAGGTGAATTTGTAGGGTGATAATCGATTATATAATTAATTACAAGCATCTAAAGAAGAAATATTATTAAGACATAATCAATTTTGCCTACTAAGAAAGCTAATTCTAGGGATATAATCAATTATGTAATTGAATATCTCAATTTGTTTTATAGATTTCTTCAATAAAGAGCTATTTATTTGCAATGAAATCACTACTAACTCATCTTTAAGGCTAAATTTCTCAACCATTTCATCATACTCATTTAAGTGTTTCAGAATAGGAATGATAATGAAACAACAGAGGTGTTTTTGCCTATGTCTCAATATAGTGTGAATCCATATATATTTTTTGCTAGATAAGTAAATTCTCAAAACACTTTTCTCTATTTCTTGGTGAAGGTATGAGAATGTAGTTATTTTCTTTGGATAAAAACCTTAATGTCTCTTAAAAATATTTAATTGTAAATTCTGTGTCATGGTATATGTACTTTTAATTATTCTTTGTTATTTATTATTTACTCACTTAATATCAAAGGAACTCATACATTCCCTCTTTCTTTTATTTTCTTTGGAAATTTTTCTCTTTAAGTGTCTAGCTACTAACAAATGGGTTAGAAATGGGCCTCATCGAGGATTTTAACATTGAGTTAAACTGAGATAATTGAAATAGTTGCTCACAAATGTTAAAGGTTGCACAATTGTATGTATTTTTCCTAATATCTAAATTCCATCACATTATTTTAAATAGGTGTGTATAGTAGCATGTAGGATGTTACATTGAACACTTATAATTAAGGCTTGTAAGTGGTTGTTCATGGTGATTTCTCATGTCAATCATATGCCTCGGAATGGGTTATGACATCTTCAATCTTTTATATTGAAGACACTTGTTTATCAAACATAATATTAATGTTATGCATGTGAAAAAAATAAATAAATGTGATAGTGTAGTTAAAACACTCTTCAATATGTTAGGCAAGATAAAGGATGAAATCAAAGATTTGCTTAATATGGTTATATGAAAGGAACTAACATTAAAGAAAAGGGGTCAATATATGTATTTGCCTTTGACTCGTCATATCTTGTCTAAGAAAAAGAAAACATATTTCTACACAATGTCAAAATGTTCTAGGGCTATTCTTCCAATGTTAAAAACCTTTTATCTATGAAAGATCCTAAATTAATTAGTTTGAGGTCTCACGATCATCATGCTTTAATTCAATATTTTTTACTAGTGGCCATTTAAGGAATATTGCTCAAACATGTGAAGTAAGTTACCATTAAACTTTAATTCATTTTTAATGTAATATATGTCAAAATTATTGACTTAAAGAATTTATATGAGTTATAAAGGAATGTTGTTATCATATTATATCAACTTGAGATATATTATTTACCTTCATTCTTTGATATTATAATGCATTTAGTGAGGGGGATAAAATTTTATGAATTGATTTACTTAAGGTAAATATACCTATTTAAGTGATAAATGAAAATCCTAAATGGTATTTACGCAACCAAAATATGTTTGAAGGATATATTATTGAGAAGTATATTATTAAGAAGGTTATAGAGTTTTGCACCAAAAATTTATTAAATGCAAACATTATGAAACTTCTCAAACCTTACCATGAGGAAAGAATTATAGGTAAATGTACATCAGGGATTTAAGTAGAGAGCATAAATCATGAAATGTAGGCATATATATACATCTTTATATCCAGCAAAATAGTGAAAGGATGAAGCCTTATATACATAAGCATATTACTCTTAAAAAAAAACTCAATTAGGGAAAGCATATTGTCTAGCAGACAAAGGCATAAATGTCAATTGGAATCTTCTCATTGAATTATAGCAAAAATGAATTTGGTGATAACAAGTTCATCTAGCACGCCTCCATTGGACACCTATTAAAAGTACTAAAGAGTATTGTAAGCCGTAAGTATCATAGAAGTTCCTTAAAAATAATTAGCAATAATTCAATTATAAATGCATTTGAATGGAGTTGGTAATTGGCTAGAAAAGATAAATAATTGAGAAAGGCAAATGATAAAGGAACTAAAATTTGTCATTAGCTGAGGAAAATGACATGCAAATTGAAATTAAGCATTTTATTAGATAATATAATATATATATGTATGTATAGAAAGTGTAAAATTACTGCTCGGAGAGTCAGAAGCATCCATCAAGTAAAGGCCAATTTAATGGCCATTTCCCCCGATACTCCGTGTTTGCTCACTCCATTATACAACTTTAGCAAGTGAAGAATTCTAATGATGATGTTGATGTCCACTACTCCTGTGCCCTCATCACCGAGTAACACATACTTCCCCAGACAACATGACAGTGCTATTAATAAAATAATATCTTGAGTAGGTGCCACAGTAGACGAAGATAATGGCATGACTGAAAATGACTCTTTCTATATTTGGAATCCAAATAAATGAACTTCAGCCTTTTGAATCCAGTGGAAATGATGGAGCAAGAATCTTCTTCCCCTTCCCCTCCTTCTCCTCTTTTTCCTTCTTCTCATGCCTCTACTTTTTCTAGGTAATGTTTATATTATTTAAATATTCTTCATTTCATGAAAATGTAGGATATTCATTTTTATATAAAAATATTTTAAAGATATACTGAGATAAGAACATTCTAAAAAATCTGTGAATATTTCAATTTTTTTTTTTAATTTTGAATCAATGAGAGTAGGAGTTTCAAATGAATTTGTTTAGCTTAAGTGTTTAAACTCAAGAACTTTCCGAATACTAAAAATTCAATATTTTGGAGTTGGTTGACTAAAAGTAATTAGATAAAGGAAAGGGAATGATGAATTTTTTTCTCCTTGTATATGTTTAACTAAAAAGAGCTTCATTCCCTTTTTCCATTTTCAAGGAATGAGATTAACTTCAATAGAAGAATGATGATTCTTTTCAATTTTTTAAAAAATATATTTTTTTATTTTGAATTTTAAATTTATGATTTGCAATAATATAAATAATAATGATAATAAAAATAAAAAAAATTATTAAATAATTATAATTAATAATATTAATAAATAATAAAAATAAAATATTAATAATTTTCATAATAATATTAATTAAATAATAAATAATCACATAGTAATTATAGTTAATAATATAGAAAATACAATAATTAATGATAAAAAATAATTAATAATTTTAATAAAAATATACTAATAATAATAAAAGTGAAAATTAAAATAATAATAAAATGATAATAAATATTAATAATAAAAAATATTAAATGTTAAAAAATAAATAAAAGTAATAAAATAAATAATATTAATAAATTGTTTATAATTAATATTAAATAATTATAAAATTAATAATCATAGTAAATAAAATAAATAATAAATAATAAAATATCAATAATAGTGATAATTATATTTGTAAAATAATAGAAATAAATTATAAAATAGAATAATATATATAATAATTTTTAATAATAATTAAGATCAAATTATTTTAATCATTAGTAACGTAAATCTAGGAACGTATTGCTGCTTTTTGTTTGATATAAAGATATTTATTCTCTATATTATTTTTTTCCTTTCCTGAATTCTTTCCTCCTCCCAAATTCAACCAAACCGCACCGCCTTAATGTGTCCAGCATTGAAGATTTGGAGGTGTGTTTACACGTTTTTATTTTTAAAAATTATTTTTAAAAATTATTTTTAAATTTGATAAAAATAAAAAATAGATATTTAATGAAATAAATAAGTAAAAATATCATTGAATTATAGAACTGTTATTAAAAATAAAAAAATAAGTTTAAAAAATATCCAAAATTTCTTTTTCTTAAAATAAAATTTTCAGAAATAATTTTTAAAAATAAAATCTGAGAACATATCATAAAATAAATTTTTTAATATTTTTATTTTTACACCCTAAGTGTTCTTAAGATCTTGATTATATATTCTGCAGCACACGATTGTAAAATTACTGCGCCCATCAAGTAAGGGCCGATGTAATTGCCATTTTCCTCGCCACTCGGTGCTCACTGCATTATGCAACTTTTGTGAGGGAAGAATTCTAACGATGATGCTGACGCCCCCTACGCCTTTGCCCTCACCACGTAATTTAATATCTTGAATAAGTAGCACAGTAGACGAAAATAATGGCATACGTGAAAATGACTCTTTCTTCCCATATTTAGAATCCAAATAATGAACATGGGCTTCTTGACAGCCGTACAGTTTTGAATTCAATCGAACTCACAGAGCACATTGTCTTCTTTCTCCTCCTCTTTTTTCCTTCTTATATTTCTGCTTTTCCGAGTAATTATAACAGTGGAGATATCGTGCATAGGGAGACATAGATAAACATTGGTAAAAAATTATTAAATAACATTGATTATTGTAAAAAAAATATCATATTTTCTAGTTATATTCTGTCAATTATTAATCAAAAATTGAGATATGTAAAATCTATATCATGAATAAATATCAATTTTCAATAGCACTTTTCAAACTAAGTCGTGATCTATATCTTATGTTGAGTGGAAGTTAATATTTAATCTAAATGGTTGGTTGATATCTAAAAATTAAACACATTAATTTTTTCATAAAACAATAAACGCTGTTACTTATAGTTTATAGTCAAATCTACTATGATGTGCATTTAAACATTGAGTAGGAACCAATATCAAAATTCTAAATAATCGATGTTAAAAGATAAAGATAAATAATGTTTATATCATTAAAATACTATTTATATTATAAAAATTTAGGATTCTTATTTCTATATAGAAATATTTTGAAGCAAAAATAATTTTAACAATGTGTGAGCATTTTAAGTAATTTTTTTAATTTTAAATCAAATATGAGAATATAATATTTATTTAAAATATTTATAAAAATGTGATAAAGATTTTGCAAAAGAATGTAATTATGAAATGTGGACTTGTTTACTATTAAGTGTATTGAACTCAAACACTTTTCGAACATCACAAATTCAGTAATTAATGTATACAGCATTTAGTGTTAAATTTTAGCACTAAAATAAAACACATCCCAAGTATAACTTTACTTTAATTAAGCGCTAGGAGGGTCGCACAAGAATCCAGCAAGGGCCAATTTAATTGTTATTTTCCTCAGTACTCTCACTATTCACTTCATCGTATGTCATGACTAATTGTGAATTAGGTAATTTTATTAACAATTTGTAGGCTCCACAAAGAAATAATGCATTCGTGTCGTTGCCTAAATGATTAATAGCTGACAATTAATTGAAAGTTGATAGTGATTAGTTGATTAATTAATAATTAATTTAATTAATTGAATATATTAATTGTTTGAATAAAAATATTTGATAAAATTAGTTATTTATAATTAACTATTTTTATATAAAATGATATATAAAGAAAAGAATATATTTTATAAGTTATTTAAGTATTCTTTTATTTTAATATTTTAAATTTTATATATTATTTAGTATATTAAATTTTTTATATTATCAAAATTTATTATATATTAGATATTTCTTTAAAAATAAACTAATATAATTTTTAAATAATAATATTTATTTATAAATAAATTGGAATTACATTTTTAATGATAATATTTATTTCATGAAAAATTTGATTTGCCCCTATGTTCAATGAAGTCAAAGTATCTTGACACAATTGTTGCTTCTGATGCGATAGGTCAGATATGAAACATCATGGAATTTTGTTTGAGAAATTAAACAGGGAGTAACTCGATCTTTTTATTAATTATCCATTCATCAACTCGTTGAAATTGCTGCTGTTTCTAGCGTTTCTCTTTTAGTTGATTGAAAAGCAATCAACTATTTTAAATAACTGATTGCCAATGGACGGTTGAAATTCACTCTAAAATCCAAATAAATGAGCATGAGCTTCTTGACAGTCCCCATAGTCATGATTCCAATGGAAATCACAGAGCACAGCATCTTCTTCCTCCTCCTCCTCGCTTTCCTTCTTCTCATACCTCTTTTTTTCCTCATCTGCAACAACAAAATTTCCGGACAATCAGCCTTTCTTCCACCAGCTCCATTTCCATGGCCCGTGATAAGAAATATCTTCCAAGTGCGAGACTATAGCCAACCAAGTTGTCATTACAATATTTTTACTCTATAGCAACGTAAAATTTAGTAACAGCCAAAAAACCGTTGCCCAAAACAGAAATAGACAACAGTTTTAAGCGTGTTACTTATTATTTTATCAAATTGTAACTTTAAGCCGATTTTTAATATTTTACCTATTATTTTATGAAATTCTTACCAAAAATTAAATAATTAATAATTTTAAGTGTGTTGTCCTTTATTTTTATTTTTAGATAATACCTAAGCAATGCTAATAAAATCGTTATTTAAAATTAAAATAGATAATATTTAAATGATCGTTATCTTTTGTTTATTAACTATTTTAAATTATGTAAAACTTAATTATATGTTGCCTGACAATTTTATTTAAAAATTTTATGTACTTTTTAAAAAAAATTTATATCAAATAAATTAATTAAACTCTTTATATTTTTAAAATTTTACTTTTGATTTTTCTTAAATTATATTTTACCTTCACTATAAAAAATTTATTAAAAATATATATTTTCCACTCGGACAGAATGAGCAAGCGCACACTGAATTGGCATTGAAAGGGAAAAGGGAAAAAGCATTCAAAGTTCTCCCACACTTCCCCTTTTGCCTTTGAAATCGCAAAATCCTTTTCTCCCCTAATCCGAACCCAAAATCCCTTTCTCCCCTAAACTGAATCGTTATTCATTCTCCCTTGATCTGAATTGAGAATTGTTGTTTGACACTATTAACTGAGGATTTTCCAATGGTCTCAAATTGAAGCTAACAACGTAAAACATTCGAGAATCATTCTACTTTTCTGAGGTTAGTTCTTCATTCTCAAAGTTAAACCTAATTATTTATGTACAAGCGATTCATCTAAGGTTATTTTTGTAGTTCTAACCAAGTGCTGGTCTTGTAGTTGTAGTAGAGTTAACGACAGATGACCTAAAACAGAAGCAGATATTGGATTTCAGGAGTAAGGATTTGAACAAGCCCGAGGCACCAATTGAGCAATTGAAACAGAAACTTGAACAATTAAAGAAGGAAGTAGATATATCTAACTTTCTGCCACAATTTGAATAGGAGGTAGATATATGATTTATTAGTTATGTCCGTCTCGACATTTCTCTGTGTATGTGTGTGTGTGTGCTTTTTTTTTTACTTTATCATAGTTTTCAAGGGATGATCAATAATGTTAAATCTAAAAATTTTAACCGAGAACCAGTGCATTAGTGCCTATGCGGGTTCTGGCTAGAGAACCTTGTATGTAATTGTTGTCAATATGACGGCCAGATTCATTATACCCAATATAGTGAAAAATTACATGGAAAAATAGCTAATTTCGACGGCAGATTTAATACCGCTAAATATTGAAGCTGACAGCTAAACATACTAGTCAGATGGTGTTCAAGCAACTTATTGAAGGGAAATTTGTATCCAAGTTAAGTTTTATGCTTCTATTGCCTAAAGGTTGCGTTTATGCAATGCTAAACCATATATTGAATATCTTTAAGGTTATCATATTGGCCAATCTATATTATCACAAAATGCTGGAAAAAATTGCGCTACTGTATTCCTAATGCCTAATGTTCTTCATTGTAAAATTGCATCCACTGCTGATTTGTATGTAGTTTTAATATCACATAGTATTTATAGTTTCTTTGAGTTTATTTTCACAATGATAATAAAATAGAGTGGCCCTTGTATCATCTTTTCTATCATTGGTCTAGGAGAAGCCAAAAAATGCATATATGCCCATAACTTCCTAAAACGATTTAGTACCTATGTCATAGATTGACATAATCACAAAGTTATTTATACACAAGTCCGTTCATAAAAATATGACATATCCTTACCATATTAGTACCTATGTCATAGGTTGAAATTTTGTTTCTTAAAAAATTGCATTTTTACTTAATTTGGTGCAAAGGTTGATAATATAAATAGTCTGTCCTTATCATTGTGTGCCCTTTAGCTGTTTGATAGAATGACAATGTGATATTTATATTAGAATAATAAAGAATCCATATGATCAAGAAAATTTCATAAATGTTAGAGTTATGCAGGACATCAAGTAGAAAAGAAAGGAATTGACATGGCTGGTTGCTCATAAGCTAATGTTATGACTACTGCTTAAAAGGAATTGATATGCTTACTTCAATATCCACCCCTATATATATTGATTCATATACACAGATTTTGTTTCAAATTCATACTAAAATTGCTTTAGCTGCCAACTAAAGTTACACGTTTTACAGAATAGATCTTAAATTATTTAAATTAAAGAGGTTATAAGAACAAAAAACCAAAATGGATAGTACTAGATGATGCTAGTAAATCATGTATGCAAAACCTCAAGTCCTACTCAACAATACAAAAATTTCTCACTACATGAATCCATAAGTGTAATATCATTCTTAGGAAAAATCGACGAACACGAGTTTCCATCACATTTACCAACAACATTAGCTACCCAAAAAAAAAGGGAAACAAACCAAGCAGATAACCACCATCAGTTGAGGAAAGAAAATGTCTCTTGAAAGAAAACTTAAAACATGTCTGGTGCGCATAACTACACTGGAATGATATCAATCTTTGATGTATCTTCACATCTCAAAATGATACCCTCTAAAGCTAGCTAGAAATATACATTTCGCCCATTGGCATCTGGTTGTGAAAAGCTTGGGTGGAGGAACGATCATAAGCACATTCTCATTTCTCTGGATCCATCCCATTGCACTAACTATGCTACCTTCTTTGAAAATACTTAATCGTTGCTATCATGATGCATGACATCAAACTTTGTAATGGGTCACACAGAATGTTTCAACAATATGGCCATGGAACACCCATAAGCACGTTGAAAACAACACCTTTTATATACATTTTTCATCAGCGAAGAACTAGGAAAATTTAACTCTTCAGTGAAAGAAAGAACTTTACCCTTCCTTTAATTGCATTATTCGATCATCGCTTGTAAGATTTCTCTCTGCCAACCACCAAAGAAACTCCGGGGACATGTCTTTATTAGCTGGGTTAGCATCAATCACAATAGAATCATCCGCGTAAGGGGTCACCGTTGCACCATATCTAGTCTTAACTAATGCTCTCAAGCTAGATTGGAAATCAGATATGTAGAAATCCACCACATGCATCTGCATTTAATAAAACATGGTTAACCAAACACTAGGTAAATATTAAAAAATTCAAGCAATCATGCTTCATATATTTGATTATAAAATCCAAATACATAAGTTGCTTCAATGCCACTCGATACAGGTATGTTAAACCCATAAATGAAAACAATTTGAAGGATACAATTTGCTTGACCAGGCATATTGTATTCATAATACTTATTAGGCAATTATACCTCGCAAAGGTAATAAAGTACTCAACCACATCAAGAATTATCCAAATCAATTTAGCACAATAAGCTTCTAAAAATCAAAATATTAAAAAATCTCCTATAGAGACGCAATTAGATGTAAGCTTAACGACATATTGGAAGGGTCTAACCTTGTATAAGTCAACATATTGGAAGGGTATTAACTTGGATATAGATTACAAGGTTAGGTCAACAGTATAAATTTGACAAGGAAAGGTTCTATAAAAGTAATTGTATTATCCACAAACAGAAACCACAAGATCTATATTATCTCCACAGCCATGGCATCTAAAGGCATACACAAAAGTAAACTTTAGTGATCATACGCCGGCAACATACTGGGGTAAGAAATCAATATATAAAACTTCATCATTTTGAAAGGAAAATACTCAAAAGATTATAACAATTACCTTTGCCGATCTGAGTCCCCATGTGAAATGCCAATGCCTTGGGTTGGCCGCTTCTAAGATTCATATTGATTTATGGCTAAATTAAATCAAATTGCACATAAGCCACCTTACCAAAACAAAAGCAATGCCCATGTGGCCAAACAATAGAAAAGCTTCCTTTCAATGGCTGAATATGAAAAAAGTATCAGAATGTTCTGTTTATACAAGGACAAAAAAATTATATAAACAGCAACCCAAAACAAAGAGAAAATGCATAAAGTCATCGTCAAAACTAGAAATGGACTATCTTGATAATGAATTTGAGATCTCAAAGGTGGCGTAACCCAGATAGTGTACAAATAAATATCACATTCTAAAATATATGGAAGGAAGAATCAAAACAGAGAGCAAATTTGCCTTCCCTAATGCTATCCCATGTTTATAGGGTACAAATTCCTACTAGGCAGATGGTATTTTACCAATATTTTGAATTTAGGATCTAACACTTTTAGTTTTGTCTCTTGATTTGTTACTGATCACCTTAGCACCATTTATATGCTTTCATGTGGTCTAGTTCCATTCACTTCTTGAAGAAACAATTGTATGATAAATAGAGGACAATCAATAACTACCAAAAAGTTACCTTACACTAACTTATTCTTATACGACTTGTGATTATAATTAACTATTTTATATTTTGTAATTCTAGTATACGTTAATAATAATTTTTTTGATTGTAATTTTTTAATGTTATGTAGGAAAATCATACTGGTAAAGATGATGATGATAGACTATTAGATAAAGATTTACTAAATGTGGATGATGAAGATGATGCACAACTTGAAGAATATTGAAATATTTTTTGTATTAAATATTGCATTATGTTGACCTTTTATAAGGATGTATCTTTATGTCATTTAGAGTTTTGTTTTGAATATTATCTATTGACTTGAATGTGTTTGGCGAAATTGATGGAAAAAATATGCACATTTAATTAATTTTTAATGAAATTGATATTTGATTTTCATATGACTACATTTGATTTTTAATATGCATACTAAGTTATTTACATGTATTTAAAAAATAAATATAAGAAAAAATTGTAGCAATAAAAAAAATTAATCATTAACCAAAAAGCAAAATATGTTATTATCAATAGGCAACGATTTTCAAACTGTCATTTATTCTGCAATATTTTTTGTATAAAATAGGCAACGATTAGTAACTATTATCATTAAAATTTTTAGCAATAGTTAAAAATTGTTACTTATTCCTTACGATCATAAGTATTTTAGGCAACAACAAAAAATGGTTGCTTATTCTAATGTATGCAATAGTTAAAACATATTCTTAATTTTTTCTTAGGCAACAATCGAAAATTGTTGTTTATGCTTATATAGGTTACGGTCGAAAGTTATTGCTTATTCCTATATAGACAACGGTCAATAACTATTGCTTATTTTCCTTTTAAGTAATCAATAGTTAAAAAATGTTACTTGTACTATTATTATTATAAGCAATGATTATAAATTGTTGCTTATTATGTATGCTTTAGGCAAAAGTAAAAAATTATTGCTAATTTAATTATAGATAACAATCTTCAAATGTTACCTATAATACTTCACAAGCATTGTTTATAGTTTACGCAATAATTAGGAACAATTGCTTGAAGTAAAATAGGTAACGATTAAGAATCGTTGTCAAATATTCAAAAAATCGCTGCTTAAAGAATAAGTAACGCAAGTTATAAGAATAGTAGAGAATCGTTGCCTATTCTATAGGCAACAATTTTTTAAGTATAGGTAGCAGTTGTTAAGTGTTACTGTAAGTCAAAAATGTTGTAGTGCCGTATTTGCTGGCCTAGCTAGAGTTTATGGCCCACCTATGTCTTTAAAACTTGGCTCTAATACTGCCATTATTGCTTCATCTCCAGCTGCTGCTAGAGAAATCCTGAAAAACCAAGATAAATCAGTGTGGTATATATGTTTCACCAGTGGCTCCAGTATTTTGTCCTTTTACCCTCGGTTTTTCTCAAGATTGCGGTGAAATGTGGAGGAACCTGAGAACTATTTGCAAAGTTGAATTATTTTCACAAAAAGCAATAGAAGCTCAGGTGGAATTGAGGGAAAGGAAGGTGGCAGAATTGCTGGGTTTCCCGGGTACAAAGAAGGGCAAAGTGGTGGATGTTGGAAGTGCAAAATATGCAACCGCGACCAATATGTTGACCAATGAATTGTTTTCAGTGGATTTTTTAGACTATGAAGGTAAGGGTATCGGTGAAGAACTGAGGGATTTAGTCATTAGAGTTGATGAGTTGGGCTTGCTTCCAAATATATCGGATATAGTCCCTATATTGGGAATATTGGATATTCATGGTTTGAAAAAGAAGAAAATGAAAATTCTTGGAGACATTGTCTCTATTTGGGAGGACATAATTAAAGAAAGAAGACAGCAAGGGACTAGTACTAAATTTCGAAGAGATTTACCTTGATTGAAACTGGATTTAGTGATGGTCAGATCCATCAATTGATACTCGTAATCTCTCTCTCTCTCTCTTATAGAAACTTGTATTAACAACTCTACTGACTTACTGGTTTATGGTTTTGGTAGAATCCACTTAATTTACATGTATACGTACTTCTTTCTCACATCCTAATTTGAAGAGAAATGGTAGTTGTACAACCAGCATACTTGGTAACCAAATTATGCAGATCTATATATATTAATATGTGAATATATCGATTATACAACCAGCTTTATGTATCTAATTTGAAATTGTAGCAGAAGGATGGATGATAATAATGAATGAAATTTTTGGGATATGTTTAGATATATTTTTGTTTTTGGTTTTTAAAAACTGCTTATAAAAGTTATTTTCAATTTTTTTTTATTTTTTCAAAAATTATTTTCTAATTCAAGGAAATCAAAGAATAAGAAATGTTCAATAACGCAAATAAATAAAAATTTTATTTAGTTACAAAATTATCATAAAAAATTGAAAAAATAAGTTCAGAAAATATTTAAAATTTATTTTTTAAATAAGAATTCCATAAATAATTTTTAAAAATAAAATCTGAAATACGTTATTAAACAAATTTTTTAATGTTTTTATTTTTAAAAACTAAATTTTTAGAAACAGAAAGTAGTTCATTGATTATCAACCAGACATAAAAAGGCACATCTGAAACTGTGTGACTCCGTTTTCCTGCATTTGTTCTTGATTTTTTATCAAATCTGCCATTGCCCACCCTGTTTTCTTGCATTGGTAGGAGCTGCTAATTGCAGGCACAGATAGCGGCAGCATGGCAACTGAGTGGGCAATGGCAGATTTGATCAAAAATCAAGAAGCAATGCAGAAACTGAAGGATGAACTTGATCACACAATCGGCAAAGATATGATAAAAGACTGTCATTTAGCCCATCTTCCAACAAGCGTGTGTGAAAGAATCGCTTAGATTGCATCCTCCTGGGCCATACTCCTTCCTCTTCAAGCACTAGAGACATGCAATGTTCCGGGCTACAAAATCCCAAAAGACTCCTTTGCTTTTGTGAACATGTGGGCCATAGGCCATGACCCTAACATCTGGAAAGACCCTCTAAGATTCAGGCCTGAAAGGTTCGTTGATAATGGGCTAGACTTTAAGGGAATGGACTTTGAGTTCATACCATTTGGGGCTGGTAGGAGGATATGCCCCGGTCAGCCTTCAGCTGCAAGGCAAATTCCACTGATTTCTGGCTTCTTTGTTCATTCATTTGATTGGGTTCTTCCAAACCAGATGGATGCCTCTGAGCTGGACATGACCAAAATGTTTATCATAACGATGAGAAAAAAGCAACCCTTGTTGCTTATTCCTAATGTCAGAAACTGAGTTGACGTTGTAGTAGTTGGGGTTGGACTATGATTTTCTTGTGTTCCTCAATCTCACAAGGATAAGCAATGAAATCCTCCACCAATATTAATATTAGTTAGAGACTTGGAGTTTAATACTTGCAGTATTCTCTCTTTTATTTCGATTAGCAGCTTTTTCTTAATTAAATTTCTTACATCTAGCTCAAATAGTATATAAGGTAGTATTGTCATTTGACTCTAAACTGAATTTAATCACAAAAATATAATGGATAAAAAATAATATATATTTCAAAGGAAAAAAAAAGAAGTTTCAAATAACAAAAATGGGTTGGAGTTAATAGCGGTACTAAAAAGGATTCATCAACATATCAATATGCACTTATATTTATTTATCAATTCAAAAGGATAAAGTTTTATTAGGCTCAATATCTTTCTAAGTGATAAAATAAATAAATAAATGACAAGAAATATATCATATGTGTTATTCATAAGTACTATGTTGCATATGTTTAGGTTAATAATATAATATTATTATTGGCATTCTACCTAAGTGATATAAATTAATTACATGATGACCTATGTGAAATCTCATAAATACAAATTACTCAGGCTCTTTTAATTATTTATTTAGGTGATTATGCATTTGTGTTTGGACATAAATTAAGAAAACCTATATCATGAAAAATATTGAGCCATCATTTATAGTAATCTTTGTTATAGGAGCAAGGCATGTCATGTAATATAAATGTTCTTGTGAAGCTGTTTGGTTAAAAGATTTTCATTCTTAACCATTTGCATTTTTATCATGACAATGTTGTTGTCATGCTCTTTTCTTTAAGTAATAAATATTATCCCAATACAAAGAACTTTAGTTCAAAGTACAAATTTGCGAGAGAGAAAAGACATATGAGCATATTACTTATTTTTTCACGAATTATATGCTTGCAGATCCACTGGACAAGGATTAGGAGTTGGTATAAAGCATGATTATATAAATAAATATAAACTTGCCTAAGCCTTTCAATGTTCAAGATTAATAAGAGTCTTGATATATGAGCTCATTATTATCTTAAAATATGTTTAAACAAAATATTCATAATAAGATATTCGTATTATCGTTATACATTTGGTGCATGTTTTGAATCACGGTAAGTAATTAGAAATATTTAAATCCTGTCATACTAGTGTATAGAGAATATTGATTCTCATAGGCATTTTGGAGGATGTTTGGATTATTGTGTGGGATTTTATATTTAATCACATTAACATTATTTAAACTTTATTATGCAAATTTATGTTTATGTTAATATCCCTCTTGAATATTAATTGTTTGGTTAGCAAGTTAAAAACATTTAATATGTTTGATATTAATGTTCCTTCGAATATAATATCTAGTATTATTAATATTTATAATCTTAATTAGACATAAAGGTAAAATAATATTATTGGATAAGAATTAATTTTCAAGTGATTATTATTTATAAATTAATATAGATCGAAGAGAGAGATTGTTAAACGTAATATAATATTAGATCTTTCATTAATTTATAATTGAATTATTAATATTAATATTATTTATAATACCTACATTTTTTGTGACTATTTAATTGTAAGTATAATTGGTCTTTAAATCTATATTAGTATAACTATATAAGGATTTTATGTTTGATAAAATCTATAATCTAATTTAATCATTATATTACGAGGTTTCCTAGCTCTCTAATCTTAAACTAGCTTATATTAACTCCCATCAAAATATAGAGCAAGGCATTAGTGAAGGTTTTGTCGTGGGAACATGACTCTTTCACTTATATTTCTTGTGTTGTGAGTTTTTAGGAAACATCTAGCATTCATTTATATGTGTGATTGTTGACACTCTAACTATTTGCAATAATCCACTAAAAATTTGTTTATTGGAGGACATATATAGAAAGTTTAAATGATTCAGGTTAAGGTCAATATTTTTTTATTTTTTTTCAATTGTATAATTCAATTTTATTACTCCTTGAATTCTGATGTAATATACAATTAATGTTTAAGAAGTTCTTATTAACAGAAAAAAATTTAATGGAAAATCTATTTTCCCTTCGAAAATCTAACTATTTGTTAAGGTAAACATACCATTTCTTTTGGTCAAAGATCCTTACATAAACAAACAATAAGGAACAAAATCAAACCTCGCAGAGGAACAAGAAAATAGAGCCTAGTAGAAAAATATAAGGCATTCTTCTCAATATAGAAACATACCAAAACAATTGGTAGCCACAATAACTTTAGCAAATAAGTTAAGAACACAAAGGAGCCCATCTAAACAAAAATAGAAGCAAGGAAAAATATAGATTAACTAACTTCTTTATCTTTAAGCAAAATCTTCTTTAAATATGGAGGATGGTTGGACATCCACATAGAAGGAAGACACTGCTTGAAGCATGCCATTGCTACCTAATGAGCTGTAGAATTAAGCTTTCTTGGAATCCAAGAAAAACTTGTATTCTAAAGTTTGAATAGTAGGAATTTGACATCACGAATGATAGAAGCAATCAACCAATGACAAGGAGCACTAATATATGCTGCAATCAGATACTAATTGTTTGACTCCAAAATATTGACAAGATTTCTAATAGAATTAGCAAGAATTATAGCATCCTTCAATGCAACAACCTCTACTATAAGGGGAGAAGAAGTTACTATATTACGAGATAGACTAGTTAACAAAGTCCCATAATTATCTTGAACCATCACTCCAATAGTTCCTATCTTAGATTTGTTATCAAAAGCAGCATCAATATTGAATTTTAGTCTATTAGTAAGTGGAGGTTTCCATCTATCCTCCTTATTTATCAATTGCTTTAAATGATTATAAGAAATAGTTTTTGTATTGGCTAAATAAAATTTCACTTAAGTTAAAATTGCTTTTTCAATAATTGCCAAAGGATTCAGTTAAATATAATCAAACACATATTTGTTTCTGCCTTTCCAGATTGCCTAGTAGATGTTGGAAAGAAGAGATATAAACTCCTTTTAGTTTTAAGATATCTTTCTAATTTGGGAATAGATTTGCCATAACTAAAAATCAAATCTAGAGATGACAGATGCATCCATGCAAATTTCAATGTAAAACCAAACCAAATCACTTTAGTCCATTCACAAATCAATAACATGTATTCAAGAGTTTCATAACACAAAATATAAATTGGATACATGATATCAATATTTAGTTACCTTCCTCTCAAGTAAGTTCTTATAGGTAAAATATCCTTGCAAGCTTTCTAAATGAAATTCTTGACTTTAAGAGTAATTTTTTAATTTGAATAAGTTTGTGTTGAGAATTCGGATTATCATACGCAGCGAAAATTTAAAAACTTGATCCGAATTCTACCTAGGATCTATGCAAAAGATATAAATCAATGATTAGGATTTTACCTATTGGGCGCTCATGTTTCTACTGATCAAAACTTGAGAGAGCGAATGAATCAAACGTAGGACAGAAGGTACAGCGTCTTTACAGTATCCACATGGAGTGAACAACGACCTCTCACCCTCCACGAATATGTTAGGATGTGTTTCTCTTTCTAGGATTAGGATTGGGTGTTTTCTAAGTGATTTAGGATTTTATGGAAGCTTATGAGCGTGTATAAAAGTGTTGCCCTTAAGTCCCTTTTTATAGAACTTAGGCAAGTAACAATCCTAATCCTACTAGGATAATGCCTTCAAGATCCTAATCACACTTAACAACTTATCTTATCCTTATCCTAGAGAGAGTGAGGAGAGATATGACTTATCTATTAATTATCTAATATTAGATAATAATATTATCTCATAATATAAACATCTTAATATTTAGATAATTGCATATAGTTATCAAATATCAAAATAATATTATCTCATAATATATTTATCTAATATTTGATATTACTTTAATATTAAATAATATCACATAATATTATATATATATATATATATATATATATATTACGTGAACAACATATTATTATTCTTAATAATAATATATATGTACGAAAATAAGTCCAATTAATTGGATATTAATATAATTAAAGTTTAATTAATTATTGTCTTATTCCTACTCCTTTTGTGTAACCCTATAGGTTCTTACTACGTTGACAATAGCTCATTATTGATTCATAGACAGTGAGCGGTATCTAACAATATATTATTGCCACTCAAGTAGTAAGAATGTCTGTGATTCGACATCTACCTAACACATGATCAACGTTTTACATCATAATCTCTTTTTAATAATATCTAAATTGAATTGGAGGCATGGAGTGTATCATCCTCGTCAATGTTCAATTTATATTTCTTAATACTGAGCAGATTTCAAAACAAATGATCAATATCACATATTGATCCATTTGAGTATAGTCATGCATTTCTAAGTCTTACTCAATCAAGGAGCCCAATGATATATCTCTTTTTTTATAAGAGTAACAAAATCCCATCTACATCACCATTTTCCTCTGCATGATTCGTGGTATACCTAATCAATGCACTACTTATCATCCCGATTAAAGGTGATATAAGATGACATTAAAGTGAGTAACCCCTCATGTAGAAAATTGTAGTGACTTCAAGTCAAAGGATTATATATAATTGTGACCATATGAGAACTACTAATGACATAAGTCTTATCCATGCAGTATTCTCATAGTAGGTCAGTCCAGTACATTTGTTCACTAATAATGTACTCATGTATTAACTTGATATCACATATCCATGATTCATAATCATCAATTACAATACATGCCAGTCTCGATATACTATTACTATCCTTATCGTAATAATACTTGATTAGGGATATTTTAGGAATAGTAAAACTATTCTAGGGATAATTATTATATTAAGTTATAAATTACGTAAAAAAATTGAAAACAAAATATAATAATTGCATTGTTTGAAATAAAATATAATACATTATGTATTATTTCAATCATCTATATGATTGGTTCCTAGGACACACACCAATAGTTTGCAAAGTTCTAATGGAGTTTGGAAGAAAGATAAAAGTCCTTGTAAGATAGGACTTGTTTGGATTTGAGAATACGAAGAGGAAGGAAATGGAATGGAAAGTTATATCATAATCTTTTCTTTATTTAAAATTTTTATTTAAGAATAAGAAAGGATTGAATATTTATAAGTAATCATAGAAAGAGCTCCTAAATCATCAATTACTAGTTATTTTAAGTCCTTTAATTTGAATATATGTTTAAAAATTTAAATAAGGAAAAGAAAGTTATGATTTGACTATACATTCTTTCCTTTTTTCTTTTCCTTAACTTTCATAATCTCTTATTATCTTTCATTCCTTCTCATCCTTAACCTGATATTACACCCTCTTTAATTATTAATAAATTAAAAATTATTTTGTGAGAAAAAATAACTAAAGTAACCAATAGATTTGGGTGGATTAGAAATTTATGTGTCAAATATGGAATAAAATAGAGTTAATAAAAGTGAGAATGTGGGAATATGATTTGGAATGAAATTTTAATGGGAAAAATTTATTTGAATTATAAAGTATAAAGTTATATACTAATATGAGTGATTGTGTGAGTATAAAAGAGGTTTAGGAGTACTTTTTCAAAAATGCCCATCGAGCTGATCTTACCTATTTCAGCCCTAAACCCTAACCCATCTCTCATTTCCTCAATTCTCCACTTCTCTCAACTCTTTTTACATAATCTTTACTCTATTCATTCAATCAAGTAAGGAAAACCTCTACTCTTCTTGATTTCTTCATCCAATCGAGGTAAAGACATTACTTTTATCAAGAATCATTATTATTTCTTCTTAGTTGATGAAGAGCTTTGAGGCCATTTAGTTTTGTTGGGAATTCTAAACCCTAACTCTTGAATCCATGGATTTTGATATGGTTAGGGTTGAAAGATCTTCTAACTAGTCTTCTAGCATCCTTTTCCATATAAGGTGAGTGGATAATCTAGCTAAATTCATGAATTTTGAGATTTTATGATGATATTGATGAAATATAGGTTTTTACATAATTTGCTTAAATCTAGGTTATTTTGATGTGGTTGAAGAAATAAATGAGGGAGAGAAATGATATAAGATGTTTGATAAGTACATTGATGATTATATTTGAGTTTAATATACATTATATGTGTTTATGAGGTGTTTTGGGTCAGTTACATACTAAAAATTTCATAGAAAACTGATATTTTTATGTGCAAATCAATTCATGAATTGAGTAATAAATCGATTCTAAAAGTACAGAGATGAAGCTAGGCTTTAGAATTGAATAATAAATCGATTACAGGGGTCCAGAGGCAATTAACTGTAGAATTTTTACTGACTTTGAAGAGGCATAATTTATCTTATATTTATTTTAAACAAACTACCTTTATTTTAAAGTTAATTGAATCTACTTTCAAATGGAATTAGTTTTAAATTAAAATCTTGTGTATATTATGATATATTATCAAAAGAGTGGATAAAGGTAAAAAATTCAAGATTTCAAAAAAAGGATTTTTCATGTCTATCTTCTAAAAAGCGTAACATCTTCAAATTTTAACCAATTTGGGTGAATGAGTAGTTTATGAAAAGCTAATTGAATCTACTTTCACATAAAATAAGTTTTACAAATAACTTATACATGATTTTTTAATCATCCATAGGACATCATTTGAAAGTCACAACTATGGTGACCTTATAGTTAACCATATCTATCTTGTTTTATATTTTCATGATTTATAAGGGTTTAACATGGGGTGTTTGATATTTAAACATCAAGGGTAAGTTATTTATGATATTTATATAATAAGTATATAACATAATGATCACAAAATGAATAATATTAATGTTTATAAATTATCCTTGTAAATTATGAAGTAAGAGAAACGAAAAAGAGATGAAAGTGGAATACTTAAGGATCTTTGGAACAAATGGACATTCCTAAGTGAATTTATATATATTTTAGGACTTTATACCTAATTTCCCTATACTATATTTGTTCTATATACTAAGAACATATTGTAAAACTAAGATACTGAATGTGTGAAGATGTATACCTCAATATGAATGAGTATAAAAAACTTGTAACCTTAGTTATTTCCTATTATAATAAAATTGTGGTGTGTAATGGTGCTTCCAAAGAATTATTTATATTCCGTTAATTACTATTGATTAACTTTTTGTGAATAATGCAATGAAAGCATGGTATGGGTTATTATTTGGTTATGATGAATGTATGCTTTAATTGAGATTATGTTTATGATTGTGCTTGGCTTGTAACCACATATGAGAAGTGTGGAACTACCATTTCACAAATGAGTGTGCTTACACCCAAATGTGAATGCATTTAAAGTTATGGTATTATTGATGAGGATGATTGTAATGATGAATTGAATATCTCATATAATGGCCAAATTGAGGTCGAGATACTATGAGATACAAAATTTATGTGATATGTATACGTATAATAATGTGATTCAATTCGTGCTACTAGTATATAAATGGTACCAATGTGATTTCAAATAACTTAGAGTAGGATATGAGTAACATGATTAGGTGACTTTATTAAGATATGGATAAAAATATTATAAATTAAACATATAACTTTGTAAAATAATGTGAATAGAATGTTTTCTTGGCATAAAGTTCTAATAATTCAATTATCTTTTTTGGATTTAGAAAGAAAGAATCCTATTTTATCATCATAATTTTTTTACCCAATACAAAATTGATAAGATAAGAAATAGATGCTCTAGAATGATATACTAGTATTATTAGAGTAAATCAGTATCTAAAAAAAAAACTAAATATTTCAGTGCTCAAAGTTTGATTCAAGCGAATACTCCAATTATGTTATTTGATTTCTTTAAAATGATGTTCAGATTATTTAGAATTAAGTGTTTAGTTTATAATATGATATGATTTAGGTCTTCTTAGACTATAAAGCTTTAATATTTTAGTCATTTTTGCACTTAGTTCAAAATTTTCTCCTTTATGAAAAATCTTTAATTTCTTTACGATAATTTCTTCGAAGATATAAGCAAGTGATATGAATAAAGTTTGATTGAGAATCCTGTATTTTAATATTTTATACGTATAAACTCGATTCCAAATCAATTATTACGTAAAGATAAATTTTGATTTTAAAGTTAATATTTGAAAAATATAAGAAGTCGATAACCTAGAATATTTGAAGATAAAGTAAGTAACATACTTAAGTTTATGGTTTATTATTATAAATAGTGAAAAAAAAGGAAAGGAGTGAAAATGATCATAAATGTCTTGGAACATCTACAAGTAATTAGACATCATCAGATGAGTATATATCCTACTATAAATTAATGTTTTAAACATTAAAGTGTTTAAATATCATAAATTATGATATTTGCTGTGGATGCTAAATACCACTTATCTATTCACTGATGAACCCTAAATAAAGTAAGAAGGGATTATAAAATATATAATGAAATCGATCGTGTGGTGATGTATGAGAAATTCAGAAATGATGCTTGTGATGAGTTAGTAACTACCTATTGTAGAGAATGACAGACTTATATGGCATAGTGATGATGTTATTAATTACTAATTGATAGTAAATTTGAAATGTGATGACAAGTGAGATTCATATTGTGACTAGACTTATATGTTTACTTATTAATGTTTATCGAAATGGTTGATTATGAAAGTGTATGATATTGCTTGAATATAGATTAATTCTTGTGACCATGGAAGAGAGCATGGTGGTGTTGATATATATATTGTGTTATATGTTTTGATTGCCCCATGATGAGGAATAGCTAAATTGTATTGAAATTACATTGAAATTATAATTTGTAGAGTAGAGCTCTATTGTGCATATTATAATGTGAATTATGCTAGAAGTGACATTTAAAATGAGAAATGTGATTAAGACGACAATGTGAAAATCGGATAGAAAATTCTCGATAAAAAAGTGAGTAAGGTATAAAGTTAGCCCATGAGGGATAAGGATGGAAAGGCATATAGGGTATAAGGTTAGACTAGGAAATAAAAGGTGGATGTGTATATGTTGATCATGAATGATTATGAAATATGATGTAGTATTGAAAATGTAATTGTGATTGGATATTATAGCTTGAGATGATTGTAAAGACTTAACGTGATTGTGATTATTCAATTATAATTAAGCCATAATGGCTATTTGTGAATGTGATAACCACCCAAAATGGGTGTATGTGGTATGATGATATTATATATCAATGAATAGTTAAGATTATTGTAATTTGTACTATAAAATATGAAAGCAAAGTTATGTGTAGGTGAATACTCGACCCAAGACTTGATCCTGTATATCTCAGAAACTTAGGGAGTTTGGATTGCAATTACTTATTTAATCAAATATCTAATCAACATGTGATCATTTAATATAATTAAATTTAGATTTAGAAGAGATAGACATATGCTCATTGAGTTTTCGTAACTCATTCTATTCTATTTTCAATATTTTTAGGTTAAGATAAAAATGTTTGAACTTGCTACATTCATAAAGAATCAAAGACGGCCTAGTTGAAGGATTTTGACAGTTAGAATAGGATTAGGAATATACATATTAAGATTGGGTGGATTTAACACTTAATGTATTAAATTGTTTATCTGTGTATATATATCAAAGTTATGTAGTATTTTGTATGTTAATCATACAATTATATTTGTAAAGAATATATATTTTGTGATTTAGGGCGCGTAATCCTCAAAAAGTAAGGGAAACCCTATCTATTTTCTCGTAAGAATTTGAAATAGGTGCAAGTTATATAGAAATAAGAGAATTTATGTTGAATAGAATTATGGTAAATAATGTTAAGGTTAGTGAAAAGTGGGTAATGGGATCCATGGCGGTCACTCACGATTAGGCTTAGGTCATAACACCTGAAACATACTATAAGTGTGTAAACAATTTTCAAATAGATATATTTAAGTTAACATTTGAACTTAAGTACTTTCTAAACACTATAGGCTCAATACTCAATGTATCTAGCATTAAAGATTTAACATTTAAGTGTACATATTTAAAATCTTAAGTATTTTTGAAGATATCTAAGTTTAAAATTACTACTCGAAGAGTCAAAAGCATCCATCAAGTAAAGGCCAATTTAATGGCCATTTCTCCCACTACTCTATGTTTGTTCACTCCATTATATGACTTTAACAAGTTAAGAATTCTAATAATCATGTTGATGACCATTACTCCTATGCCCTCATCACCATGTAACACATACTTCATAGACAGCATGATAATGATAGTGCTATTAATAAAATAATATCTTGAGTAGGTACTATAATAGACGTAAATAATGGCATGACTGAAAATGACTCTTTCCATATTTGGAATCCAAATGAATGAACTTTAGCTTCTTGACAACCCCTACACTTTTGAATCCAATGGAAATTATAGAGCATAGAATCTTCTTCTTCTTCTTCTTCCTCCTTCTCCTCCTCTCTTCCCTTCTTCTTATAACTTTATTTTTCCTAAATATTGTTTATATTATTAAAATATTTTTCATATTATAAAAATGTAGGAAACTCATCTTCATATAAAAATATTTTAAAGGCATATTGAGATAAGAACATTTTAAAAAATTTGAGAACATTTCGAGTTTTTTTTTTTAATTTTGAATTAATATGAATAGGATTTTCAAATGTATGTGTTTATAACTTAGCCTTTGAATTCAAGCACTTTCCAAACACTAAAAATTCAATACTCTGGGATTGTTTGGTTTAAAGTAAATAGAAAGAGATAAGAGAATGGTAGTCTTTTTTTCTTTGTATATGTTTAATTTAAAAAAATATTTCTTTTTTTCATTTTTAAGAAATAAAATTATCCTAATGAAAGAATGATGATTCTCTCTAATTTCTTAGAAAATATGATTCTCTCTCTTATTTTGAATTTTAAATTTATCGTTTGCAATAATATAAATAAATAATAATAAGAGTAAAACTAAAAAATTATCAAATAATTACAACTAATAATATTAATAAATAATAAAAATAAAATTTCAATAATTTTGATAATAATATTAATTAATTAATTAACAATTGTATATTAATTATATGTAATAATAAAAATAATTAACAGAAATATACTAAAAAATAATAATAAAAGTGGAAAATAAAATAATAGTAAAATATTTGTAATTAATAATATTAATAAAATGATAATCAATATTAATAATAAAAAATATTAAATATTAAAAAATAATAAATAAAAGTAATAAAAAATAATATCAATAAATTATTAATAGTTAATACTAAATAATTAGAAAAATAATAATCTTAGTAAATAAAACAAATAATGATAAATAATAAAATATTAATGATAGTAATAATTATATTCTTAAAATAATAGAAATAAATTATAATAATGGAATAATAGTTATAATAATTTTTAATAATAATTAAGATCAAATTATTTTTTTAGTATAATAGTGGTTAGTAATGTAAATTTGGGAACCTAATCCTTTTTTTTAGTTTGATATAAATAAAATGAGTAATCATAAAATATTTATTTCCTATTTTTTTTTCCTTTCCTTAATTCTTTGCTCCCCCCAAATTCAACCGAACAGCACTGTCGTAATGTGTCCGGTATTAAGGATTTAATATTTAAGAATATGTTTAAATATATATATTTTTGAAAGTTTTTTTAAAATTTATGAAAAATAAAAAATAGCTAATATTCAATAAATTAAATAAGTAAAAATTTGTTTAATTATAAAATTGTCATAAAAATAAAAAATAAGTTTAAAAATATCTAAAACTTCCTTTTTTTGTTCTTAAAAAAAAATTTTCAAAAAAATAAAATTTTAGAAAATATTATCAAATAAATTTTTAATGATTTTATTTTTTTTAAAAAAAAATTTAAATAAAAAAATATTTTTAAAAATAAAATCCACACGAACTTTAAGGTTTTGTTTGATTAGAGAAGAAAATAGGAAAGAAAGAAAATGAGAGAGAAAGAAAATAGAAGGGAAGTTATTTTCTTTAGGATTGTTTGGTTGTAAGAAAAATAGGGGAGAAAAGAAAATAGAGGAGAAATTAGTTGTGTTTGGATAGAGGAAAAAATTAAAAGGAAATAAAATTAATTTATTAAATGATTAAATTATTTTTATTATAAGTCAATAAAATAATTTAATAAATTTTATAAAAAATATTTTTATAATTATTAGATTTTTATTCTCTTTCTGCATTATTTAGTAAAAAAATATTTTATTGATTTACAAAGCTTTTTTTAAATTTTTTGCATTATATTTTTCATAAAATTTAAATGTTAAAAATTATATTTTTAATTATATTTCTTTTTACTTATTTGCTTTTATTTTTTATTTTTTTACCTTATACCCGTAAATTCAAAAGAGGACACGAGTCCTCTCCGGCTCTCCCCATAAACCTCGTGGAAGCATTAAAATGGCTCCGTAGAAAAGTCATTACTGAAAAAGTGATAATATTAGTACGGTGAATTCTAAGGTGCCCCTACGGGTTTGGTGTCCGGAGTGGTGTGGCAAAATACAAGTCATTAGATGAGATTACTAAGTCAATGCTAAGATTTTTGTAATCTCAACCAGTGGCTTGTATTTTGCCACATCACCCCGGGCATCAAACCTCTAAGAGTACCATAGCAAGCACCTATTAGTATTGAAGCACCACATGTCACATCATCGAAAAATTGATAATCTGCTTTCGAATTTTGGTTTGTTTTTTCTCCTCATTTCTCCTCAAAACTGAGGAGAAATTTATCAGGTGGGACCCACGTACGGTTTTGATTTGTTTTTTCTCTTTTCTCCATTTTTCAGCTGCAACCAAATGGGCAAAAATAGTAAAATCAACTCCATTTTATCCCCATTTTTTCTCTTCTCTCCTATTTTCCATGGAACCAAACAAACTGTAAGTGCTCTTAAGATTTTGATTATATTCTGTAACACATATGCGTGTAAAATTACTTGCCGGAGAGTCAAAGCGCCAATCAAGTAAAGGCCAATATAGTTGCCATTTCCCTCCATTATATAACTTTTGTAAGTGAAGAATCTAATGATGATACTGACACCCACTACGCCCATGCCCTCACCATGGTCCATGTGACACATATTTTCACAGGCAACAGGCTTTTTTACCATTTTTCTAGAATTTAAAAAATTATTAACCGGAATGTTACACCAAAATTTTCATTTATCAGAATATTTAAAATATTTTTTTTTTAAAAAATCACTGATCACAGGGGGAGCCCGTGATCAGTACCTACTCCCCCTGCACCAGTCTCATCATCGATCTATTTTTTTATTTTTTTTCATTTTTTCATCTAATTTTTATTAGACTCATTAGTCAGCTCTTTTAATCTTTTTTTTCGTTTCTTCATCAATTTTTTATTTTTTTCCATTTGTTCTTTTTTTTACCTTCATCAATCATTTTTTTTACGTTTTTTCATCAATTTTTTATTTTCTTCTTCATTTGCTAATTTTTTTTACCAATTTATTTTTTCCAAGATCAGTTTTTATTTTTTCGGTAGATCAATTTTTTTATCAATATATTTTTGGCTATTTTTTACCTTATATACATTAAATTTATTTTATTTCAAAGTGCATTTAATTTTTCTTAAAAATTTGTAATAATTTTTAATTTGTTACCCTTTGATTTGTTTATTTATAATTTTAACCTAACTTTGATTTAACTTAGTTTATTAAATTTTAAATATTTATTTTATATATTAATTAATCAATATTTTAAATAATAATCAATAATATATTTAACTCTCATAAAATTGTACAATATATATAATGTAATAAAATAGTAAGTGTGATGAGATTGGTGGAATAATTATTATCTCAATAAATATAATTACTTATATTTTTTTCTTGTAAACTTAATACTTGAAAGATGTAAGTTAGAAAATAAATTTTTAAATGAAAAATTAAAAGAATTAATAATATTACTTTAAAAAGTTATTCCATTTTTAATCACTTACTATTCATTAACTTTAAAATATATGATTTGTTATCTCACAATAATTCACCTTAGCCCTTAAATTTTATTTTATACTTAGAATAGCCAAATTATGCCACAAACATTTGATTATATGTGTGAATAAAGAAAAATTCAAGGCATAACTCCTCAATAAAATAATTTGAATTAAAATCAACATTGTTGGAGGGCATAAAAATTTACCCAAGGCATAGCTCCTCAATAAAATAATTTGAATTAAAATCAACATTGTTAGAGGGCATGAAAATTTTAATGATATATATATATATATATATTCTATGCAAAGACAAAAATAATTATTTTTTTAGCTTTTCTTATTAATAATATATTTTCCTAAATATTGTTTATTTGTAATTTTGACTTAAATTATATTTAATTTAATATTATATAATTTGAATGTTGCTTTGATAGTAATAATTCAAGATTTAGATATTAATTAATAATTGTATTAATTTTCATAATATTGTAACATATAATTAAAATTTTAGTAAATACCAGACTTTTTTTTCTCTTGTAACATACTAGATGAAAGATTGAAATTATAAATTTAAATTTTAAACTATGTTTTATCATAATGTGATATGTATATCTAAAAAAATATTTAAGTAATATGCACCCAAAAATTTCGAAGAATATAAACTCATTTTTAAATTATTGCCCTTTTTTAGTTTATATTTGAATAATGTTTTGTAATTCTGAACTTTTTATACTAATTATTCAAAGTTTTAAATAATAATCAATTAGATTATTATCTATCATTATATTGTATAATAATGTACCATAAATAAAATTGATATAAGGGAAGTTTTTGTTACTGTGTAGTATAGGGGAAATTTATTTTCCTAAGGCAAGTCCTATGATAAAAAAGTTGACCTCTATAAATTACAATATTGCAATTCACATGCAGAAATAACAAAAAACACATTACTTGATGAAAAAATTAATTAATTCGAGTAGCGGAATATTAAGTAGTAGTTTAGTAAAATGAAATGGGTGATCTCAATTTTGTAAAATTAAATGGTGTTAAATTTAATAATGTGATTTACCATAATCACCTCCAGATGTGTAATTGACATCATTTTTCGTAATTACGTATAAGCATATATTTGAAATTATATCATGATCATCGGTATTTTAGAATACTCCATTGAATTTGCAAATAACAATATAATGAATGGAATAAATTGAATAATGTGAATTAATTTAATGAAGAAGAGTGAAATATATAATTATCAAATTGTACAACTTATCTGTAAAAATGGATAATATAGGTAATGTATTATGAAAAATTATTAAATATGAAGTAAGAATGTTATGAATCAATTAAATAAAAAAATTGAATAAAATACTATATTACAATGATGAAACACTTAATCACCAAAATAATAGCCCCCGATCCCACATCGAGGGCGTCGCCTTAATCGTTGCGATCGTTAAGCCAGAAGTTGATGCTGTTCTTCTCCATCATTTTTCTCATCGTCCTCTGCATGAGTAAGGTGGGTCTGAACCCTGGAGGATGGAAAGTTTAAGTCCCAAGGGAAGGATTGAAATGGTGGAATAGGATTTTGCGGTGTTACAAACCCTTGATGTTGCTGCCCCACAGATCTACCGGCGTGTTCAGCATTAAGTGCAAATGGGTTATTAAATAATGCCATTAGAGAACTGGGGACATTCTGAGTTAATTGTGATAGCGACGGGGTGAAGAACGATGACTGCAGAGCATCATAGGGGTGCTGTGGGGGTAATGGCATGTTGTGAGGGCCAACATCTCCAGCTGTGAAGAATTGCAATGCTACGGTATAAGTTGATGGTCTCGTAACTTCTACATCAGCATGCATTGATGAGGGGATAAATGGGCTAGGGACACCTGTTTGCATCATTGATGGATGAGCATAAGCCATACTTTCATCATCATCCCCTTCCTCAAGAAAAATGGGATCCCTAAAAGACATAAAGTCGTGTGCTCTCCTACCATGTCTAAGCTCAGGAATGGGTGGCCTCGGTAATTCATCAGCAGGGTAAGCAGGCTGGTCAGCAGTCATATCTAGGTGCTCTCCTAGTGTGCATAACATGAGGCGACACTCCCAATCCACAGTCTCTCTAAATTGACCATACAGCTGTGAAGGGAAATCCTCTACACTAAGCTTGTGGAGTATCTCAGTTATATCAGCCTGCGAAGCAGTATATTTGATACAGTTAAAATATATTATATTTTAAAGAAATCATAGTGAAAACTGTGAATATCGTTAATTACCATAAATCTTAGACCACCACTAGATGGGTGGATCCATCGTCTGGTATGTCTCTAATACTAGGTCATATAGCTCGAGTCACGATGAAGAGTATCTGCCTCTATCTCAATCAATGAAAGTGTATTGCGCCAAGCATTCTAGGCACTAATGAATATCAAATGCTCATGCCGCCAGTCTTTTAATGTTTTGCCTCGAAACTGTAAGGTATGACAAGATCCGAGGTCAAATGGCACTTGTGGGATTGGCTGGCTCCTCCCAAACTGTCGAACCACCCAGTCTGCATGGTGCCACTCCACAATGTGGAAACAAATGATGGGGATTGATGCCAGCCATATATCAGGCGATGCCAAGCAATACCCAGTTATAAGCTGTCGCATGATCTATTAATGGAAATATTAGACATAAAAAAGCAGTGTCCTAACCTCGTCGTCCCTCATTTGATCAAGTAATACTCTATACTGCCATAGAGCCATTGATAGCGGTCGAGAAGGTAGGCCAGTGTTCCTCCACCTGCGAGAAACATATATTATGGATTAGTTGGGCGATGACTTTGAACAGTTATGCTAGATGCAACATACATGTATGCTCCTCACCTGAACTCCAATGGTGGAAGCAAGGGAAAGATGTCTAATCGAGGATCGGGGTATGGAGGTATCATCGATGCTAAAGTGGGGAAACGATCCTATGCCTATAGATGCAATAAGTGCAGATATCCACCAATATTATGCTCGGCACATTTCGTGGCGTTGCACAGCTCTCTATATAAGCATGCCAGAATCGCTGATCCCTAACTATATTGGCTTGCATCTGCAAAGTTTTCTAGTAATGGTAGATACATCAGTAGAACTCTGTGACCCAAAGTGTCGAGCATAAGCCAACTGCCAATGAGTCATAATATGTAAGCACGTGCAAAGCACTGCGTTAGTTCATCATCAGCATCATTTAATAAATATCCGAAGTTAGCAGCTAACCAAGTGATGCTCAGTCGCTAGCCTTGCAAGCATTCATCAACGGTCTCACCCCAAGTAGATACTCGCACACCCCTGGCCAATCAAGTCCGATTCTACTAGATACAGGGATGCCTTTACAAGGCAAACCCAACTGTATAGCTACATCCTGTAATATAATGGTGCACTCCCCGACAGTGGTGTGAAAAGTGTGTATCTCAGGATGCCATCATTCAACTAGGACGGACAGCATAGCTGCATTGAAATCAAAGTGTCCCAGTCTGCTGGCGCAGTAGAACCCTACCTGTTACAGATAAGGAACAATTGCAATTAGTGGATCAAATAGACGGTCTCAGTGGGTTACACGTCGCAATGCCAGGAGTCGATGTGCCTTTTGTACACCATAAAGAAGGTAGTTAGAACGTTTTCAATTTAGCAATTTCAATTAAGGGAATGGAATTACCTGGCCTAGCCACACGGCTTGTGAAATATGTCGGGATTGTAAGTGCAAAAGAGACTCATCATTTGGTCTAGGTGTCACAATACGATGTTGAGTGGCCATCACAGTCGAGGGCTATGAACTATGTCAAACTAAGTGAGTTAAGTTAATTGCACAACCCATTATAATATTGCAAGTCTTCCATTACGAGGCAAGAAAATTTTTTAACTTAATACATTAAATTAAGCATAATATATTGTCTAAATACAACATGTTATGTAACTTAGGCTAATATGTTAATAAACTAAGCTTACACTGGAGTGATGTGTAGTAATATCCTGTAGGAAAGGCTATCCGTTGCATTTTGTGGGGCTAAGGGCATCACTTGATTTTTCGTTGGCTCGACAGATAAGTTGCGCAATTGTGCCCAATTTACCGGCATAACACACACTTGTATGGTTCTAATGTACTTTCCCTGCAATCCATTTTGTTTCTTATATGTGTGGAATGAAGATGACCACTAGGACATATTTGCGCAGGATCCGGTATAAGCGTTGGTCTATTCAATGGAGGCCAGTGCTCTATACCGCCACACAGCCTGTGAGATATGTCTCGACTGCAGGTATAGCAAAGACTCATCATCGAGCCCAGGTATCACAACATGACACTGGCTTGTCATTGTATTTATAAGCTATGGACTACATCGGGGTGGATGAGTGTTGTCAATTTCACAACAATCAAACTATACAAGGAGACCAAAACAACTTAATAAATAAAAATAGAGCAACACAGTGAGACAAGCATACTGAACTATTTAGATACAATGACTGATTAGTTCATTCCAACATACATATATATTTCGCATTGTTCGGACATAATTGCAACAATAAAAAATAATTTATACATTGCTGCAGGTAAAGTCAAAATCTTCGAAAAATTGAGGAAAGTCAAAATTTTCAAAAAATTGAGGGATGCATAGTCCATTAGCTTTCTCAGGGGCCCAAAGTGTCATGGCACATTCCGTTATCTAGATGGACAAGTTGCACGGTTGTGGTCAAATTGACAGCACAACCCATACCTAGGAGGTTCTTATGGACCTTCTATCCAGTCTATTTCATTCCTTATACGTGAGGAACGGGGACGATCACTAAGACGCATCTGCGCAGGAGCTGGCATAAGTATTGGCCTATTGAAGGTTGGCTAATGCTACATACCGCCTATAGGACGAAACTCATAGCTATAAGCCTGTGCCATTATCTCCATTCGGAACACAAGATCAACAAACTGCAAAGGATCCAATGCAACCTTCGTGCATGCTGCAAACACATATTAGCAGGGCCAATGCTCTAGCTGGAATTCGCCATAATTACATGTTCTTTAGGCCAAGCTAACCTTGCATGTTTGACCAAACTGTTTCCATGTTGGATCATACGGCTTTTCCACCTCGAAAGCCGAATCAAGTCGATCAAAATGCCGAACATGACAAGTAAATGCCTTCTGAGTGCTCTCTTAAATCTTTTTTTGCACGTCTTTACTGAACACCTTTCCTACTTGTAACTGTGCTACAATGGTTTCTGCTTTGTTCACGAAGTATGCATTTATTCAATACAATGTAGCTTTAACTAACTCGGTGATCGGTAAATATTTGACCCCTTTAAAAGTACTATTGATACACTCAACCAAGTTTATTATCATGTGACCCCACCGTCGGCCTCCATTATCGTAAGCACAGCTCTATTGACACTTCAGGATATTATCAATCTAGTTTGCAGCTCTTGGTTGCAATTGGCGCAGTTCTTCGAGCTTGCTATCTACAATATGCCGTTCATATTGATAACCTGTACTCGAAAATGCTATCAATCAATGAGCAATAGTCATAATACACAATGTCAGTTAAGGATGCTGTTGTTAGTAATACGCATTAATGCTCGTAAACATCTTTAGCCACACCATCCTAAAAGTTAAGTTCAAGTTGCTAGCGATATGTCGAAGACAGAATACATGATAACCATAAGGGGCTTGCCACCTTACGTGTAGGTTTGCGACAACAACTAATATTCCAATATGCCTGTTTGAGGTCAAGCAAATATGCTATCTATCTTTAACAACACGCCATTGAATATGGGATAAGAACCAAGCCAATGTATCGTAAATTTCTCCCTCCACCATAGCAAATGCAAGTGGGACGACCTTTCTGTCACCGTCCTGTGACGTCGCCGTTAACAAAATCCCTTTGTACCTTTCATGCAAAAAAGTGCCATCCACTTAGACTATTGGCTTCAAATGTGCAAACAACTCGATGCATGGTCTAAAGGTCCAGAATACTCAATGGAACAATGCAACCGACTCATCTATAGAACTACTTGGCGGGCATTCCCGGGTAACAAGCTCAAAGTAAGACCCATGATTGAAAAGATGCACGGCTACCAACCATCTAGGTAGTATAGAGTACGACTTCTTCTAATTCCCAAAAGCAAAAGCGATAGCTCACTGTTTTTCCTTCCACACCTTCTTATATGACACCCTAGTATCCAAAAATTTCATGGATTCGCTTTATGACCTCTTGAATGGACATGCTTGGGTTCTCGATCACCATAGCCATAATATACGATGAAATGACATCTGTGTCTAGTTTTGGATAATCTTGGGAAAGAGACGCAGATAACATGTGTGGGAACCATTGTGCTTTGATATCACCCAGTTATCTTCCCTTGGCTTATGGCATGCTCTAACCCTCTAATTACAATGGACATTGTAGTGAGGACATCGATATTCTTCATACTTGGCCAATAAGTAGTGAACGCAAAATGTGTGGTGAATTTGCACTGAGTATATCTTCATTGCGCGATGAAATACCTTCTGGTTCATATATCGTAAACCCACATATAGCTCCTAGTTGTCATTTATATTTATGTTATGTCCGAATTCGGGATAATCGTGGCTAGCAGCAGCATCTACATTTAGTCGTGAGAAAAAAACAGCAGCCGATTCCATAAACTGGTCTCCAGGCGTTGTTGGCAGTGCACTGGTGACATCTTCCCCATCATTATCGTTGCCGTAATCATCACCATCGACACCAAATCCTTCAGAAATGGGGTCACATGCACCTTCATCTTCGAAATCATCCATTATGTCCTCTATTTCCTCTGAGGATGAGGGGGAGTGAGAAAAACTAAAGTTTTGTTGAGAGAAACATGGCTGTGGAGTGTAATCATCAACAGGGTTGTGAAATTGCTAACCATAGTCAATTTGTCTATTCATTAGTTCTACACTGGCTATGTACAGGTCGTAACATAAAGGTCCTCTAGTAGCGTCATTACGTTGACTTGTGGATGGTAACAGATATGAAGCACTTGAGCCAACTGGCTGACTTGCTACGTTCAAATCAAATCTCATTAGTCCAATATGTGCACACACTTCTGGACATGACAATTGAGTAGGAAACATCGCATTCATTTCCCACATCCGCTGAATGTCCTCATCGTCTTCTAACTCACATGCTTTATACCGTGTCAGATTTAATGAGAGTGGATGTCTGTATATCAACTCGGTTATGACTTGATTTTCATTGAGACGCAGCTTTCACCCAATTATATTTTTCAAAGCATCAAAGGTTGTATCTGAATCAATTGAAATTACTTTGACCCTGGAGCACCTAAAGGTATCGCCTTCATCCGATTCATAAATTTCTCCATTCCCGTAAATACATATATTTTGACTCCTGGAGCTCATTCTGATTCGTACCATGGTTCGGTTCAAGGGTCATCCCCGAAGAAAATTTTTAATAATGATTGAAATATCTATCATAATTATGAAGATAATTTTATAATACTATTACTACATAATTACTCATAACTTTATAATTACTGTCAATTTAATTTGCCTCCTATAATGCTACATTTAAACATATATGTAAATTTTTTTACTTGGAAGACCTTTGAATCTATCTACTTTCGTAAGTTTTTTATACAGTAGAAATATTATTTATTCTTTCGTTTTAGGAAGAGATAAAATAAAAAAAAAAGTCCTATATATATAATTATGCTTGTTTGGTTTGTAGGGTTGTTGATATGTACAATCAAACTATTAAATGTTTATGTTTTCTCAAACCTTATGTTCACTTCATCTTTTATAATTGTTATAATATAGTTAATTTATATTTAAATATTGAATAAATATTTATTCTCCCTTAATAGTACTATTAACACTTATCCAATAATACTTCTAAGTAAGAAAAATTTTGTGTAAAAATATATTTCTAACTTTTAAATTTGTAGGAGAGGAGGAAAAATTTTGTATTTATTAAAACTATATTTTTATTCTAAAGATTTTATGATATTTACTAATTTTTTATAACATTAATTATGGTTTAAGCAATATTAAATATGTAAAAAAATTAAATCAAATAAAAATTAAATTAAATTAAATTATATAAAAAAGTGGTAACTAAACCTTAAACTATAATGGCTAAATTTAAGTACAGACTCACTACAATTTTTTTTGTTTAAAGAAATGATAAGTAAATATTGATCTTTTTTAAACCAAAGTTTGTTTCAAATAGGTCTGCTAAGCTAAAGTTTTTTTTAAAAAAATAACCATAAGCTAAAATTAATCTTTTAAAAAAATTCTATTATCTTTAAATACATTGATAACCTAAAATTAGTTTTTCTAAAAAAAGTCTGATGAATTAAAAATATTTTTATAAAATAATATTTTATAAGAAAATTCTTTTTAAAAAAATTGATAATCTAAAATTATTTTTTTAAAAATAAATCTACTTTTTTTTAACATACTAATAAACTGAAATATATATTTTCTCTAAAAAATATAATGAATAAAAATTATTTTCTTACAAAATTCATTTTTTTAAATAAATATTTCTTTAAAAAAAGGGCTTGATAAGCTAAATTTAAATTTTTCTAAAAAATTTATTATTTTTAAATATACTGATAAGCTAAAATTAATTTTTTTTCACAAAATTCTAATGAGTTAAAATTATTTTTTTATAAAAGTAAATTTTTTTAAAAAAAATATTTCTTATAAAAAAGGTTGAAAGGCTAGAATTAAATTTCTTACAAAAAAACTATTATTTTTAAACACACTGATAACCTAAAATATATTTTTTGTAAAATCATCTGATGAGTTAAAATTATTTTTTCAAAGAAATAGATTTTTTTAAAATAATATTTCTGTAAGAAAAAGGGTTGCTAAGCTAAAATTAACTTCTTTAAAAAAATTTATTATTTTTAAATATACTTATAAGTTAAGATTAATTTTTTTCTAAAGAGTCTGATGAGTTAAAATTATTTTTCTAAAAAAATAATTTTTTTTAAAAATATTGTTTTAAACAAATGTTGATAAGCTCAATTTAATTTTTTTTAAAAAAATCTATTTTTCAAAACATACTGATAAGCTAAAAAATTTTTTTGGAAAAGTTTGATAAGTTAAAGTTATTTTTCTAAAAAATGAATTTTTTTAAAAGAATATTTTTTAAAAAAAAGTTGATAAGGTAAAATTAATTTTTTTAAATACATTAATTTTTTAAGCATAATTTTATAAGCTAAAGTATTTTTTTTTCAAAAAATTTTGGTGAGTAAAAATCTATTTTTCTAAAAAGTATATATTTTAGTGTTTTAATAAAAATAATATTACACATATTTCAATATCTATTATTAGTTAAATTAAGATTTATGGTGTGCAAAATTTTTTTCAAGATCTCAAACTTGTAAGAACCTTTAACTAATATTCTTAATATTTCTAAAGTATAAAAATTTATTATTGTAAACAATTCTTACTATTTGTTTTAAATATTTGTAACTTTTTGAATTTCTTATTTTTTATTTTAATAATGCCCAACCCACAAGCTTAATAATTAAAATCGTAATAATTTGCACAACAGGCACAATCTACTCATATTAGAAACATAATAATATATTCAGATATCATAATAATACAAGAAAATTAAATAATAACAACATATGAAAATAATACACACAAATACAATAATAAAAGTAAATTAAAGCAGCATAAATACCATAACAAATAAATTAAATTAATTAATTAATATAAATATAAAAAATAATTAAATTAATAGATTCAATTTTCTGAAAAAATTTTACTTGTATAACATTTCTTGAATAATGTAACTGCCGCTGAAGATCGAATTTTGAATTGCTGATGGAAATGATATTTGCTAGGAAAGAAGGTTTTTTTAGAAAATTGCTAGATTGGGGTGCTAGGGAGTAGAAGAGTTTTTTTAGAAAATGCTTGCAGGGTGTTGGGAAATAAAATTGCTGTGTGAATGTGTGAAGAGAGGAGCTGGGAGGGAGGGGTTTTTGTAGGCCTTCCATGTGTCACGGGCGCACAGGAAAAGGACACGTGGCAGGCAGGGGAAGGCGCGTCATCTGCCCAGATCACCCAAACTCGCCACGTGGCGCGCATGCAAGGGGAGCAGACATCACGAGAGCACAGGAACTGGACGCGTGGTGCACATGCAAGGCGGAGGCCATCACAGGAGCACGCCACATTGCCACGCAGTGGGCGCTCACTGGTCGTTCACTGATGACGAGACATGGAACCCCGTGATCAGAGCTCTGATCACGTGTTTTGACACATCCTATTCAGACTCTAATCACAGGTTCCTGTAGCCCGTTATCAATTATTTTTTTAAAAAAACTTTTTTAAAGGTTGCGACAATAGAATTTCCGGTGCAGCATCCCGATACATGAAATTCCAATCCTAAGGCAAGTAGTAAAAAAACCACAAACAACATGATGTTGGATAGGCTACTTTTCTTCTGGAATAGTATTTGTGCAAATTTCCAATCAACCACCTTATTAATAATTTAATATATCACTAATTAAATATTATATTAATATATTATTAAAATTAATTATATATTAAATTTATTATTTAAAAAAATAATATTTTATATTTTATTTAATAATATATTAATAATTAAATCTATCAATCTATTGATATATCAATTAATACAATTTTCTTAATTTAATATCTTGAGGAGGTACCACAGTACATGAAAATAATGGCATGCGTGAAAATGACGGCAAAACTATCATATTAATATTTTTTTGTAAACTTATTTTTGTTTTATCATAGTTTGAAAATATATTATCAAAATATGTGCGGGGGCTAGAGGCGCTAGGGTGGGTGGCACTCGCGGGAATGAGGCACCACCCAAAGTGGCGCCCCTGGTGCTCTTGAGGGCGCCGTTCAAAATGGCGTCCTCACTGTGCACTTTCCCAATAATTAATTTTAATGCCATTTCAAAATAAAAATTTTAAAAATAAATAATATGTGATTGTGACTCAAAATAAATTTTTAAAAATAAATGACTAATTTTATAATTATATTTGATATCATAAAAAAATATTTTATTCCACTTTGATATTTAATACATAAATTTATTTTAGAAATTAAATAAGAAAGTAGTTAATAATAATATATTTAATAAAAATAATAAATATTTAGTAAATAATTGAATATTATTAAAATAAAATGCAGAATCGATAAATAATGATTACGTTATTTATATTAATGTCTCTCAAAATTTGATTTCATGACACTTAATATTTATTATTTTTTAAAATTATATACTTCTACCGTTCAGAATTATATTATTACAAGTAATTATTTAATACGTTATTACACATAAGTAAATTTATTGAATTATTCGATAATATTCTTTATATACGAAGTTGAAGAATGTTAAAAATGAAAAGAAATATAATGAAATAAATGTTTCTTTGTATTTTGTGTTTATTCCAATAATATTCTTGCTACTTTATATTTTTTTCAATAAAATTATTTTTATTTTGTAATAAAATAAATGCAAAATGACGAAGTTGAAGATAGTTGAAAATAAAAAAAATATGGTTATTTCATTGCAATAATCTTTTTATTTTGTAATAAAATTAAGATTATAACATGAATTAATTCATTTTTATTTCATCACAATGTTAAAATATTTTAGCAATGAGAGGCAAAAGTACCGATTTACTATTTTTTTAGAAACTAATATTTATTTTACCGTTCCTTCAAAACATTTTATTAAAATACACATAGCGACGGAGAGACGCAAAATGGCGTGTCGATGGACACCAGACGAAATGGCGCTGTTGGCGCTCGAGGGAAGGGACGGCAGGCGATATGGCGCCTTTGGCCTACGGCCCCCTCGCTCCTCATTTGTAAGTTAATTAGCCGGTGACCGTGTGTACTGTGGATCCAAACCACTTGGATTTTGGTATTGTACATGACCAGCATCCCCATCTACGTTAACAATTGTGCTACGTGGTGTGACGTCAATATTTGGTGGACTCAACTCATAACGTATTGAATAAACATAGCATTTAATGTCACTTACAAAGATGATAGTTATTTATCCTTCAAATATTATAATTAATATTATTAATTTTTTTATATTTATTATAATTATTTATTTATTTCTTCACTAATAATATTAAAATAAATAATGAGAAAAAATTTAATTAAAAAATAATTACATATTTCATATTATGAAGATAAAATTTATTAATTTATTTTAATATTATTTATTTATTTTAATATGGTAAATAAATAAAATAATAGATAATTATAATAATTGTGAAAATAAAAAATTAATAATGTTAGTTAATAATTTTGGGAGATATCATTATCATTACTTTTATAAAAAAATTGAATATTCTAATTATTTTAAAGTTTATTATTTTCTATTATTTATATATTAACTTAAAATTTAGGAGATGTGCCTTGACTGCCCTCGGAGGCGCCATTTGGTTTGGCGTCTCTCAGTCGCTGTGCATATTTTGATAAAATATTACGAAGGATAAGTAAAATGAAAAATAGTTTCTAAAAAAATAGTAATTCGATACTTTTGCCCAACAAGATGTGGAACATGGAATAATCCTTATCATTAGAAAAAAACTAAACAAACATTGTTTCAAAAAATTTGTAATTAATTTATGTTTGTTAATAATTTATAATAATTAAAGTTATGAAAATAAAATACTAGAGGAGAGAATAAAACTCTAGTTAGAAGGATGTTATTAGAAAAAATTGCATATATTTGATACGTTATATGAGAATTGAATTGATTGTGTGTTTGTGAGAAGAATTGGTAATTAAAATCAATATAAGTACCTACGCAAGAAGATAAAAATGTCATAATAATCAAAACCATCCTAAATGTTGATGTTTGGTAATAAAATAGTAAGATAGATGTGCATGAATATACAATAAATAACATGATTAATAAAACAGTATTATCACTATTTCTTTTTGGCAGTGAAGCACGCAAATAACATGATTCATATCCTATTAAAATTTGTCATGACGTTGGAAAAGTTTGAAAAACAAAAATAACCATCATTAATTATTTTTGTAGTTTATCTTTTCTTTCATTTGATAGGTCTCAGATTTTATAATCTAAATCTACAGTGATAAATTTCGGGAGAGAAAAGCAATAAAACTGTAAAAGTCAGGTGAGAAGATCCCCAACAATGGTGGGAGGGTTCCCATTTTTCTCAAGTAAAATGATTTTTTTTTTTTTATAATTGTAACACACGTAATGTCAAAAGTTTTAATCACGATATGAGAGGAATAAAAATTTTAAGGCAACATTGAGTATTATTACATCATTAAGAGTAATGGCTCAAGTAAAATGATTTTTAAATAATGTTTTTCTTTTCAGTTAGTTCTCAAGTGCTTCATTTTTTATTAATTAATACACCATGAGTGTAAAATCCACTTACTATAATTTTTTACTTCATCAATGTGGATATACTTGGCCAAAGTGATTAACTATTTAATATCTTGAGTAGGTACCACAGTAGACGAAAATAATGCATCCCTGAAAATGACTTTTCTTATCCAAATAAATCAGCATGAGCTTCTTGACAGCCCTCAAAGTTATGAATCCAATGGAAATCACAGAGTACAACATCTTCTTCATCCTCCTCTTTTTCCTTCTTCTGATACCTCTCTTTTTCCTCATCTGCAACAATAAATGTTCAAAACAAGCAGTTTTTCTTCCACCAGGGCCATTTCCATGGCCTGTGATAGGAAATATCTTCCAAGTGCAAGATCATAGCCAACCCATTTATGCTATATATTTTTGTTTTTGGTTTTTAAAAATTGTTTCTAAAAATTATTTTTAATTTTTAATTTTTAATTTTTAAAAAACATTTCTGAATTTCAAAAAATAAGGCATGTTCGGTAAAAATAAATAAGTAAAAATTTCATTCAATTACAAAATTATTATTAAAAATGAAAAAATAAGTTAAAAAATCAAAAATTTATTTTTTATAAAGAAAATAATAATTTTTAAAAATAAAATTTGAAAATACTTTACTAAACAAGTTCTTCGGTATTTTTATTTTTAAAAACAGAAAATTATTTTTAAAAACTAACGTAATCCTGATTTTTAGAAACAGAGAGTAGTTCATTGAATATCACCCAGACATAAAAAGGCATACATCTGAAACTGTGACTCTCTGTTTTCTTGCATTGGTAGGAGCTGCTAATTGCAGGCACAGACACCGGCAGCATGGCAGCTGAGTGGGCGATGGCAGATTTGATCAAAAATCAAGAAGCAATGCAGAAACTGAAGGATGAACTTGATCACACAATTAGCAAAGACGACACGATAAAAGACTGCCATTTAGCCCATCTTCCATATCTACAAGCATGTGCGAAAGAATCGCTTAGATTGCATCCTCCTGCGCCGCTGCTCCTCCCTCATCAAGCATTAGAGACATGCAAAGTTCTGGGCTACAAAATCCCAAAAGATTCATTAATTTTGGTGAACATGTGGGCCATAGGCCATGACCCTGCCACGTGGAAAGACCCTTTAAGTTTCAAGCCTGAAAGGTTTCATGATACTGGGCTGGACTTCAAGGGAATGGACTTCGAGTTCATACCATTTGGCGCTGGGAGGAGGATGTGCCCTGGTCAGGCCTCAGCTGCAAGGCAAATTACCTTGATTGTGGCCTCTTTGGTTCATTCATTTGATTGGGTTCTTCCAAACCAGATGGATGCCTCTGAGCTGGACATGACAGAAAGGTTTATTACAACGCTGAGAAAAAAGCAATCCTTGCTGCTTATTCCAAATGTCAGTAACTGAGTTTATGTTGCAGTAGTTGAGGTTGGACTATGATCGTTGTTTTTTTCTTGTGTTTCTTGATCTTAAATAAAATCCATTGATGTTTGTAAACGGCAAGCCAACAAAATTCCTATCTTTCAAGTGGCATGCCAATTGTCTCGGCAATTCAGCCAATAATTCTCGGACAATCCAAATAACAATTAATGTGGCATTTATTTGAATAAAATTTAGAACTGATTTAATTGGTTGAGGTTATACGGGAAGTGTAATTTCTCAAATCTTGGAGTCAGTTTGGTTTGCTACTAGTAATTGCCAAAATGTTAAGTTCTAACATTTTTTAAATTTTTTATAGGTCAATTTTAAATTTTTATGGTAAATTAAAAATTAAGAAATTACAAGTCAAAAAAATATGATCGAAAAGGATTAGGTCTTCTAAAGTGTAAAATGTACTTTAGAAGGTAAAGTACTTAATCTCACCATTAATTTTTTTATTTATTATTATTTATAAAATTATGAGTCAAAATTAATGGTAAGATTGAACACTTCACTCTCTAAAGTATATTTTGTACTTTAGATGAGCCCAATCTAATAAAAAGATATAATAAAGACACAGTGTCAACCACACACAGACAGAGAGAGAGAAAGAGATGATATTTCTAATTTTAATTTTTATGATAAATTAAAAATAAGAAAACATAATCTTAAAAGAGACAAAGAGAATTGATATTTCTAATTTTCTTATTACAGTTCTAAATGGTAATTATACTAAGAAAATTAAAGTTAAACCAGAAAATAAAAAAAAATTAATTTCTAAAAAATATCAATTACTTATTATTAACTAAGTAAATTTTATGTATTTTTTTAGAAAGTTAATAAGAGAATTTATGTCTTAAGAATCTTAATCTGCTTTGTAGGAATTTATTTTGGGTATGAATTAAATAACTTCTTATGTGAACAAATTAGCTTAAATTAAATAGTGACACATATTTGAGTGATAGGTTTTGACAAAAAATAAAAATAATTTGGACTACTTCGAGAACTTACAAAGTATATGACCTTGTTATTTTTCTTGATTTAATATCAATACAGATCCTCTTTTTTTTTGAGAAAAAATTTTGAATAATATTTTTAGGATTAGGATTTATAAAAAATGAAATCATTTAAGTTCGTCAAGTTTTTAGTTTGTATCTTTTTCATATATTTTTATTTTTAAATTAAATTAATATATTATATAATTTTTTACTCAATTAATATGATATTTAATTTTAAATTTATTTCTTTATTTTAAATCAATTCAATTTAAATAAATTATTTTTAAATTAATAATTTTCTTTCTAATGAATAATTATAAAAATAAATTAATTTTTATTATAATTTATTTAATTTTAAATTATTGACATGAATTAAGAATGTATTAAGTATATAAAATTTTTTAGTTTATAATTATTATTTTAAATTTAAAATTATTTTAAAAAGATTAAAATTATGTTTTGAGAAAAAAATTTACATACCAAGCTGGTAAGTTCGAAATATGCAAACCTTAAGACTTTATTTGAATGCAAGAGAAATAAGAAAAAGAAAGAAAATGAAAAGATATATTTTTTTTTTGTTGTGTTTGACTGAAAAAAGTGAAAAGATAGAAAATAATAGAGAAATTATTTTCACTTATTTGATTGAGTAAGAATACAAATAGAAAGAAAATTTTAAAAAATGAAATAATGATATTTTTAATCTATTAATAAATTACATTAGCAAAATAAATTATGGTTATTATTAAAAATAAGTCATAGTTATTATTAAATAGTAATGGAGTTATATTAATGTAAATGTGTACAAGTGAAGATATTGAATCTCTAGATAATTAAAATAATTATAGCAATAATTGTTAAATTTATTGCTTCTAAAAGGAAAGTCACCTAGATAAATAAATTTATATACCTATAATGTAAAATTTTCTATTTCAAACCTATTAATTCAATAATAAAATAAGATGTAGAATGGTTTGACCCAATATTAAAATAATAATATGTTTAGGCTTAGTGGTAATCTAACTTAATAAAGTAGTAATTGGTGATTCTTAATTATGGGTTGATCCATTAATATTATTAATATAAATAAAAATCACTACTCCTAAATCCCAAAATTGATTCTAAATAATTTTCATTGGAATAAAAAAGCCTCTCCAAATCAAGCTCTTATCTAAGATTGATAGGAATGGGAATCATATTGGAATCCATAATCAAGATTAATTATGAACAATTCATGATCTATAACAAATTCAAATTCTATATTCATCCCAAATTTTTTTATCAAATTATTATTTATTTATATCCATATATAATATTATCTTGTTACATGATTTAATTAGAATTATTATTGTTATAAAATCTTGATTTTAGCAATTAGTACTAGAGTCAATGAATTCTATGCATTGAATATACTATTAGTGGATTCAGGAACATAATATTGTCTTTTGAATAATGTTATATTTTGTAATGAATTGTTTTAAATGAAAATCGCTATAAATCTTAGAATATATCAGAGCCTTTTTGTATATTTATTTTTACTATTATACATATGTGTGTTATTTTTGTACATCATGAATAATATACACATTGTATATGTAAGAAATTTTGTGTGTGATTCATCCATGTATTTTGTATATTTTTTTGATGGATTTTATGTGTTTTGATAATTTACATATTATGATTTACTATTTTATAAACATGCTTTTAATTGACAATTTATGAAATATAAAATTGGAAAATACTTTTAAAAAAATTCAAAGTGGTGCTCAAGGATTCTAGCATACATATATTGAATCATATAACGTGCTCAGAAACTCCAGTATGCTTAAAAACTCTAATAAACATTTTTGGATATTTTCATGTTGTTTGGCTAGTTTTTTAGGCACTTTCATGAAACAATTTAAAAATAATCTTATTGTTTCTTGTGAAATGGTTTCATGAGATGTTTTCCATTTTTGGAATTTTTTCACTTTGGCATATTTGACTTAAAAACAAATTATTTTTTGAAAAAATTAATTAGTATCAATTATTGTGATTGAAATATAATTAAAGAGAGTCATAAATAATTTTTTATTGTTTTTTAAGTATTAAAAAAGTCATCTCCATTAAAGGACATTAAAAACCATATTGAAAAATTTTCATTTAAATCAAACTGAATTTAAAATAAGTTTTTAGGCAAGTTTTTTTTGCATCAAATGACCTAAAACACATTAAAGTATGATTTGTGTAAAAAATAATATTTAAAAATACATTAAAATGGTGTATTTATTGTTAGGTTGCAATCAGGTTGAGTTAGCGAGAGATAAATAGTGCTATTCACATGAAGTTCACTCTTAAGGGCGGCAAGTACATTCCACTCACTAGGTTTTTAGTGTTCTATGGTGGTGAAAATTGTATCATTAAACTCCACTCTTTGAGCTCATAATTATAAGCATTTTACTTGAATTTTTTAAAATTAAAAATATTTTAATTATTTTTTCTATTAAATTTGAATAACTAATTAATTTCATTTTGGATTAAAATTTTTATTGTAATATTCTTACATTTTAGGCCTTCATATATATTTTTTATAAAATTTTTGAACATTATTTGGCCCATTAATTATTTTTCCATGTATTTATGTTTATAAGAAAATAATTTTAGAAAAATTATTTGAGCTTATATTATACTATAAAATTTTATATAATTGTAGGCCCACCAATAGTACTCCTAATTACATAAAATTTTGTTTAGCTTAATAAAATAATAATTAGACTAAGGAGAGTATCACATTAATAATATTTTAATATTTTATTGATATAATATTGTTAATGTGATTTATTGATAATAACATAAATGTAAGAATAAGTATTGTATTTTTAAAATTTTCATCACTCTATTAGTGTTAGAATTTTTAAGGATATGATATTTATTATTTAGTGCTTATATTATAATTTAAAATCTTTAATACCCTATCAATATTGGGCCATATAATATAATATTGAATTCAATTGCATAGTTTATTGAGAGAAATTTCTTTCATGATTAAAGTTAAACATGCACTAAGGTTTTAAATTTATTTTCTCAACTCCTTTATCTATGCAATTAAATGTAATTAAGACACTTAATAGAATGAATCATAAGGATTGGGTAGAGTTACTAAAGTTGTATCTCGCACTTTCTAACTTTGATCTAATGATTAGGAAAATAGAACCTCAAATTAGTGTAAATCTAAAAAAATCAAAGAAATCATCAGTGCTAAATCTATAACTTTGATTTAGTGATTAAGGAAACAAAACCTCAAATCAATGCTAAATCTATAACAAATCAAAGAAATCATCATGAAAGTTAAACCTATTTTAATAAAGTATATTTGATGGTAATGAAGTACATGATGGATAAGACAATAAGAAAGAGCATTTTTGAAAAAACAAATGCAAAAGAGTTCCTTGATTTTATAGCCAAAAGACATAAGAAGTTCAATAAGGCTAAGAAGGATAACATCTTTCATTGCTTGAGAAATCAATGTGTGATGGTATTAGCATCGTAAAAAAGCACATTCCTTTACCTATGTGATTAAATATGATTAAGACACTTAATGGAACTTATCATAAAGATTAGGCAAAGTTTCTAAAGTTGTATCTTATAGTTTCTAACTTTAATCGAGCAATTAGAAAAATAGAACCTCAAATCAATGTTGAATCTATAACAAATCAAAGAAATCATCATGAAAAATAAACTAACTTTAACAAAATATATTTGATAGTAATGAAGTACATGATGAATAAGACAATAAGATAGAGCATTTTCGAAAAAAATAAATGCGAAAGAGTTCCTTAATATTGTAGTCGAAAGATATAAGAAGTTTAATAAGATTGAGAAAGAATAATATCTTTCATTGCTTGAAAAATTAGTGTACAATGATGTCAGTAGCGTAAGATAGCACATTCTAAGACTAGTTAATTATTATAATAAACTGAAAATCATACAAGTTAATCTAGGAGGAAGTTATTTAACTTGGCACCTAGTAAAGCCTTTTTCATCTAATTTGACATTCTGAAAACATCTTATAATACTTAAAAATTAGAATGGACTATTAATGAACCCATTTTAATCGTTATATAGGCTAAGGAAGACATGAAGAAAGGAAAAACTCAAGGAGTTAATCACACCTTACACAGCTCACATTCAAATCATAGTGGAAGGTCTAATTAAAAAAGTAGCAAGCAACATTATAACCATGAAAGGAAGAAAAGTAAGAAAGGTGAATCTAGTGAATAATAGCACTATAAACCTAATAAGGCCTAATCTAAAGGTAATTGTAGGTTCTGCAAGAAGTATAGGGATAAGAAAGTGAACTATTTTAAATACAAGAAATATGTTAAGAAGAAAAATAAAGGTATCCATCTAATTTTAGTTTATTTTAAGTCAGACATTATTAATATACCATTAAACTCTTAATGGTTAGATACTAACTTGACTATTTATGTAACTAATTATTTTCAGGTGCTAACAAATATAAGAAAAGTTGATTGTGAGACTTGAAAATAGAGATAAAGTTAAAGTAAAGTACATAGGATCAATGAAGTTAAAGATTAAATATAAGCTTTTACTGAATAATATAGTTTATATACCTTCCATAAGAAGGAATTTAATTTTACTTGTTGCTTTGAATTCTGTTAGACACTTTTATTATTTTAGAAATAAAAAAATTAAATTATTTTATAAATTTTCTATTGTTGTTACTAGCTCTATGTGTGATGATTTATATGTAATTAATTTAGATCCAAATTTCATGAATTTAATAAACTTTATTATGGACAAGAAAAGGTATCGAATTAATAAAAATCCTCAATGTTATGACATAGACAATTAGAATGCATCTCTGAAGAAATAATTTAAAGACTTGTAAAAGGAGAAGTACTTTGTGATCTACACTTCTTGGATTTTGGTATATGTGTAAATGGTATTAAAAGAAAACTTATAACTAAAATTAGAAAGGATGAGAAAAGTAAAAGGAGAAGTACTTAGTGATCTAGACTTATTGGATTTTGGTATATGTGTAAACTGTATTAAAAGAAAACTTATAGCTAAAGTTAGAAATGATAAGAAAAATAGAAAGGAGAATGTTCTACAACTAATCTATACTAACACTAGTAGGCCTATCACACTTAATGTTATGGTAGGTTATAAACACTTCATCATATTCATTAATGATTACTTTAGATTTGATTAGATGAAATTGCTTAATAAGAAGTCAAAATCGCTAGAAGTTTTCAAATCATTCAAAGTGGCAATTGAATTGAAACTAAGAAAACATATAAAGTGTATTAATTTTGATAAAAATGGTGAGTATGAAACCCTAATCCTTTTGCAAAATACCTATAAAATTGTGAAATTCAAGCAAGTTACACCATACCTGATACAACAAAGTAAAATAGAATTATAGAAAGGAGAAATAGGACTCTTATAAATACAGTGAGATGCATGCTAACTTATACTTTGCTACTAGAATTCTTATAGGTTGATGTATTAAGAATAGTGATATACATTCTAAATCAGGTTCCTAATAAGTCAATGCCTAAAAGCCTTTATGAACTATTGATAAAAAGCCTAGTTTAAGACATTTTCGAGTTTAAGGTCACAAAATTAAAGTAAAGTCGTGTATTCCATTCATAAAAAAATTTAATTTAAAGACTAGTAATGGATAGTTTGTTGGGTATTGCAGTGACTCAAGGAGAAGCATATTTTATTGTCTAATTCATTCAACAAGAATAATTAAGTCTAATTGAGTTGTCTTCTATAAGAATGAGTTAGTTAGTGAAAGGTTAAATACCACGCATCATAGATTACTCTAAAGATTGAACAATTGTTTTGTTAGCACCAATATTAGGAGAATCATCTTCTACTATTCCACCAATTAATCTAGTACAATCAATGGTAAAAAATATTAAACTAGATGAAATAAATGAAAATTTTTCATTAAGAAGATTCACAAGGTCCACAAATTGGTAAATCCTAATTATTATTTTATATATCTGCAAGAGCATAAATAAGACATTAATGATGATACTAATCCTGCAACATTTTCTTAAGCAATATCCAATTCAAACCATTCTAATTGGATAAATGTTATAAAAGATGAGTTAGCTTCAATTTATAAGAATCAAGTGTGGAATCTAGTAAAGTTTCTTGCAAGTTGTAAGTCAGTTGGATGTAAATGGGTTTTCAAGACCAGGAAGGAAGTTTAAGGTAAAGTTAAGAGATATAAAACTAAATTGGTAGTAAAAGGCTACACCTAGAAGGAAGGTGTAGGCTACAATGAAATTTTTTCATTAATTTTAATTAAAGATTCATTCCATATTGTCATAGCTTTAGTGGCTCATTTTAATTTAAAGCTACATTAGATAGATGCAAAGACAACCTTTTTGAATGATGATCTAACGAAAACTATTTATATGAATAAGCTAGGTAGTTTCTAAGAGAAGGAAAAAGGGTACTTTATGTGGCAGCTTAAAAAATCCATATAATGCTTAAAAAAGTTTCTAAATAGTGGTACCTAAATTTTAATAAAGTAGTGATGCCTCTTAGGTTTAAAGAGAATGCAGTGGACTAATATATTTATATGTTAATGAATGTAAACAATTTTGTTATTCTAGTATTATATGTAGATGATATTTTCCTTGTAAGTAATAATATGAACCTGTTGAATAAGATAAAACAAATGTTTTCCAAACATTTTGATATAAAGAATCTTGAAAATGCTTGGATAGAGATTCATCATGATGGATCACAGGATTTATTTGGTTTATCTCAACAGGTTTACATTAAGAAAGTATTAAAGAGATTCAACATGCCAACCTGCTTTCAAGTTTCCACACCCATTTCAAAAGAATTTTTTTTTAAGTCCTAATATTTTTAAAATGATGTTGAAATAGAAAGAATGAAAAATATCTCATATGTGTCAGTTGTCGGTAGTCTAATATATGTTTAGGTATATACATATCTTAACATAACTTATGTTATTGGTGTATTATAAAGATACTTGAGTAATTCTAGTTAGAGACATTGGACTACTACAACGAAAGAATGAAAAATGTATCATATGTGTCAATTGTCGGTAGTCTAATATATGTTCAAGTATGTACATATCCTGACACAGCTTATGTTATTGGTGTACTATAGAGATACTTGAGTAATTCTAATTAGAGACATTGGACTACTGCAAAGAAAGTCATGAGATACCTCCAAGGTACAAAAGATTAGGAAAACTCATAGTTACAAACTACTTGGATTTAAATTATACTAGTTATTTGGATGATCATAAATCTACATCTACATATATCTTTATGATTGCCAAAAGAGCTATGTTCTAAAAAAGTATTAAATAATCCTTGATAGCAACCTCCATTATAAAAGTAGATTATGTCGCTTGTTATGAAATCACATGCACTATTGTATGGTTAAGAAATTTTATAGTTGTTTTCGAGATTATTGAAAGTATCTTAAGACCTTTAATCATCTATTACGACAATACTACTACTATAAACTTCTCTCATAAAAATAAAAATTCTATTTATATGTACGAAGCATTTTGATATAAAGTACGAGTTTGTACAAGAGAACGTACACAAGTGTGTCACATGTATTGGACATATTTTTATAGATCATATGCTCGTAGATCTATTAACCAAAAGCTTAGTAATAAAAATATATCATGATCATGTAATTAATATGAGATTAGCTAAGTTTTTTTATATTTTGGATTAGTGAGAATTTTATGATGTAAATTATTTTCTTGAAATGTATTTAAATGAAATATTCATGTTTTGCTATATATTATACATATTTTTGTTATGACATATTTGTAAAAATATTTAGACTCTTTCTTAATGTTTTATAAAGAATTAATTCCTATTTAGCATCCTAGGCGGATGCTTTGACCTTGTTGTAAAAATTTACATATGATTGTTACAATTTTATTATATAAATCTTATTATGTATATTCTTATTAAATATTGTATAAAATCAACGAGATATAAGTGTATAGTGTATATATATACTTCATTGAATCCCTATTGGATACTATATTTTATATTATTGGATATTTATAATCTCATTTTAGACTAATAAATGTAAAGATACTATAGTTTTCTTTTACATCATATTAAAATAACTATTATTATTGGATTATATGATCCAAGTGAGAGATTGTATAATTTTTTATTATGCATTTATTAATTTAATAATAAATAAGATTTAAAAGGGTTTGATCCAATATTAAAATAATTATATAGTTTGAATCCAATGGTAATTTAACCTAATAGTATGATAATGGATGGTTCTTGACCTTAAATTAGTCTACTAATATTATTAATATAAATAAGAGTCACTACTTCTAAACCCATAAATTGATTCTAAATACTAGTAATTGGTGTTAGAAAATCTCCTCAAATTAATTTCTCCTCTACGATTGATAGGAGTAATGAATTTTTATTAGAATCTTGATTAAGATTGATCGTGAGCAATTCGTGATTTATAACAAATTTGATTCTATATCCATTCTAAATAAGAATCACTACTTGTAAACCCATAAATTGATTCTAAATACTAGCCATTGGTGTTAGAAAATCTCTTCAAATTAAGTTCTCCTTTATAATTGATAGAAGTAACGAATTTTTATTGGAATAGTGATTAAGATTGACTGTGAACAATTCGTGATTTATAACAAATTTAATTCTATATTCATTCTAAATGGATTCATTGAGTAATTATTATTTATTTATATTCATGTATAATATTATCCTTTTACATAATTCAATTAGAATTATTATTGTTATAAAAATTTGATTCTAGCATATAAGTGTAATAATTTTCCATAATTTAAGTACAATTTTTGTTCCGGGTTCTTGGTATTGCTGGTCTTCATCTTTATGCGAGTAACAAAGAAACAATACAAATATTGGGACAACGGAAGGGTAGAATGAAAAAGGGTATTTTATTACAATTGTGTTTCTTAAATTTTCTTCTAATTGCTCTCCATAGTGGGAGAGAATCAAAATTTAGTGGGCTCATGTAAAATTTCTCTTCAGCCTTCTCTCTCTCTCTCCCCCGCCCCAATTTTCTTTTTTCATCCGAATCATAAAAAATTATAGAAAAAATTTACGGTATTCCAAAAATTTTAAATTTAAAGTGACGTGACGCTCTCAAAAATCATCGGATAAGATTTTATAATCTCATCTGATGACTTAAAACGTATTATAACACCGTAGTGTTCCCCAAAATTATAACTTTTCACCTTTTTTTTCTCTCCGATTTTTTTATCTATTTTCTTGGTGACCAAACAATGGCTAAAATTCGGACTCCCGTTTAAAAAATCGTAATTTTTGCGAACTAGATTACGCACCGGATGAGACGTTTAAACTACGAAGAGTGAGGCCACGACTAGGCTATCAGGGCATTGACTTTCCTCGTGCAACGTTATCTTCAAGCATGCGTTGAGATTGCATCCACCTCGGCCTCCGCCCCAACCTGATTAAACTTTTTATGGTGCTTGACGGTACTTCAAAATATTTAAAATTTAGAATAATATAATAAATAAATTAAAACTATTTAATTATAATTATTTATTTTTAATAAATATTATTAAACAACTTCAATTTAAAAATCTTATTGTTTCAAATTTTAAGATATTAATAATATTATAAAATTTATCAACTTTTATAAAAACCTAAAAATATATACTAAAATATGATATAAAGATAAGTTCTTTTATACATTAAATTTTAATTAATGTATAGAATTTAATAATTCATATTAAATTTTATTTTTTTAGTAGTAAAAAATTCAATTTAATAATCTATAACTTATCAATAAAATCAATTCATATATATATTAAATTTTATTTAATGATAAAATTAGTCTTATTTACATTAAATTACATTCGCTATTGTATGATACTTTTAGGCAAATAGTAACAATACCTAATTATTATTTTTTTAACTAACTAAATTTGATATTTTTATTTTTATTAATATAATCAATGAGGAATATTAATTTTAATAATATGTTATTAAAATAGAAATATAATATTAAATATGATTCTAATATTAATTATATTATTAAAAATAAAATTAAAATATTAAATTTGATTAATTGAAAGTTAGTAATTAATGCTTACCCATATAATAGTCTAATTTTATGTCTATACTGTTAAACCAATTATTTCTAAATTTTAAAATAATAACAGGTAAAAAATATAAAGTTAAAACAAGTCAGGTAATCTAACCATAAAACACTTAAAATTTTCCCACGGTTCGCCGGGGAAAGAAGACAGGCTTAGGGAGAGACAATGAATTACTCTCGCGTATAATTTTTAAAATTAGATCGAATCGGCCTGTTTGGACTTGTGATCTGATTTGGTTAAAATTTTTAGATAAAAATATGTGTATAAATTAGTAAGAATTAATATAAATCAGTCAGAATTGATGTAAATCAATTAAATTGGGAAATCAAATCCTTTTTTTAATTTTTCACATGCTTTTTATAAATTTACAATAATTAAACTATAATATTTTTATAATTTCAATTTTATGAATTTTTTATTATTTTTAAATTCATTTCATATAAATTATTATATTATTTATATTTTATTATTTTAAATATATGTAATTTATATTTTATATTTTTTAAATTAAAATTAATTTAATTAATAAATTCATAATTAAACCAATTAATTAATAAATTAGTGTCAATCGAATTCAATAATGGATTCGATTTTAAAAACAATGGAGGCAAGTTCTTCCTCTTTTAGTTCTTTCTCCTTTGTCTTTGGATTAGATTGGTCAGCCGAAAATTACGAGAAAAAGTATAAATTAGGGAATAAGTCTGTTCTTTAAATGGCATTCCTACGGTATTTTTAAAGAATTATACTTCGCATAAAATATAAAAAAATATTTATTCATTCCCTTCTTATAAGTTGATCTTCTTATATCATTGTAGGATGAAGAATGAAAATTTTACTTATTAAATTTAAGGACAAGATTTTCACCACTTAAATACATTTTTTTTGGACTTCAACACCCTACTTAATATTTTTATTAGATTATCTTATGTGTTATATAAAATTTGATTTCATAATTTGCTAAATTTTAATCACTTTATTAAAATTAATTATTTTATCAACACTTCAATATTCCTTTTATTTTAATTTTATTGTCTAAATCATTTTAATTATATTTTTGACTTTTCAAGCATATTAATCATGTTTCTCTATTTATTCAATCAATTTAAATTTTATTAATAAAATCAATAAATTTGTTTCTAAAAAAATTTCATTTACATCATATAGGAACATTACCTTTAACTAATAGCTAATACAATTGATTTTTTTTTTAACTTTTTCAATCAAATCAAATAAGAAAATTTCTTCTCAAATAGAGGTTGGAAGATTCGGTCCATACAATCGATGATTAGTAGAGAAAGTTAATAAAAATTAATTAGTTCAATAGTGAAATATTCAAGAGATATTATTCTATATAAGAGAGAGAATATAATTAGTGTATATAAATAATTTTATTATTAATAAAAATTAATTTATTTATCACATGTAAGTGTCATTTTTCTTAATAACATATGATATCATGTAATTTACAATTATAATAATTTCATATTTCCAAACTTCATCACTTTAATAAGTTGGTATCTAAATATTATAATTATATTATATAATTACTCAATTTCATATTGAATAATTAATAGATACATATCATAAATATGACTTAATTATTGTTTGAGTTGATATCCACATTAATAATGTTAGACACTAAATAATATCTTGAATATCACTTTAAATATCTTAAATGCTATATTAGTAAAATTAGTGTCAAAATACAATTAACAATAAAGACTTTAGTATTTTATTAGCAATTACATTACCATAAAAGCTTTGTTAATCATTTCTAATTTAGTCATATTATCATCCACTGAATTGAAAGCTTGTATAAAAGTTTTAATATGTGCTTATATGATCAAGTAAACTAAGCAAGTATTTAAGTATGTAGTACAATGAGGAGAAAATGCTTAAATATGTTGATGAAAAGAGAGTGCAGCATGTTAAAATAAATATCGAGAGTAATAGTAAAAATATTCAAGATTGTACTATGTGATAAATTAAATATAATTAATGTATGCAAATAATTTTATTGTTAATAAAAATTAATTTGTTTATCATCTATATTCATATTAAACTATCTCAATGTTTTCCAAAATTTTTACTTTTTTAATTTAAAAAATTGGTTGATTAAAATGAAAGTCCCTTTATCTTTTCAATTTTAAAGCTATTATATTACTTTATTTATAGCATTATATATTTTATTTTCAAATATTTTTTGTAGAGTTGATGTTAAAAATGGTATTAGATTGCTTCATTTCTTTAATATGATCTACTCATTTTTTCTCAATAATTTTTAGCAATAAGCTAATTAAGTCTATTTATTTTCTTGAGTGTTTTTGCCATAAGTTATAAAAAAGAGGTTAAAATTTAAAATATTATTAAATATTTAACAAATTAGATAGCTTAATTATTGTAACTTAAAGTCTTCACTTTTTTGAGATAAGAATGAATTAAGCTAAATTTTAATTATATAAACAAATTATTTCAACATTCAAACAAAATAATTAAATAGGATTGATAAATTCAATGTGATATTAAATAGATAGATTAAAGATAAAATATAACAATTTTAATAACTAAGCATTTAATGAAAATAATTAAATAGAATTGATTAATTTATCATGGAATTAAAATTTTAGATTATAACCGGTATATAATAAGTAATTAATTAATAAGATACAATTTCAATGATTAATTTAATATAAAAATAAATGCTCAAATTAGAAATGATATACAATACATAATTAATTAATGATATAATTTTAATGATTAATTTAATATAGAATTAAATACTTAAATAAAGAATGGTATGCAATAAATAAATAATTTATAAGAAATAATTTTAATATTCTCTCCATTCCTTTTTAAGTGTCATTTTATAAAAAAAAATCTTATTTATCTATCATTTTAAAAATTAAAATTACATTTATTGTCATTTTTTAAATATTACCCCTACTATCTAAATAAATACTCAACAACTTTATTTATTAATTAACTACTAGCAAATGATATATTAATAAATTATAATTTTCTCTCTTAAAATTAAGATTATTTATTTTATTCTTTAATTCTTATGTATTAACTTTAAATGACATTTAAAAAAATGAAGAAAATAATGAACTAATTTTAAAATTAAACAAAATTTATGACAAATTTAATATTAGCTCCTTAAGAAATTAAAATTATATATCACGTTACCAGGCAGGTAGATCAAATTTTTGTTTAATAAATTATTAATAGAATGATTTATAATTATTTAAATATTTGGGCTGTGGATATCCCAAAATATTATCTTTGAAGTTTTGCCCTAAATTTAATCTATGGCAACATTATTCTTTTAAGTATTAGGTTTAATGTTAATTATGATTATGATGGTATGTTCTATAAGTAGAATTTTGTTAAGTTGAATTAAATTTTTATGATAAATCAAAGAATAAAAAAATTTAATTCAACTTGATCTAAGTTTTTGTAATAAATTAAAAATAAGAAATTATATTTTATATAATTATATATATTTTATTTGTCGTAATATATGAGTTTTGAAAGAAATATACATATATACGAATAATTTTAAATTTTTTACATATAATTTATTACATTAATTTAAAATTTGCTTATAATAAATTAAAAATAAATTGTTATAAGTTTAGAAAAATTAGCAAAAGAGATTAGAGCTTAAATCCATTCATATTTTTAATTGTATTATTAATTTAATTTTGAAGGATATAATACTCAATTTAATTTAATTATAATGTATTATTATCAATTGAATAATGTTAAATATTTTTTAAAGTTTATGAAGAATTTGACTTCTGACAAGGATTTACTACCCTTTGATTGATCTTAAAGGATCAAGGAATCTCACCTCCACAGCTGGCGTTGGGAAAGTTTAGTCAAATTAAGGTCATCCTCACTACCTTTTTTATTTTGTGCTTATTATGGAGAGCGTGTTTGGGCGGTATTAAAGCTTTGCTGTTTCCATGAAAATATATTCCACCTTCCACTTCCGTGTGATATTAATTGTTGCGTCTTGACTTTCCATATGTCGGAACCATTCACTCTAACTCAACTTCACCTTTTCACGTTATTCGTAAATATATTTTTCTTAATATTCTAAATTTAGTAGCAAGTGTCATTTTATTAATCAATAATTATAAGAAAACATTTTTTAAATGTTTTCATTTCCATATAATATAAATGTGTACATCTAATCTAATCTAAAAATTGCAATATAATAAATAATTATGATATATAATAATATATTATTAAATTCATATATGATATATTGAATTTATTTTTAAAAAAATAAATTTAATATATAATTATATTTAATAATATACTAATATATTAATATATCAATATATAATTACTAAAATATGATCCATTTGACAGAAATACAAGTCTCACGTGGCTGGCGCTCCCCCACGCCGCACCTTACACAGTGACGTGGAGGCATCTCAGGATCCGATAAATAACTGACAACGTGGAGGCAAGTTCAAACTTAATATCGGGTATATGTATATATATGTGCGTGTGGGGTGGAGGGAGAGATGTCTTCATATACACGATGGATATGGAAATTAATGAATATACGAAAATATTATATTAATAATTTAATAATAATAAAATAATAAATAATATTGAAATTAATTTGTTATGACTAATAATTTTTAATTAATAAAATTATATATTTTAGAAATAAAAAAGAAGGAATGAAATTAATTTAAATATATTAAACTTATATTTTTATGAAAATAATTAAATATTATTTATTATTTTATTATTAAATTAAAAGTATGATCTCTTTATTCGATCTAAAAAATAAAGGTTGCTAATTTTGAATTTGATTCTTTAAAATGTGAGATTTATTTTCAAAAAAAAAGTAGGTAATTGTAATTATTTAAAATTAAAATTAAAATTTTAATAAATAAGAAGCTTCAAAAAAAGTAAAATTTTAATTTATAATTATCCTTTATTTTGAATTTTTCATCCTAATAAGTTATTTTACTTTTAAAAATATATTTTGCATTTTATAAAGGAAATAATTATATAGAAAAGATAACAATTCTCACTAATTAATATGTTAATAAATTAATGCATGAATTATTTTATTCTGCTTTGGAGATAAAAATAACTTAATTAGTGACCAACATTTAAGTTTTCTGACTTCGCACTCATCTCAATGAGTTGAAACTTTGGGGATTTCTATAAATAAATAAATAATACTTTCGTGCATGGTTGAAGTTATGCCATAATTTATAATTTTTTTTGTTAAAATTACAATTACATATATAGAAATTTGTAATTTTTTTTAAAAAAAATTGATTTGACACTGCCACTAATTTTCTGTTTTAGTAGATGTCCCTTCCAATTTTTAGAACAAAATCACTCACCCACGCTACAGCAGCATCTGGGCCTTGGTGCTTGCCAATAATTTTCTAGCTCGAGCAGTATATTCCAAGTAGAACAATATATTAAAAACGGGTCTAGAATAAATTTCATCATTAAAAAATACAAATTCTTTTCAAAAATATTAATCATTTTATTTCATATTAGTTTTTAGCAAAAAATAAATCTATAAATAAATTATTGACTAAATGAGACAAAATAAATATGTTAATAACATTATTATAATTATTTTATTTTTTGTCATAATCCCAAAAAATGTGGCCCTTTATAATGAACCTTCCTCAATTAAATTGAACCAAATCGATCTAAATAGGGCGGTGTACTTATACCGCGGTACCTAGCACAAAGAAACAACATACGATCAGACAGACTTCGACCAAGTCTCTCCGAAACTTCGCAGAATCTCTTCCTGCGGCTGCCATGGCAGGCGGTGGCTCCACCTCTCCGACATACCTCCCCACCTCCAAGCCCAACAAACACAACACCAACTCCATTTTCAACTGCAGAAAAACCAATCTCATCTCCTTCGTCGTCTTACTCTGCATAGCCTCCTACTTGCTCGGCTTCCATCAACCAGGTTCTGGCCACCCCCTACCCAACATCACCGCCAATGAGAAGGTCCCCTGTAGACCCATCCCCACCACGACCCCACTAGATTTCAACTCCCACCACAACGCCACCAATCTCGAAACCTCATCGTTGTCGGAAACGGAAAAGAAATTCCCTCCATGCAGCGTGAAATTCAGCGAATACACACCGTGTGAGGACCGCGACCGGTCGCTGAAGTTCGAAAGAGATAGGATGATATATCGAGAAAGACACTGTCCGGTCAAGAATGAGATTTTGAAGTGTCGGATTCCGGCGCCGTTTGGGTACAAGAACCCGTTTCCATGGCCCGCGAGTAGGGATCTGGCGTGGTATGCAAATGTCCCACATCGTGAACTGACAGTGGAAAAGGCGGTGCAGAATTGGATTCGGCACGAAGGCGATCGGTTCCGATTTCCGGGAGGAGGGACGATGTTTCCCAACGGAGCAGATGCTTACATTGACGACATCGGGAAGCTGATTCGTCTCAAAGATGGTTCGATTAGAACAGCTGTTGACACCGGCTGCGGGGTAAGTTTGGCCTTTCCCCTTTATATATATATATATATATATATTAAAAACAAACACAGGATGGCCTTTGGCTTTCGAGTGGTACGGATTAATTAAACAAATATTTTTTTAAGTAACAGTAATAATATAGGTAAGGAAAAAGGGGTTGAAATGTTAATTATTGAATTGGATAATTTATTATCGAGTTGTGAAAAAGAATTATGTAAATGAAAGTACTCTCTCCGGTTGTTTGACCGTCCCTCCAGGAAGAAAAATTCATTTCTTTTTTATTTCCCCCTTTAAAATATTAATAAAGTATTGAATATTTTTTTCAGTTTTATCCTTAAAGATTGTGGAAAGATAATTAAAAAATACAAATATTTTTTTTATAATAACTTTCTTAAGTCTTATGAAATAATTTTAATCCCAAGGTAAACAGATTTAGGGAATAAAATAATTTTGATAATGAAACGGGAATGAACAATAAAGAAGGATTTGCCAGATCCTAAAATTGGAATTGGGACAGCTTTTTGGATACATCTAGGGAAGGTTTTAAATTAGTTTAATGATGTATTTAATGGGTACGAAGTTCTAACTAAGCCAGATCAATTTTGCACCAGTTATTTTTTTTGAAAGACGTAATCCAGAAGGAGACTGGCTAGCACCGTGGCATTTGCAAATAGAGTATCACCATTTAAGAGCCTCTTTATTAAAATACTAATTATCGAAATTCTTGGTGATTTGAACTTCCATCTTATAATAGGAATGTAAGGTATGAGGTGAATCCTAAGTCTAATGCTATACATAGAATCATAGAATGAATATTTTTATTATTAAATTTTTTATTCAAATATTAAAATAAATTAGTTAAAATTAAAAATATAAAATTTTTATATATTAAAAATACTTTAATGATAAAAATATTTAATTTTTAAGAGATAAAATTTTTCATAATACTATTTAAATTTTTATTTTTATTTATTAGTTATAGGGGAAAATGTATGATGACAACCATTAATGGGAAAAAATTTTAATTTATATTTTTAATTATTTTTTAATAATGACTGTGATAATATACTTTATTCTTTAAAATACAATATACACTCTAAAGGAGCGCATAATCCGTTTCTCTAATAAAGATAGATTGATTTGCTGATTTCTGACATTTTCATGGAATGGATGTTTCTTTTTTCACACGCATTCTATTTTTATATATAAGAAAAACTTTAATTTGTAAGAAAATTTTATATAATTTATGTTTTTTTAAATGTAATTTATACATAGTTGCTAAATAAAATATACAAATTGCAAGAAAATAACTAATTACAAATTTTTATGAATGAATTATGAAGCTAGGCACTATTTTCCTTTTTTTTTAACTTCATATGAAAGAATTACCCCCTTATGAAATGGGATTAGAATGGAAGGATAATGCATTGAAAACTCAGGATGCAGGGCACTTAAGTGCCATTGTCATATTACCTAAAAGACAGGATGTGAAAGTTAATGTTTCTGTTCCTATGCAAAACGTTGGGGTTACATCTGAAGAGAATTTGAGGATATTTAGAATAATTTTGTTCATATCTGATGAGACGCACGGCATCCACAAGAATTTTCACCTGTCCGTTTGGATTAAGTGAGAAAAAAGTATGAAAAGAGGTAATGGAATGGGGAGGGAAAAAAGGGTAAAAAAGTATATATGAATAAATATTTTTTTATTTATTGTTTGGACGTTTAAAAAATATATGGAAAGAAAATTATAAAAATATTAATGTTTAATTTAATTTAATCAAAAAATAAGAAAGAATCAAGAATAATATATTAAATGACAAAATTGCTTTTATTGCTAGTTAACAAAATAGTCTAATGAATTTTACAAACGGGCAAATTTGAAATTATATATTTTTTTCTTTACTCTACACCTATGTGGTGGGAAAAAATTTTGCTGCAAAAATGCTTGTCCAACCTTTTTCTAATTCTTTGTAGCATTTAAATACTAAAAAAATATTTTCAAATATTTTTATATATTTTCTTTTCACTTTTCACATATCCATTTGGTTTTAGCGGAAAAATTGGAAAATAGTTGGAGATTTAATATTTTCATATTATCACAAAGAAGAGTGAGATTTAATATTGTGATTTTAAAATTACATGTATATTTTGTAATGAGATTAGAGCTCCTGTGAAAGTAGATAACAAGTTAATTTATAATTAATAAATTAATTAATAGTTGATAAGATAAATAATAGTTAAAAGTTAAAAGGTGATAAATTACTTATTTATATTAAAAGTGTTTAGTAAATATAAAAAATTACACTTTACTCATTAGTGAATTCACTTTTTTTTCACTTAATTGTGATTCTAAATATTGTAATTCATCCATTCGTATTTTTAATTATTAACATTTTGCTCATTTAAATTATTTTTACTTAATAAATTATAAATTATTTTATTTATTACATCGAATACACTAGAAACGGAGTAAATGAAAAAACTTCAATCTAAAAGATGATCTAATAGTGAATACTGCTTACAGAAAAAGCAACTTCTTTGTAGAATAAAAAGGCTTAATTAATAATTCACATGTAAAATCCTCTGATGTTTGATGGAGCATTCGGAGCTTACATTAAAATTTATTTATTTTTATATGAAAGAACAAAGGAATAAAACTAGAAGATAAAATACCAAAATAGGAGGAAAATGTATTAAAAAAATGGTAGATTTGTCTTCATGAGCTTAAGGAACCGGGCCAGATATTGGATCCCCAAGAATTATGGCCCCCGGTGGATGACCCCTTCCTCAACAAAGCCACAAAATGTAGGCTGCCAACCAGACCGATCTATCCAGCTTCCAACGTCATTGCATTAAATCATTAAATATAGATGAGACTAATTGTTATAACGTACCTATTCAACTATATCCAAATTTTATTCCTCTAGTCATAGTATCCAACGTAACTTGCTCTTTGATGTGTCCCAAGTTTTCTCTTATTTTAATCATATAAATGTGGGGCCTTAATTCAACCGAAATCATATATTTTCTTTCTCAAGCATCTCTTATTTGTAGTAACTGTTCGTCTTTTGTTTGACAATCACATATATTACAATTAAGTCTAATCCATGGCAGAACATGACGTAGACCATCATTAGAAAATTAGAATATTCCGCGAATTGAAGCCTAATCTAGTGAATCAATCAATTATTAAACTTCGAAAAAACAGGTGGCTAGTTGGGGGGCGTATCTGATATCAAGAGGCATCCTGACGGTGTCAATAGCACCAAGAGACACACACGAAGCGCAAGTTCAGTTTGCACTTGAACGTGGAGTTCCTGCTCTCATCGGAGTCCTTGCCTCCAAGAGGCTTCCTTTTCCTTCCAGAGTTTTCGACATGGCTCACTGCTCTCGCTGCCTCATCCCTTGGCCTGAATATGGTAATTTATATTTCCTCATCATCACACCTTTTTAACGGAAAAGGCATTTTCATATATATATATTTGTTTTCTGTGTACAGAGGGGGTTTATCTAAACGAAGTTGATCGAATTCTTCGCCCCGGTGGATATTGGATTCTGTCTGGCCCACCAATCAACTGGAAGAAATACTGGAAGGGCTGGGAAAGAACAAAGGAGGATTTGAACGAGGAGCAGACCAAAATTGAAAATGTCGCTAAAAGCCTTTGTTGGAAAAAAATGGTCGAAAATGGCGATATTGCTATCTGGCAAAAACCCATTAACCATCTTGATTGCAAAGCCAATCGTAAACTCATCCAAAAGAGGCCCTTCTGCCAGGCAGATAACCCCGATAAGGCCTGGTTTGTGCTTCACCGGCTTTCAATCTTCTTTATTTTTGAATTTGTACGATCATTATCGGACTCTATATATATTTATTTTATTTTGGTTATTTTCAGGTATACTGATATGAAAACTTGTTTAAGCCCACTGCCTCAAGTGTCTGAGAAAGAAGAAACTGCAGGTGGGGCGTTGGAAAATTGGCCCGAAAGATTAAATGCTATTCCACCGAGGATTTCTAAGGGAACCATAAAAGGTGTAACATCTGAAACCTTCAAGGAAGATTCTGAGCTGTGGAAGAAAAGGGTGTTGTATTATAAGCAAGTGAACAATCAGTTAGGACAGACTGGGAGATATAGGAACCTATTAGACATGAATGCCTACTTGGGTGGATTTGCTGCTGCCCTAGTCAACGATCCAGTTTGGGTGATGAATGTTGTCCCTGTAGAGGCGAAGGTTAACACACTTGGTGCAATCTATGAACGTGGATTGATTGGAACATATCATGACTGGTTAGTTCATACAATTTCTCGTCCGTTGTTTCATGACATTTTCTCTCTATTGGTCCGTAAATTCTTGCCTCAACTCATGGTCTTAAATTGCTGTTGTTTTTGTGATTGTGATCCTTCTAGTAAAATTTGCAGACCACAATTTAAAATCTTACATACGCGTGATTTATTACAGCTTAAACATCTATCCATGCGTGGAATGTTTTTAATAAAATACAATCTATACAATCTATAACCAAGCAAAAATCTTCTCATCTCTGTTGTCTAAAATTAACTCTTGTGGCTCCCAATTTTCTTGCAGGTGCGAAGCAATGTCTACTTATCCTAGAACTTATGACCTAATCCATGCAGATTCAGTGTTCAGCCTTTACAATGGCAGGTATATATTGGTTTTTAACAAAATTTACAACTTTTTAGTTGGATTCATTTAATACAAGTTAAATTCAAACCAAAAGGTCCAAATTCCACAATATCACATAATCCTCCATTTAAAAGACGAACTACACGTAGTTTGAACTATGAATTAGAGTCAAACAATATGCATGTGATTCTGATGAAACGGCTGCGTTTTGGGTTGCAGATGTGAAATGGAAGATATTCTGTTAGAAATGGACCGAATTTTAAGACCAGAAGGAACTGTGATCATGCGAGACGACGTGGATGTGTTGATAAAAGTGAAGAGTTTGATCAACGGAGTGGAATGGGAAAGTCAAATAGTGGACCATGAAGATGGTCCTCTCGAGAGGGAGAAACTTCTATTTGCTGTGAAGAAGTATTGGACAGCTCCTTCTGCTTCCGACAATGATCAATGATCCTACTTTTTACCCCATTTTTTGTTTTGTTGCGCTCAATTCTTGTCCCTCTCATTTATTTATGTTAGTTTTGGCTGTCTAATAACATGTCAATTCAGTTTAACTGTGCAGACCCCCTCTTGTTTTACTCAGCTAATTAACGCTTACCTCAGTGATTTAGGAATGCCAATTAATCAAGCAAATTTTCCTTTCTTTTCCTTCTTTCCTTCAATTCGTTTCCATCCATCCAAATATGAATCAAGAAAATCAATCAGGTGTCTAGCTTTCTATCTTCAAATAGAGGGCGCATAATATCCATCGATATAAAAACGTAATAGTGTTATGATGATCGAATTTGTTTAAATAAATAAGAAAATTTTATGGAAATATAGTTATAATTAAAATATTAAAATGAGAAAAATTATTAATTTGATCAAATATTAAATGTGAAATATAATAAAAAATAACATTCTTTATTTAAAAATATATTTTCTTTCACTAATATACAACTAATGATATATGTTACACGTAAAACAAATGGAGCGGCTTGAATATTATTATTTTTTATTAAAATGCTATTAAAAATATTCTTACTGTGAATTAACAGGAATCACGCGGATTGTTTTTTAAATTAGGGAGTCGGAATTTCAATTCTAAGTAGCAAATGATGAGTTTTTCAACAATCCAATACCAATGCATGATGTGAGCCATAACCTCTTATAAGATAGGTCACTCATGAAAACGGTACCTCTATATAGCTTCCAATAATCACTATAAATGAGGGTCCTTTTGCCCAAGAATAAATCACAGTACGAGGAAGGGGGGAAGAAAGAGGACTTGCAGAAATTAATATGGCAGCTCTCAAGTCATTGATTTCTCTGAGCTCAGCATTTGTGCTGCTCTTGCTGGTGGCAGTTGGAACCAAGATGGAGACAGCAGATGCACAGGACAGTTGCACGAACCAGCTGGCCAACCTGAACGTGTGTGGGGCATTTGTGGTGCCCGGTGCAGCCAACACAAATCCCAGCTCCGAATGCTGCGGCGCACTTGGATCTGTGGACCATGACTGCCTCTGCAGCACTATCAGGATTGCTTCTCAGCTTCCTTCTCAGTGCCAACTGCCATCCTCCTCTTGTGGTACTTACTACTTCTTATTTGCTTCCCTTTCATTCTTTTTTGGGCATCAGGCCTTTTCTGACATTGTTACGTATAATTTAGCAGACAGTTAGTGCCTGAAGAGGATGGCAATGAATAATGTTGAAGGAAACCCTTTCTCTTTGCGTTTACTTGGATGTTTTCCAACAGAATATGGAATATGTGCAACGGATCGAGAAATTGATGTTATGAAGTAAATCGAATAAAGAATGTAACATTTCTCCAAACATTTATCTTCCTTCTTACAGAATATGGCCTAACATAACGTCAGAAATTCAACTTTGACAGCCCAAAGGATAGTTTCAACTTTAGCGGTGAACGGAAGCACACGGGACCATGTTGCCAATCACGACAGTCACTGCTCCGAACGCCCAAGTCATTATTTTTTGTTATTCAAATATATGCCTGTCTCTTATTCTAAAACATAATACTAAAAATTTACACGGGGGTCGTGTATTTAATTTGATAAAAATCATAAAAACCTTTTTCATTACCACATATATGCCTTCTAGGTCGTGTATTTGATTCGACAAAAATATAACATAAAAACCGTTTTCATTACTAAGAGTTGACATTTATATAATTTGGTCAAAAAAGGCTCCTAATCCTAAACTTTCAAATTTGTCAAGAAAGGATAAGCACCCTTTCTCAAAAGTTACCATGAATAATAATTAGGAGCATAAAAAAATTATCTTCTAATTTTTAATAAAATTTTAATTTTATCTTCTAAATTTTACTTAAAGTAAATTTATTCTTTGATTTTTAAAAAATATACAATATTACGAGTAACTTAACTCTGTTAGATTTTTTTAACAAAAATATTTACATGATATCTAATTTGACATTTCACACAATTCACACACGTCATATTTTCATTTTTTATAGTAAAAAAGTACTTTTAAGTCCTTCAATCCTGTTTTTCAAATTTTATTTAAAACAAAATTTATTCTATAACTTTTTACCTCCATGACAACACAGCTATTCAATCCCTTGTGTTGGTAATCAAATTTTAACTCCATTTTATTATCTTTTTATTCTTCTTTATCACCTGAATTTTTTTATTGTTTCTAGATTAATTTACTTTGTACCATATTTCTTCTCTAAATAATTTCATCCTTGTAACAATTTGAAAAAAAAGAAAGAAAAAAGGTTCACTTGGTACTTTACTAATAATGATTTAACTTCTCTAAAATTATCATCATTTAATTTTGTCCCTTAATTGTCATTAAGTGAATTTTATATGCATTGCCTTCCTCCTTCAATTCAAGAGCTTCTTCATAAACAACTTAATTATCTTTGAATTTTATAACTATGGATCCACTAAGAAAAATTCAATGCATAGTTCTAGCATTCAATGAGTATTCCTAAATAATCTTATTTTATTATTGGAGAGCAAATTCACTTTAAATAAAATTTAAGGGACAAAAATAAAACTTTAATGAAAGTTAGGGAATTAAAAGCATTATTTTTTCATAAGAATGTGAGAATATGACTCACATAAGTTAGATGCCAAATTAGATGTTATGTGATTTTCATTAAACAAAATCCAATGAAATTAAGTTGTTGAGTAACATTGCCCATTTTTAAAAAATTAGAGGATAAATTTACTTTAAATAAAATTTAAAGGATAAAGTTGAAATTCTAATAAAAGTTAGGAGATAAAAAGTGCATTTTTACCTAATAAAGATCATAAACATCCTTATCTTTATAAATTAGTTATTAAGCTAACTAGTTGTATTAAAAGTGTTTCTTAAAATTAATTATTAAACTAACTCATAAATATAAAATAATATTAAAAGCCTTGTAAATATCAATAAATATATAACAAATTAATTCATATTCATTTTAAGATCAAATTATATTAATATATAATTAATATATTGAAAAATAAAAAATTATCTAAATTTTAACTAATTACAATGACATTCATATCTATCCATTTACTTACTTATTTTTTAGTTTTTTATGTTGAATTAATGAACTTATGCTAAATATGTAATGATGTAAGGGATGGCAATTCGCCTTCCCCTCGGAAATCTCCTTGAAGATTGGTACACGGGACGCAGGGATAACCGGATAAGGACATTTTTTGTCCTGCTGAAATGGGGATTGGACCCAACTTATCCTCGTTTCGAATTTTAGAATGGGAAAAAATCACGGTCCCGGCTCGTCACACTCTGCCTTATCCTGATATTTAAAAACATTATTTTATTTTCAGCTTGTAACGTGTAATATACTTTAAATAAAAATATTTATATATTTTCAAATTATATTTTTATAAATTTATTATATTTTATATGAATCAAATAGTATAAATAATTATACGGTGAAGTAGCATTTTAATTTCAGATGCAAAGAATTCAAAATAATTATTAATTATATGTAAATTTAGAGCTCTATTTGCTTATAATTTATAATTATGTGTGAATTTTTGGCATTTAGATTTAAGATATGAATTTTCTCTTTCATATTTTTTTAATATTTTTACCGTTCTTCTAAATAGGGGTACAAATGAGTTGAGTTACTTGTAAATAGTTCGAGATTGATTCATAAAAAATTTGGTTTAAACTCCAATTTTAATGAGTTAAACCTAATTGAATTCAACTCATTTAATTCATTTATTAAATGAGTTGAACCTGAGCTTTTTATTATTCGACTTAAATTATTCGTAAGCCTAAACAAGCTTGGTATAAAGTATATTTTTATTTTTATATATTATATATAATATAAATATAAAAAATTTATTAAGCAGTTTTAGGCTCATTTAAATTCATATAAGCTCGTTTAGAATTATTTAAACTTAAATATAACCTAAGTTCAAATTTAAACTCAAATGCTTGAGTTCGAACAGAAATAGTAACGAATTTAAAGTTCATTTAAACAAAATAAATTCAATTAAGCTCGTATTCGAATAGAATTCAAACTCAAACTTGACTTTTTCAAGTTTAATGAGTTCAAACTCAAGTTTGATCTTAAGCATGTTTAATGTTGTCGAGTTTGAGTATGTAAATGTTCGATTCAACTCATTTGCACTCCTACTCCTAAACATTCACATAAAGCTTTGTTCCTCACGGGGCATAAGGATGGAGTAAGTTAATATTTAAATTTTTAATAATAAAGTATAAAATAAGAAAAGCTCAATTTGTTCTTGCCATGCAACATTACATTGGTGCTCTTTTTTATCCCTTTTGACTTTGTGAAATAGTAACAATCATTAACAATAATATAATATTAAAAATAGAATAATAAGACTTTTATAATTAAAATATAGGATGTAAAGTGATTAAAGAAGAGGAATATATTTTTAAAAAATATTTAGAAGTTACACTATAAAACTTATCAAAATAGAATTTTTTTTCTCCAATATACTAGGGCATCAAACAACTCTTTTAGCTAGTTCACTGGAAACCAAAAAACATAAAACCTCTATTCCAGTAGGTCTCATAGAATAATTTATCACTTCTTAATATTTTTTTAAATTTACTTATCTTCTTTCATGATCCAAAACGTAATTATGTAAACCTATTCGTCTACCTTTTTTTTTAATCTTTTATCACATTTTTTGGTCTCTGGACCGCCTTTACTCTCTCTTTTGATAATTAATTTTACCAACACTTTTAATACAATTAATTTAATTGACAACCATTTGCATCCAATAAAGTCAAAAATTTTGGAACAGAACAAGGTGTTCTACTCCAACACCAAGACAAGCCATTCACTTTTTTCAAAAAAAATAAATATATCTTGCAATGGTACTTATTCCTAACTTCAAATCTTGCAATGGTACTTATTTTTTTGTTCCTAACTTCTTGATAGCAGTAACAATTCAAAAGTGGTTGAAGCTAAAAAAAAATCTTAGCAAGTAAAATCAAGAAAGTAGACATTTTTATTTTAAAAAATAAATAATTAAGGAGATGAATTCAAAAGAATATACCTATTCTCATGTTTAAAAGTGAACTCACGAATATCAAGTAAATTCTTATTTAACAAAGAACACTACAATAATTTAGGGATATATAGATGACTTTGTCATCTGTATAGAGCTTTGGAAATTTAATTTTTTAAAAAATTTAAAAAATTTATACATATGACATTCATTGTCTTTATAGACATGTGGTCTGTATAGATAAGGTTATAAAGACAACATAAGTCCACCAAAATGGAAATTGGAAAGGATCCGTACAGATGACATTATCATCTGTATAGGTTCCAACATATTTTTTTAAAAAAAATATACATGATGACTTATATAGATGATATTATAGTTTGTATAACCCAACTTTATATAAATCATGGTGTCCTCTGTATAGATCCTTCCAAATTTTCTTGCTCGAAAAATTTTAAGAGGATTTATACAAATGCCTTTGTCATCTGTATAGCCCCACTCTATACTGTATAAGTCACTCATATATATATATATATTATTTTAAACTCTCTATTTAAATATTAATATCACTTTGTGTAAAAATATTTTTTCATTAAATTTTATTTCACATCCTCAATGGAGAATTTTTTTTAACTTATTTAATTATATAAAAATTAATCATTTAAAAGTAATTTTGTAATCAAAATTGTTTCTGAGATAAAAATTATGAGTAAAAATTTTCCATTCAAAAACAAGAATTAATTAGTATTATCAATTATAAAATATCAAATTATAATTATTTGTAACTATTCCTTATATGAAATCATTTCAAAAGATATCTTATCATTTCAATCACCTTAAAATTCAGAGGAATGAACTAAAATAAAAAATAAAATATTTTTTAAAATTATTTTGTATAAGAAATGATTTCAAATATAATTGATTACTATTATTATTTTGTATTAGTGCACTAGAAAAAATTATTATAAATTAATATTTAATCATTAAATTTAGAAATAAAAATATTATTTTCATTTTTTAGTTTGGCATTCATTTTGGTTGTAAAGTTAGGTTTCAAAGGTTAAATTTGTATAAGTGCACTAAAGATATTAATAGCACAAACCTTATTTTATCATTAATGATTTGAATGAAAAAATAATAAATAAAAAAATAATTTAACTCCAAATATTTATTGAACATCAATATAATTATTAGGTATCTTCAAAGTATATAGTGATAGAAATGATAATGAAGTAGAGTGAAAGCATATTAATCTTTTTTAACCCACATTCAATTATCAAAGACAATATATTAACTTCTGCCATAACCTTTTATCAAGAATAATATTTGTGTCATTATGATATTTCACAATGTTCCATAGAAGTTAAAACTACTTAACATCTTTTATAAAAAAAAATTACTTAACATAATTTAAAAAATATATCTCTTACAATGTACACTTCATTCTTTTGATTTTAATAATGTGACCAAATATTTTTACTTATAATAGGATGGAGGTTAGCAAGTATCTTTTTATGTTTATATTATGAATAAATTTATTGAATAAAATTTATTGATATATTTTTTATATATTTCCCAATATTGTATTTTAAGTCTTTGAATCTAAAGAAGAGCTAATAGAGATCTTTTTTCCTTTGAGAAATGTAAGAGCAAAATAATCAATACATGAATATTAAAAGATGAAAAATTATTCTAATATATCATTTTAAAATTTAATGAAATTCTTAAGTATAAGAAAAAGTTTAGTCAAGGAGAATTTTTTTGTTTAATCATTTTTTTAATCATTAATACAATATATAAACACCCCTACTACAAATATACAGTAATTAAGGCTTTTTAAAATAATTTATTTGGTAAGTTGAAGATCTAATTTAACTAAATTATTTTACTATATATCATATGTTTCAATTCTTATATCACATTTCAAAAAAATTAATTTTAAATCGATTATAATTGTAAAATAGATATTATATATTAAATTTTAATAGTTTTATAATTTTCTATTAAATATTAAAACTAATTTTAAATTAATTTAGATTTTGTTTAGGTTTATGTACAATTCCATTTTTTATCTATTTTTTTATATATTTATCTTTATATTCACCCAACTATTAAATATTCATATATCAATATCATTAACATATATGTATATATATGTAAAATAATTTCTATTAAAAATAAACTTAATACAATAAAAAATTTTAATTTAATTAATTAAGAACATATTTATTTTTCATATTGCTTAACTATACACTATACTGATTATTTCTCTCTATTTTGATTGATCTATTAGATATTTTTCTTATTTTTTCCTACATTTACTCTCATTCTATATAATTCAAATACTAAGTTTAAAAATAATTAAATTTGTATGAAACTGTTTAAATAAGTTATAAATCTACTTTAATTCAATTCTATTTTTAATTCTTATGTTAACCTACAACACACTATTGTGGGTCCTTTTCCTTTTTTCTTTGCTTTACTTCATTTTTTTATGTATTAGTAGTTAATATCATCAAATAATACATATATGATGTCATATATTTACATTTATTATGAAAGGCTATTTTTAATATGATAAAAAATAAATGTATTAAGGATCAATTAAAATAGTTAATTATATAATTTACTCAATGAAAATGTTTAAAGATTAAAATTAAATCTTTTTAATTACTTTTTTCAATGGATTTGTGATATCAATTTTTTTTAGTATAATATTTTGACATAAATATACATTAATTGAAAACTTGTCAAGCATTCATTGTAGCATTATTTTTTATCAAACAACTTTTTATTTATGCCATTACATAATTTTCTGTAAATTAATGATTATAATTTTTTATTAAACAACTTTTCACATAACTTTTTATTATTTTGTACAAGTGCATTAGAAAAAAATGATTATAAATTAATTTTTAATCATCAGACTGAGAAATAAAAATTATTATTTTCAATTTTTAGTTTGAAATTAATTTTGGCTATAAAGCTAATTCTAGAAGGTTAAATTTGTATAAGTGTATTGAAAAAAAATAATAGCACAAACTTTTTTTACCATTGAGGATTTGAATAAAAAATAGTAAATAATTTTTTTCCACAATGATTATAATTTAGATATTTAATTACACATTTTAAAATATTAAAAAAATTATTTATGATATATAGCATACGAAGTTAATTATAAGTATTTTGGCCAAATTGATAAGAGAATACATTAAAAGAAAAAGGAAAAGAAATGTAAAATTCTCCTTTAACTTTAAAATGGTTAGATTTTATTCTTTTCAACTTTGAAAATTTAGAAATTATCCTCTTGAAGTTGATAAAATTTATAAACAATGCACATTATTAACTTAAATAATTATTTTATTAAATCATGTGATTTGTATAGAGTCAGGCTATACAGACCACAATGTTGTCTGTATAGGTCCTCACTGATAAAGAGGAGACCTATACAAATAATATTTGTGGTCTATATAGAGTCAAGCTATATAGACCACATATGTAACCTGTATAGAACCAGCTTATACAGATCACAATGTCATCTGTATAGGTCCTCCTAAATTCTAAAACCTAGTAAATTTTAAAAGGATCTATACAAATAACAATGTGATCTATATGGAGTCAGGCTATACAGACCACAATATGGCTTATATAAGTCTCTAACTATACATACCATATGGTCTGTATAGACCACATGTGTGATCTATATAGAATAGACCTATACAAACCATAGTATTGTCTGTATACATCCTCCTAAATTTTATAACTTGAAAATTTTTTAAAGGATCTATACAAATGATATTGTGGTCTGTATATCCCCAGTCTATACAGACCATATATACAGACCATATGTATGGTCTATATAAATCAGGGATATATGATCTATATAAATTGGGGATATACAGACCGCAATATCATTTGTATATGCCAAACCTATACAGACCATACATGTAGTCTGTATAAAGCTAGGCATATGGTTTGTATAAGCTCGAGCTATACAGATGACATTGTGATCTGTATAAGTCACCCATATATATATGTAAAATATTTTAAATTTTTTATTTAAATATTAATATTATACTCGTTGTGTAAAAATCTTTTTCCATTAAATCTTATTTTATATCCTCAACAGAGAAAAAACTTTCTTTTATTTTTTTTAAGTTATTTGATTATATAAAAATTAATCTTTTAAAAGTAATTATGTAATGAAAATTGTTTCCAAGATAAAAATTATGAGTAAAAATTTTTCATTCAAAAATAATAATTAATTAGTATTATCAATTATAATTATTTTTAAATTAAATATTTATAATTAGCTTTTTTTAAAACTATTCCTTATACAAATTTATTTTAAAAGATATCTTATAATTTCAATCATTTTAAATTTTAGAAGAATGAATTAAAATAAAAAATGAAATATTTTTTAAAATTATTTTGTATAAAAAATAATTTTAAATATAATTGATGATCATTATTATTTTATATTAATGCACTAAAAATTATTAAAATTAATATTTAATCATTAGATTAAGAAATGAAAATATTTTCATTTCTTAATCTAGCATTAATTTTGGTTGTAAAGTTAGGGTTTCAAAGGTTAAATTTGTATAAGTGCACTGAAAAATTAATAGCACAAACCTTTATTTACCATTAATGGTTTGAATGAAAAAAAATAATAAATAAGAAAGTAATTTGACTCACAATATTTATTGAACATCAATATATATATAAGGAATCTCTAAAGTATATAGTGATAGTAATGATAATGAAGTAGAGTTAGAGCATATCAATTTTTTTAAATTCATATCCAATTATCAAAGACAATATATTAACTTATGCCATACCCCTTTATAAAGAATAATATTTATGTCATTATGATATTTCATAATGTTGCATAAGAGTTACAACTACTTAACATCTTCCACAGGAAAAAACTACATAACATAATTTGAAAGATACATCTTTTACAGTGTACACTTCATTCTTTTGATTTTAATAATTTGATCAAATATTTTTACTTATATTATCATTAAATTTATTTAATAAAATTTATTAATATATTTTTTATTTATTTTATAACATTATATTTTAAATTTTTTAATATAAGGAAAAGCTAATAGATCCTTTTTTTTGTTGAATAATGTAAAAGCAAAATATACATTAATATTAAAAAATATATTGTTATCTTTATATATCATTTTTAAATTCAATGGAATTATTGAGTATAAAAAAAAGTTTAATCAAGTATAATTTTTTTGTTTAATCATTTTTTATTATTAATACAATATATAAAAACCTCTACTACAAATATATAGTAATTGAGATTTTTTAGAATAATTCTTTCATTAAGTTGAATATATAATTTAACTAAATTATTTTACTATGTATCACATATTTTAATCCTTGTATCACATTTTAAAATTTTTTTAATTTAAAATCTAATTATAATTATAAAATAGATATTATGTATTACATTTTAATGCTTTCATAATTTTTTATTAAATATTAAAACTAATTATAAAGTAATTGAGATTTTATTTATGTTTATGTATTGTTCCACTTTTTTTATCTATTTTTTATATATTTATCTTTATATTCAGATAACTATTCAATGCTCATATGTCAATATCATTGACATATATATATATATATATATATATATATATGTAAAATAATTTCTATTGTAAAATAAACTTAATACAATTGAAATTTTTAATTTAATCAATTAAGAATATATTTATTTTCCATGATGCTTTAATATACAATTTGTTGATTATTTCACTTTATTTTAATTGATCCGTTAGATATTTTCTTTTTTCTTTAATTTACTTTTGTTCATTACAATTGAAATGTAAATATTTCTAGATTGTAATAATATATTATAATATAATTTTTCATCATAAAAATATATTAAATAACTAAAAAATTAAATTGCATAATTTTTTTTAATTTTCTCTATTGTATGTTTTATTTTTCAATAAATTTAAAATTTAATGTAGTTGGATTATTTTGATATATGTCACATCACTTGATTATTGTACTACATGTTCAAAGTTAATTTATTTTAAATCTAAATATATAACTATAAATAAATACAAGTAAATTAAATTCTAATACTTTGTATATTTTCTTTGCACATTTAATATAAAGACAATGTTTTAAAATTCGATTCAATCATAACCTGGCAAGACTAGCAGGTGAAAGTTAGACCAATTTAACTGGTTAAATCGGGTAGTTGAACTAGTCAATACACACACATAATATATATATATTTGAAAAAATTAAATCTACTTAATTTATACAAGTGTAATTTTTAAAATATAATAAATAAATATTAATTTTATCATAATTATCAAATAAAGTTTAAGCATTATCATTATACAAACTAGAAAATTACTCTTATAATTTTAAAATTTATTTAATTAAAATTTTAAAATTAATTTAATTATAATATTAAAAAAATTAATTTATTAAAATACAATAGAAAGTAGTATTAAAGTTTCAATTTTACAACAAAATTAGCAGTTTTTCCATGATTATAAACATTCTACACAATTTTAATATATTTTATAATATTAAAATTATAATTTATATGTGTTTATTGAAAATTTTAAATTTATTTTTATAAGTTGAGACAACATTTATATAAATTAAATGCACTCTTTGTATAAGTTAATGTTAGCACAAGCGGTAAGCTAAGATTGTGGCAACTGTAGCGACGTGCGTTCTCGAGCCTTTTGCACAACACTGATACTTTATTTTTAAAGATTTAAGTAGAGTGAAAGAACATGGGGGGAGTGTGCTGAATAAGGCGGGAAAAGTGGCCATATGGCAAGAAGAGTGGCCACGTGGTGGGAAGGAAACCGAGTAATAGGGAAAAGTGGAGGCAAGAGGCACACATGACATGTGACATGAAGCAGACAAACTAGGGCGAGAAGAGTTGCGACATGGCAGGAAGCAAATTAACAAGCTAAAGAAGAGTGGAAGCATGTGCATGTGACACATGACATAAAGTAAACTGACCAAGACAAGAAGAGTTGACACGTGGTGTGAAGCAAACTAACCAAGATAGGAAGCAGAATTCACAAGCAGAAAAAGCGGGGATTTCGACTAACTATACAGATGACCATGAGCCATATATAGATGACAGTTGTTCTTTGTATTGTCCCTCGATATTTAAACCAATGTAGCACCCTCCCTCTCCCATTTCTAGTCGCTCCAGCTACTGTTCTCTCTTCCTTCCTTTTTTGGACGTCCTCTGCTATTGAGAGATAGTTTTTATTCCTTTTTTATTTTTTATTATGTTTTTTAATTTATTTAGTAATTTCTATGTATAGTCTGTTACAAAATTATAGATTATATATTTGGGTTATGGGTTGAATAGCTTGAAATCATTCTATTTAACTTAAAATACATATTATATGATGAAGTTATGTAAAAGTTATTAACATTTTTAGTATAATACCATCAAAGTGCACTATTTAGCTAAAATTTGTGTATTTTTAATAACATAATATTATAGAAGATATTTTCAAATAAATGAAATTATTGTCTTTTATAATATGTCCCTATGATAGAAATTTTTTTAAATAACTTTTATATAAATATATTATATGTACATTTTTACTTTTACTTTGATTGTTGAATGACATTTATAAATGGTTAGTTTTATTGCTATTATAACTATCGAATGATATTTACATAATAGTTGATATTAGTGTAATGATGTTTTACCATGTTCTATTGCTTTATTGTGTAGATCAGTACAATTAACATCTTTTACAATTTCATATATTTTTTAGGTTAGTTGTATTATAAGTTAGGTAAAAAATACATCAAATAGAATTTATGTAAAAGTTCACCAAATTAGAAAATAAAAATATAAAATGTCTCATGATGTAAAATTTTATGAAACCCTTACAACCATCTAAAAAGTAAATGATGAAATTACTTGACGATAAATGCACATAAACTTCTAGTCTAACAACCTCCCCTATGTAAAATACATTCTCTTATTAATAGATAAATATTTTTAGTTTAGTTAAATGTAATTTTAATATATTGTGAGTATAAAATATGTTTTATTATGATTAAATAAATACAAGGTACATTATGATAATATAAACTAGCATTGAGCCTGTGCTACACATAAGCTTCTATTTTTCCTAAAATGAGAATAATAAATATTATATACAAAGAATTATAATAATATTATATATAATTATTTATGTTCATACTATAATAATTATATGCTCAAAGTTAAATATATTATATTATATCTACACTGAGCAATATTAATATTTAAGTTTTTAAAGAAAAAATTGGAAAATGTGAAATAAAGTAAGGAGAAAGAAAAGAAAAAATGGGTAGGTTATAAAATAATATAAGAGTAAAAAATAAAATTCAAGTAAATTAAAATTTTCACTTATTAAATTAGTATGACAAAAATAAAATGTATATTTTATTGTAAATATATTTGTTTATGAAGTTAATGTTAGATTATAAGCAACGGGATTGAACATAAATAATTGAAAGAAAGAAAAATATGAATTGTATAAAAAAAGGAAGAGAAATAATTAGTAAGTTATAAAGTAATATAATTATTATTAAAGGTAGAATATGAACTTAAAAAAATAAATTAAAATTTTAATTTATAGGAAATATTTTTATAATAAATATATATTATATTATATTATATATATTACTTGACGATATTAATATATGAGTTATAAATAATAAAAAGAGTGCATACGAAAAAAATGATAAAATTGTATAGAAGTAGATTAAAAAATTTAAAATAGTGCATAAATCATAAATTGATATCAAGAATTCTTTATAATCATCACAAAATAATATAAAAAATTCCTATCCTATAATCTAAAGGATCATATCCAATGTCATGCTTTGTACAAAATTAAGAATTAAAGTACATCCATGTATTTCACAAATTTTACCATGGTAAAAGGCTATTAATATATTGTATTTAAATATGTTTGTTGAATGTTGTCATTTAATAGTGTGATGTATATGTTCTAGTCATTGTCAAGACTATTAGTCTAGAAAATCACACAATATTAAATTTGAAATATATTTGCACTATAATCTTAAACTTATTCAAGAGTTGGTTGATCTTCTTAAATGAACCAAACCTTGAATTGTCTAGAAAATATGGACAATTTGGGACATGTCCTTCAATTATTGTGATAACCTTATCTACTAATCATTTCACTTGGTCGAAATTTCTTACTTTTTCAATGTTCTCTAAGTGTGTACTAAATCGATGTACACATTTAGAGAACGAAGGGGAGTTGCTGCCAAAATTTTGTCATTTGTGAAACACATTGTGGATACGTAAACATAATAATTGGGGGAATATCTTGAATAAGATAGAGCCCTACCTATTAAAAGTGGAGTGATAAGGTGGATTTAGGACTTACAATAAACATGCATGCATAATTGAATTGTATAATAACTTGTGTCCTTGTAGGCTAGTTACACCATATCTGTTGATAAAAGTTGGATAAACCTATAAGATCGATTATCTGATGCATACTAGAATGGTGCTACTACATTTTTGGGCAAAGTCAGAAACTTTGTCGATGACAGGGAGTGGTAAGATATATATACAAGAAGTGTTTGAATGTGTTGTACCAAATATTGGAAACCTTGGAGGCACACCTAATAGACAACGGATTTAATCTGTCCTATATGAATTAGGTCTATCACAGTGAAAGGTATATACTTAAGGTTGAGGTTATGTGTAGAGCACCTGCACATGATGCTGATGAGATTATTAATATTATATCATACATGACTTTATTAGCTCTCATGCCATTAATGAAGTAGATAATATGATAGAGTTCAAAATGAGGATACTTTAGGGGGAAGACATCTCATGGATAAGCCTCTAATGACCTATTTACAAAAGTTAAAACAAAATTGTACCACAGTTGTACAACCTTTTCCTTGCTAAACTTCTTAATCAAGCTCATACATTTAAAGGTACTTCACAAATGGATGAATAAGTCATTTGACTACCTAAAGCCGAGGGTATGTGTGGAGCACCTGCATATGATACTGATGAGATGATTAATATCATATCATACATAACTTTATTAGCCCTCATGCCACTGATAAAGTAAATAATAATGATAGAGTTTAAAATAAGGACACTTTGAGAGAGGAGATATCTCATGGATAAGCCTTTAATGACTTATTTACAAAAGTTAAAATAGAATTGTACCCCGATTGTACAACTTTTTCCTTACTAAACTTCTTAATCAAGCTCAAGTATTTGAAGGTACTTCACAAATGGACGAATAAGTCATTTGACTACCTACTAAAATTATTAAAAGAGGCACTACCGAAGGATAACAAATTGCTTGAGTCATATTATGATGTAAGAAAATGGCTTAATAAGTTTGGATTAGGGTACAAATTAATTCATGCCTATAAGTATAACTGTGCGTTCTTTTGGAGAAAGCATGCTAAAGATAAGATCTGTCCAATTTGTGGGAAGAGTCAATGGATCGATAAAAATGCAAAAGGAAAAAAGGTTCCTCAAAAGGTCTTGTAATATTTTCCATTAACTCCCAAGTTGAAGCAGTTATACAAATCAAGACACATAGCAAAAGATATGACATGGCATCAAATGGGATGATCCACCGAATATGGGGTTTTATGACATCCTATTGATGAGGAAGCTTAGCAAGATTTTGACAAAAGGTATCTTGATTTCTCAGCAGAGTTGAGGAATGTGCATTTGGGTTTAAGTGTATATGGATTCAATCTTTTTAATGATTTGAGCTATCATACAACATGTGGCCAGTTGTGTTAACCACTTATAATTTATCACCTTAACTTTATATGAAAAAGTCCTTTTTCATGTTAATGCTACTAATCCTTAGGCCATAATCTCTAGGAAAAGGTATAGATGTCTTTTTAAGATCGCTTGTTAAAGAACTTAATCAATTATAGGAGATTGGAGTTAAAACCCGAGATGCTGCTATGAATAGCATATTTAAGATACAAGCAGCATTAATGTGGATCGTTAGTGACTTTCCTACTCGAAGTAGTTTATCGGGTTAGAGTATACAAGGATACAAAACATGTCCTACTTGCAATGTAAACACACTATGCAGGTATAGATGAACTTAATTGGAGTAAGAAGAGTATCTTTTTTGAACTTTCATACTAGCCCATAATGATCATAAGGTATAATATTGATGTAATGCATATTAAGAAAAATGTACGTGACAGTATTGTAGCTACAATCCTGGATATTGAACATAAATCAAAAGATACAAACAATGTAAGGCGTGACCTAATTGACATAAATATAAGGCCAGAATTAAGGAAAGGGGGAGGTGAATGAAACCACATCCTAGATATATGCTCAGTCAGGATAATCGACATCGATTTTGTCTGTTTATTAAAAATGTGAAGTTTCCTTATGGGTTTATCTAGAAGTCTAAGAAATAATATGGTTAACAATGATACCAAAATCAAGGGGTTAAAGTCCTATGACTGTCATATAATTATACAACGATTGTTGGCACTTGCAGTATCAGTTTTTTTACCAAAAGAGCTAGCATTGCCGATTATTGAGTTGTGCAATTACTTCAACCAAATCTGTGCAAGAACTCTAATATAAGCAAGATGTGAAGCAAGTTAAGGAAGATATTATATTGATCTTGTGCAAACTTGAAAAGATATACACTTCAACATTCTTTGACATAATGGTCCACTTAATGATGCACTTTCCTGAGGAAGCACTATTAGGGGGTCCTGTTTATTTTAGGTGGATGTATTCATATGAGAGATATATAAAGAAGTTAAAGGACTATATAAGGAATCGTACTCGACTTGAAGGTTCCATCGCTAAAGGGTATGTTATAGATAAGACATTAATATTTTATTCTATGTATCTACAAAGGGTCGACAATGACATTTTGTTCTATGTAGTAAGATATTGCCAATGTGAGCACAGAAAGGCAATTGTTGATTTTTAGATCTTAATGTCAACCTATTGGTAGAAAGTACATTGTTTATTCAAACATGAGGGATTGTGATACAATAATATGGTACATCCTCAATAACTATCCTAAAATTCAAATGTATTTAGAGTAAGTCCTTTAACTATTTTGCATTTCATGTAGTTCAATCTATTTCCCAATAAGCCTCTTCTATAATATAGTGACCATAAATGATAATTACAAGTAAATGGTTGCCAGAACATTAAACACTTACAAAGAACCCAGTTTTCTTCATGGTTTTACTTGAAAGTAATTCTTTATCATGCTTGTTACAACCTAATGCTGCATAATTTTATTTTATACTTATATTATTATTGTTTACTTTAAAAAATTGTACAAATTTAGCACATTCACAAGAATGGATCCCCCGAGGTGATGATGAGCTATTGTCCTTAGCTTCTGGACTAAGTTTCACAATTATGTCATGTTCAACATATGTGGTAAATGGAGTTCGTTTTGTAACTACTTCTCGAGATGTAAAGACAAGATGCATAACAATGGGGTTTTTGTATTTGGAATTAAAAATAACATATTTTACGATATTTTGGAGGAAGTCATAGAGTTAAAAAATGTAAATGGTATGACACCAACCATAGAAAAAAAATTATCATAGATAAAAATATAACAAACATTTCTATCAATGCTCAATGGTATAAAGATTATCTTTATATACTTGCATATTAAGCACGAAAAGTTTTTTACATTAAAGATTGTCTTAATGGATCGAACTGGTGAGTTATAAACAATGTGGTGCATCGTGATATATGGGATGTTCCTGACAATGATAATATTAGTGCCATGGCGTATCCTATTTGCAGGATGATAACTATACAAACTTTGTCCGTACAATAGATCTTGGACATTTTGTGTTGATTACCTTGTAAGATCAAAACCATGACCTTCATTCTATTTCATCTTTTAGAAATGTTCTAGTTGCTTTATAGATTTTTGATAATTTTATAAGTGATGATGATGATATAGAAGATCAAACCACTAGGGATTACATAGAAGAGGAAACTTTAGAGTCCAATGATAATGACTCAACTAATGAAGAAGATAATGACCTTGCAACATTCATTGACAATAAATCTAATTAGGATTAGGAATTTTTAGTTTCTCAAGTAATTATTGGGTATTATATTTTGACAACTTTGAATTTTGTACTAAGTATCATTCATAACCAGCTATATTAATTATTATTAAATAACTCATTTTATACATGAAAATGTAATTTATCGTGGAAGGATAAATTATTTTATGTATCATAAGTATTACTTACTTATAAAAGATAATAACTATTATATGTATTTGATTATGTCTAACAATACTTGATAGTCATGACTGATGTCATATTACATTATTACAGAGGAAACAGTGGACACGACCTATCACTAAACCCCACTTATATCCCCTCTCAGTGTAAGACAGGTGAAATTAGTTATAGTAAAGTATTTTACTCTATATTTTTTTTCTACAAATGTATGTTCTTAATAATGTTTTATATTTGAAAGCTGCATCGAGCCGATGATATTGCAATAAATTAAGATTTATAATCCTCCACCATAAAATACAAAAGAATAGTGGGAGGCCATTGCCTATTTACTTTGATAAAATGAGTACATGGCAGGCAATTAGTTCAAATTCAAAGCATTTTGCACATAATATAAAAGTGCTAGTAAGGTAACATTATGAACCCTTCCATAAAACTTAGAGGCAAGTACTCGAAGAGTAGCGAAAGCATGTTGTACAAAAGTTTGTATGAATACTGTGACGAATTTTTTATATTATTTTTTTTAAATTGAGATTGATAGAAACAATAATAGAAAATGCTTTCACATATTCCAATGTAGTCCCACTTTGAATTTATGAATGTTGAGCCTGAGAAGTAAGGATGCGTTATTATGGGTATCCAGTGGACAACAACTAATCGATACAAAGATTGAAAGTTCATGCTCTAACAATATTTCTTGCAACATGGCAGTCAAGACAATATTCGTGATCTCAATAATGTGAGGCAAGCTTATCCCAGTGATATTTTAACAAATTATTAGGATTGGTTATGTACATACTTTGATAGTACAATTAGTTATAAGGTAAGGTTGAAGCACAATTAGTTACTTGCCATTTTTTACATTCAATTTGTTTATCTTCTAATCACAAATATTTTAGTTTAAATGTGCAGGAGTTATCTAAAAAAAATTTAGAAAATAGGTCAAAAAAGTTATATAATAATCGTCGTGGATTAAAGTCTATTACAGCAGCACGACATGATAAGATATATTAAGATTTCTGCATAGTGCTATTGTCTAAAGTCTTACTAATTGTTAATATCATGTTTTGAAATCAGTATAAAGGAATAAGGACACAGGTGAATGGCAATCAGTGAGGGAGAATTTTCATGAGTGTCATACATATCACATAAAGGAGTGGGCATATCCGAATGCTTAAACTACTTACGTAAGTAACTACTTTCTGATTAAATAATTTTGCTTACCATATGAAAAGTTTTTTATTGAAATTATATGTTTACATTCTAAAAATGAAGGCCAAGATGCTAGACTTAGTCACCAATCGATCTTCACAATCTAGTGTTTCCTCCAACACCTCCCCGGTAGGTTCACTGAATGTTGATGAGCTTGCTATTATTGATGAGGTGTTTGGCACTCATCAAGGGCACAGAAAGGCAATTGGTTACATGCTTACTACAACAGCATATGACACCAGCAACATCAATTCATCTACTACAACATTTCCTCCGAGGCCGCACCAAGATGTAGCATTTATGGAGAAGATGCAAACCTATGTCACCGAAACTCAAAAGGCTTTAGCTAGCACGGATGAGCATATTCGTTATCATGAGAAGTGTCAGTAGAAAAACTATACTCTCTTTAAGGGCATGCGTGCTACTTTACAGACTTTGGGATTTTCTCTCCCTCTGCCTAAAGTGTCATCTCCTCCTAGAATAAGAATCCTTCGACTGAGAGTACCATCCAGATTTGCTTTTAAGACACTTTCTATTTCATAGCATCCTCTGGCTCCTCAGCAGCAACAACCTTCATCCCAATCCCAACCACAGCTGTACCTACCTCCACCTCTACCCTAACCCTAGCATCTACCTTCAGACGATGGAGAGGATAATAACGATGATGGAAGCAGGAATTATTATTTTAGATAGTTTGTATCATATAAATTTGATTTAGTACTTTATAATATGTATGTATGTGACTTACTTGCTTTATTATATATTCTTTAGAGTTAGTATATATTTCATTTCTTTTTATAATTACAATTGATTGTGTTAGATAATTTTTAACTTTGCCAAATTAAAAATTTTATTATCATTTTATTTTAGTTATATATAAATAACAAAGTATGAATATAAATGTAAAAAAAATAATGAATATAAATATAAAAAAATAAATAGCTAATTATATGTAAAAAATATGAATCCTTGCAGAATTTTAATTTTTTTTTTAAATAACCTATACAAATGATAAGGGCTATATAGACCACAATGTCATCTATGTAGGACAAACTTATACAAATGATAATAACTGTACATATCACAATTGTTGTTTGTATAGGTTGAACTTATACAGATGACAAATCTATACAGACTACAATTGTTGTCCTGCGTAGGTCGAACCTATACAGATGATAATAACTATACAGATCACAATTATTGTCTATATAAGTTAAACCTATACAAACTATAGTTGTCTTCTATATAGCCTTTGTCATTTGTATAAGTCGGACCTGCATAAACGATAATTGTGGTCTGTATAGGTTGGACCTACATAAACAATAATTGTAGTCTGTATAGATATTATTGTCTATATAGGTTCGACTTACACAGATGACACTATGGTTTGTATAGCCCTTGTCATCTGTATAAGCTTCTCTATACAGACAATACTTGTCATTTGTATAGATTTAGGCTACACAGACAATTAAGAAAAATATCGTTTGTATAGGGTGCAATAGGCACAATTCTATACAGACGATATTATCATTTGTAATAGTAATACAAATGATAAATTCGGTCTCAACTTTTGTGATTTGTATAGCCCTTTTTGTAGTGAAAATTATAATTTGCAAAGTTTTGCCTGAAAGAAAAAGCTTAGAATATCATGATGGTAACTCAACATCCTTTTGGGATAATGCTTGGTTTGGAAAATTACATCTCAAGGATCATATCATTAATGAAATTTCTCAATAATTAGACCATATGAATGTTACTCAAGCTATATTCTTATCTGCAGACTAGAATTTCAACTTGCTAAAGGAGTTTCTCCATTCTAAGATTATAAACAGATTTCATATTACCCTGTGTTATAAAACTAGAGAACACAAAAAACATAAAGAAAAATTAGAGTAAAAAATATAGAGAGGAAAGGTAGTAGCAAAAGCCTACATTTCATTCATATTTCTGCCTCATATATATGCAAAAAAACTAGTACAATAAGAGACATCAACCTATACTTGAACCTGTACTTATGCATGGCTGTTAACTTTTTCCACCTAAATTGTACTACAACAGAACGATAGTATTTAGTCATATTAAAAAATATATTTAGTAACTAAAACTAAACTTAATTAGCTTAACAAAACATATGAACTGATTTGTATATCAAAAGAAAATCTCAAAAATCTAACATTTCTCCTTAAGATTTTTCTTTAAAAGTCCAAGCTTTGCTCTTAGAAATTCAAATTGTTCTTTAAGAAGAGCCTTAGTCATTATATATGCAATCTAATTTTTAGAAAAGCAGTGCATTAACTTAATTTCTTCATTTTTTTTTTCAGCCTTACGAATTGCATGAAACTTTACATTTATGTGCTTGGTTCTTCCATGTTGCACTAGGTTCTTTGCTTTTAAGCTTGAAAAGCATTCACAAGTTCTGTCAAAATTAACTTAGATAAGTTTTTAGAGTCTTTAAGAGAAAAGATCTTAGCTTCAAACTTCTCGAGAACACTAATTAACACCTTTTCCATCAATTCCTCTTCGATAGCTCCTCACTAAACATCCTAATCTGATTTATAAGTCTCATCAACCTATTAGTGTATTCTTTGATAATTTCATTATCTTTCATCTTCAAGACCTCAAACTCCCTCCTTAAATTCAACACTTGCATTTGCTTAGTTCTTTCATTTCCTTGAAACTCTTCCTTCAAGATGTCTCAAGCTTCTTTTGGAGACTCACAATTCATGACTCTTGTATAAATTTCATCTTGAACATAGGATTGAATGGAAAATAAAGCTTTATACTTCTTTACACTTTCTTCATTATGATATTTGATTTAATCTAAAGTAGGATTTGCTGGCAAAGGATTTAGTTCCTTGCCAATTTTCACCACTTCCCAAAGATCACATAAGCACTCTATTTTTTAAGGTTTTATGGAGAGGAAGCCTTGCTAATTTTTTCTCAAACAAATAACCCTTCAAGATCACTTATGCTTTTGATACTATGTTATAAAACTAGAGAACACAAAAAACATAAAGAAAAACTAGAGTAAAAAATGCAAAGGAAGAAGGATAGCAGCAAAACCTACATTTTATTTGTATTTCTACCTTATATATATATGCAAAAAAATTAGTACAATAATAAACATCAACCCATACTTGAACCCATACTTAGGCATGGCTATTTGAATAACTTTTTCACCTAAATTGTACTAGAAGAGAACCATAGTATTCGACCATATTAAAAAAAAATACATTAAGCAACCAAAACTAAACTTAATTAGCTTAACAAAACATATGAAATGATTTAAATATTAAAAGAAAATCTTAAAAGTCTAACACCCTGATACCCAATCCTAGAGCTTGTACAAATATTAGAATATAGAGATAATAGTTTCTCTATAAGAGTGCATATAGGATGTTAAAGAGAGATATATCAAGCATGCACAATACTCTATATGGAAATAGCCTAGTCTAAAAAAAAATAATTAAGATATTTTTATGACAGGTTTGTAATAATGGATTCTTGATAGATGAAGAATGAAGTCATAGTGCTTTAGTGGAGAATCCTAATTACAATAGATGTAATAGTCTTATAGAAAGTGCTCTTCATGTTCTAAGAGATTTTCTAGTCTCTAAAAGCTTTTGGATGCCATTGGTGTAAGGAAGATAGCGGGGGCAATTTTCCATTATAGATCTTCTGTCATGGGTGAAGTTAAACATCGAAGGAGTTGAGTTTGTGGGTGCTAAAAAAGATCGGCCTTTGCATTTGGCTGTGACTATTTAGTACTTGGAGTTTTGGAGGAATAAACAAATTTTTTATATAAGCTTTTCTTTTCCAACGCAACCTCAACGGATTATCATGAAGATGAAGCTACTTCAGGAAATCCAAATGGCTGCTGATCTCATGAAGTTTCATGTAAAATCGAGATTAGCTTAGCAAGTCCAAATAGGTTGGTGAAGTCCTAATATAGGATGGATCAAATTAAACAATGATGGTGACATCCAAAGGTTGAATGAAGTTACAGGGTGCGGTGGACTTATGCGGTGGACTTATTAGAAATTGCAGGATGGAACAAATTAAATGGTGTTAGTGCTACCCAAAGGTTGAATGAAGTGGCACAGTGTGGTGGCCTTATTAGAAATTGAAGGGTGAATGGGCAGTTAGCTTTTCCAAGAATTTGAGTTGTTGTGATGCTTTCATAGTAGAGATGGCTTTTCCAAGAATTTGAGTTGTTGTAATGCTTTCATAGCAGAGATTTGGGATGTATTAGAAGGCTTGAGTATTGCTTGGGAGATGGAATTTAGGAAAGTCATCCTAGTGTTTTGATTCAAATTCTTCTGTAGAAAATGCATCTAATATATTTTTTAAGAAATGTGCTAGGTGAATTTAAAAAAAAAGATAAATATAAAATTTTTTATTTAAAATTATAAACTTCAGTAAAAATAGTGAATTTTAAAATAAAATTATATATTTTGTATTTTTTTATTAAAAAAAAGATGATTCAGATGTTTAGATAAAAATTTTGATGAATAACAAGTGTAGAGGTCCAAGAGTCTAATATTCACTTCAAAGTTATCTCCAAATTCTTAATTAGGACTAAGGAGTTAGAATTGAATGTACTTACAAAAAAGATAATAAATGCACAAATTTACTGATATTATAAAATGTAATAAAAGATATGGGTTTAGAATTCTAACTATTATTACTAGTTAACATTAATAAGTCCATACAACTTTTATTTTTCAATATTCTTTTTTAAAGGATTCAGCCCTTTTTACAAAAAAATATAAAGCTTATAATAAAATTTAAAAAAAAATCATGATATACCACTCAGTACATCATTGTTTATATGTTGTTGTGTCGTATACTTTGAAAAAAAATTGTATCAAATTTATAACATACTTATATAACATTATATTAATAATGTACCACATTCATTTGTTGAAATTTAATTCCTTTATGAAAGAATATACATCTATCTCCATTTTTTATTTTTATTTTTTTCATTCGTATCTCTTTTGTTGAGGATTTCTTCTGCTCCAGCCTTCAGTAGCTGTAAAGGTGTGTTTGGTTCAAGGGAAATTTTTCACATTGCCAGAAATATTTCATGGGAATGTTACATTCTCATATTTGGTTTAATTTTTTTAAAAAATTTCTCAGGGATGTAACATTCCCAAGAATGTTTTGGAGGCCTATTTTTCCATGAAATATTCCCATGGGGGGAGGTGGGTATCCCACATTCCCATCCCATGGGAATATTGATATTAAAGAATAAAGATAATTTTATCCTTATTCTTCTATATATTTATTTATAAATATATATAAATAATATTTTTAACCATTAATATAAATAATATATCATTCCTTTATATAAATATATATAATAATATTTTTTATAAAAAATAGTTATTGATAAAATAAATGAATATTTAATTTTTTTCTTTTATTTGCATGAAGAAAATGGATATAAAAAGAATATTTAAAGATAAAATATGTAATTATTATATTTTAATTATTTAAAAATTTATTTTCTTTTCAATGGAGAAAAATTTTATTCAAAAATTATATTTTCTCTTATTTTCTTTTAAAAATTTAAATTATTATATTGTTAACAATAGAGAAATTACTTATTCCTTTTTAAAATATTTTTCTACATTACACAATTTAGTGCTCAACATCAACTTCATTTTCTTGTTGACGCTGTTGGGCTCTAATTTTTTCAATTACATTATTTATGATTCTTAATCATTTTCTAGTGGATTTTTGAAACTGTTTCATATATTTTACATGCATATTCTCGCATCCTATCATCTTAATTACCTTTCTAGATCTGTTATTTATATTTGAAGTGATTTTAATTTTTCAATCACATTTTTACGAAACGAAATAGTAACATGTTACATTACTACTATTTAAAGAATAAAGAGTAACGTGTTGTTATTTGGTAGTTTGATTGTTAATTAAACTTGATTTATCCATTTATATTTAAATGAATATTTAATTTTTTTCTTTTATTTGCATGAAGAAAATGGATATAAAAAGAATATTTAAAGATAAAATATATAATTATTATATTTTAATTATTTAAAAATTTTATTTTCTTTTCAATGGAGAAATTTTTTATTCAAAAATTATATTTTCTCTTATTTTCTTTAAAAAAATTAAATTATTATATTATTAATAATAGAGAAATTACTTATTCCTTTTTAAAATATTTTTCTACATTACACAATTTAGTGTTCAACATCAACTTCATTTTCTTGTTGACGCTGTTGGGCTCCAATTTTTTCAATTACATTATTTATGATTCTTAATCATTTTCTAGTGGATTTTTGAAACTGTTTCATATATTTTACATGCATATTCTCGCATCCTATCATCTTAATTACCTTTCTAGATCTGTTATTTATATTTAAAGTGATTTTAATTTTTCAATCACATTTTTATGAAATGAAATAGTAACGTATTACTATTTGAAGAATAAAGAGTAACGTGTTGTTATTTGATAAATTGATTATTAATTAAACTTGATTTATCCATTTATTTGGAGTTTTTGGTTGGTGTTACTGTTTTAAAACAAAATCGTAACATATTACTATTTGGAGAATAAAGAGTAATATGTTGTTATTTGGTAATTTGGTTATTAATTAGACTTTATTTATCTATTTATTTGGAGTTTTTGGTTAGTGTTACTGTTTTGAAACGAAACAGTAACATGTTACTATTTGGAGAATAAAGAGTAACGTGTTGTTATTTAGTAGTTTGGTTGTTAATTAAACTTAATTTATCCATTTATTTGGAGTTTTGGTTGGTGTTACTGTTTTGAAATGAAACAGTAATATATTACTATTTGGAGAATAAAGAGTAATGTGTTATTATTTGATAGTTTGGTTGTTAATTAGATTTGATTTATCCATTTATTTGAAGATTTTTATTGGTATTACTATTTTGAAACGAAACGGTAACATATTACTATTTAGAGAATAAAGAGTAACGTGTTGTTATTTGATAGTTTGGTTGTTAATTATATTTGATTTATCCATTTATTTATAATTTTTTATTAGTATTACTGTTTTGAAACAAAACAGTAACATGTTACTATTTGGATAATAAAGAGTAACGTGTTGTTATTTGGTGGGTTGGTTGTTAATTAAACTTAATTTATCCATTTATTTGAAATTTTTAGTTAGTGTTACTGTTTTGAAACAAAACAGTAACATGTTACTATTTGGATAATAAAGAGTAACGTGTTGTTATTTGGTGGGTTGGTTGTTAATTAAATTTGATTTATCCATTTATTTATAATTTTTTGTTGATGTTACTGTTTTAAAATGAAACAATAACATATTACTATTTGGAGAATAAAGAGTAACGTATTATTATTTGGTGGTTTGGTTGTTAATTAAACTTAATTTATCCATTTATTTAGAGTTTTTGATTGGTGTTACTATTTTGAAATGAAACAGTAACATGTTACTATTTGAAGAATAAAGAGTAACATGTTATTATTTGATAGTTTGGTTATTAATTAAACTTAATTTTTTCATTTATTTGTAATTTTTTATTGATGTTACTGTTTTGAAATAAAACAGTAACATGTTACTATTTGGAGAATAAAGAGTAACGTATTATTATTTAGTAATTTGATTGTTAATTAGACTTAATTTTTTCATTTATTTGAAGTTTTTTATTAGTATTACTGTTTTAAAATGAGACAGTAATATTTTCTTCTTTGATAATTATAATTGTTCAATGAAATAAAAAAATCACTTAAAATGGACAACCGAACATAAAATTTTAGTTATTCAAATTTTTAAACTTAATTTACATGTTTTTAATCAGATAGATTTCATTAAATCCACGTTTTCTTATTTTCTATTCAAAGTTTATATATTGAATTATTTATTATATTTTAATCAAATATAATTTAAATTATTAATTTATTAAGTCTTCAAAAGTCTTTATTCATATATTTTTAATTAAATTTATAATTTATTTCAATTTATAACAAAAAATTGATAAAGGTATTTTTTGAAATAGTAACAAGATTTCTAGGAATATGAAGTATGAATCAAGCATAGAAATAAAATATGTCTGGGAATGTGAAAAAATATTCTTAATAAGATTCGTATTGAACAAAGTATAAGAATTTCACATTCCTAGAAATCACATACCTGAAAATTACATTCTTAAAAATATATATTTTTGTGAGAACGTAAGATTCTGCGAACTAAACAAAATGAAATTTGTAGCTCATGACAAAAAGTTGATTAATATATATTTTTGTGATAACGTAAGATTTTACAAACCAAACAGAAGATTCTTAAAAATATATATTTTCGTGATAACTTAAGATTCTGCGAATCAAACATAATGAAATTTGTAGCTCATGACAAAAAGTCGGTTAATTTTCAACAGAAAGGCAGGGGGTGAAGAAAGAAGCCCCGCGTGTCATTCAAACTGTTGAGGCGCGCGTCCTATTGAGCCATTAACATTCCCTCCCCATTTACACAACTCCGCAACTATCATCCTACTGTTGCCCGCCTCCTAACTGCTTCTGTTCCTTCTCTCTCTAACGAAATCCACAAAACATGGTACGCTTCATTAAAACTCAATTCCTTTCTTCGGAATCCTCAAAATGAGACATGTGCTTCCTCCGTCGTCTCTTCGGTCGCAAAAAACAACCTAATTCCACCGGCCAGTCGGCTTCCAAACTCGGTAGGGACAAGAAAACACGGATCAAAGACAAGTCCCACGTTGTTCCCTCTTCCCACAACCACTTCGATCCTTCTACTTCCTCAGCCCCATTCACGGAATCCTTGGATGCTAACAAGCAAGCTATCGCAGTGGCCGCCGCTACAGCGGCTGTGGCAGAAGCTGCTCTCGCTGCCGCCCATGCCGCAGCAGAGGTAGTGCGACTAACCAGTGGCAGCGGTGGCGCTGGTAAAAGTAATAGACCAGCCACCTCGGCGCACGTTAGCACTTGCCAGCAACGGTGGGTGGAGGAAGTTGCCACCGTCAAAATACAATCGGCGTTCCGTGGTTATTTGGTGGGTACCGTATCTGTATTTTCCTTCCTTCATTTTTTTTTTTTCTTGTTTGATGATAATGACTTTGGGATTATTGTTAGATTCAATATTTTTCAATTCATTATACTGTAATAAAATGCTGCTGGGGTTCAATATCTTGAATAACTACAGCTAATTTCTAATTTATTGACTTACTTTGCGCCAATATTTTTTTTTCCTGGTTGAGATTAGGTGGGATGTAATTTTTCCTCCTGCTTTTCTTGGGAAACAAACACTGGTCAAATGTATACTATTTCCTATTTGTTTTTCTGAACTGAAAGCTACATGACCGTGGAAATTGTTGTTGGTCCCCCTCCGCCACACCAGGTTCCAAAAATAAATGAATAGATAGTATTTAATTTAATTAAATTGTATGTTAATATTCTGCAAGCTGTGTTCTCCCTCAATTTTTGGTAATTGTGGCCGCCGACAATTTTTGGCGATGTGTCATTTTATGATCGCATTCATACTTAAGATTTAACTTGTATTGTTTTACTGTAATTTTTATTCTGTAATTATGTAGATGATTAACTAAATGGAAAAAAAAATAAGATGTGGAAGCTCCATTTAAGCTAAGTTTACTTTATACCCGGTCCCTTGCTAGCTAAGCTACTGGCTATCCAAGCCATGTGACAGGAACGAATGAAGCTTCCTTGTGTTGAAAGAATTAAGAATTTAATAGAATAAATTTAAGAAAAACTTATTTGTACGTAATGTAATAATGACTTCATCCACCATTCTCACCTTTTTACATTTTATCCTTTTTAACATTCCCTGCTAGGCTATTCTTGATCTTTTAATATTGGGTAATTTTTATTTATTAGAGTACGAAATGGTATTTTAATAATTACTCTGGGTGTGTGATTTTGGAAATGAAAGGCAAGAAGGGCTTTGAGAGCACTAAAAGCATTGGTGAAATTGCAAGCACTGGTGAGGGGACACATAGTAAGAAAGAAAACTGCGGACGTGCTCAGGCGCATGCAGACATTGGTGCGTCTCCAGGCCAGAGCACGTGCAAGTCACGTGCACTTGTCAGAACATCTCTATTCTAGCAAGCCTCCACTGTATCATCACCCTGTAAGCAAACTTATATTCCATTTTTAAATGTGATGTCCATTCTCCAGTTCGGATACTTTTCTTGACAAGCAAAGCCTGATTTGATGGAAAGGCTATATAAAGCCAATTGCTAATCACTTTTTCAAATTCCACCTTTAATAACCTTCCTCTTCTCCAACCCCACCAATGTTGTAATTTGGTATCTTGTTCAAAATAGCTTTTTCACCCGTCTATCATGACCACATGAGCATAATAACATTGAGCCTTTCTATGTGTATTGATTGCAGGTCCCTGAAGAATATGAACATTCACTCCGTGCCAGTAGTACACATATTGATGGATCTTCTATTCTAAATGTAAGCTGAATTCTTTTCAATAAATCCAATTACTGCTTTTGATTAATTTTAATGGATATTATGAATGTGCTTAGAAGCAATTACGGTTAAATTTTGGGTTATGGATGATTGCAATTGTGTTTCAACTTGCAGAGATGCAGCTCCAATGCAAATTTCAGGGACATCAAAGCAGAGGGAGCGCGGCGTGGTCCAAATTGGTTAGACCGTTGGATGGAAGAAAGCGGCTCCAACCGACACCAAGATGCCTCATTGAAAAAGGGAAACACTAATGACGAGAAGAGTGACAAGATTCTTGAAGTAGATACTTGGAAGCCAAACTTCAACTCCCAATGTAGCAGCAGCAGCTCCTTCCACACAGCACAACATTATTTGGCTTCTGATTATAACAATGACAATTTCATGGCATACGATTCTCCACCGAAACGTTCAACCAAAGCTCTAAATCAAACTAGCTTCTCTTCTAGGGAAGTATCATCCATGAGCTCCTTCAAGTCCCAGAAAGGAAAAGAAGGAGCAGCTTATCTGCGAACTGCCGAGAATAGTCCACAGTCATTTTCCGCCTCATATAGGCCTGGGAGTAGTGCAAGAAAAGGTCCCTTTACACCCACGAGGAGCGAGTATTCTTGGGGATTCTTTGGTGGTTACTCAGGGCACCCTAATTACATGGCCAACACTGAATCTTTTCAGGCCAAGGTTCGGTCGCAGAGTGCCCCAAGGCAAAGGCTTGAGTTTGAGAGATATGGTTCTAGTTGGAGGCCGGTTCGAGGGCTTTGGGATACACTGTATAATCCAGACCGGGCTTCTGACTTTAGGAGCAATGCATATGCACACTCAAGCCACCTGAACGGAATTGGGGGTTCCGCTTTAAGATGAAGCTGCAGAGTTTAATCTTGTTGCTTACTGAAAGGTTTTCTTCACAGATTCTTATGAAAGGTCCAGCCATTTGGTGGTTTGTGTAGGAAAGATTTGCGTGAATAACATTATTGGTTGTTTTTATATGAAACCCAAAAATAAAGAGAGAAGAGAAGGAAAAAAGGGGGAAAAAAAAGGAAAACCTTCCACAAATCATGAGTTTGTTTTGCGGAATTAAGTTATGTTTAAATATGTAATTTAATTTTTCCCTTTCTGGTTGTATTTGGCATTGTTGTTTGATGTATCCTCATTCACTCCTTGTTTGTCCAATTGCCTGGAAGGCCTTCTACTGTCTTTCTCATATGGTAATATTCTTTGTTGTATTATTATGTTGTGCACTGTAAATTGGCCCATAGAGAACCGAGCTTTGTTTCTTTGTGCTTCGGGTGGTCCTGGTTCTATGACATGGACGTCAAACAAAAAGAGAAAAATGTACATCATATGGAAGTGACTTTGACGGCATAAAACGTTTTCATGAGGGCATACAGTTCAACATGTTATTAATGATATGAAGGAGCTTGCTACCAGAATGATGCGAATTCAGCATTATTGGGATGACCCCATTTCTGAAAATTAATTGGATCTTTATTTTATTTATTTATTTATTTGGCAATCAAAAATTCCCATGCCATTACAAAGCTAAACCTTTCTGCGTCCTCTGGTGCTTGTGTGCATTATGTTAAAATTTACAACAAAAATACAGGACTTTAACTTGATGCTTTGCATAATTGAAACTTGAATCCCCTCTTCTCTTCATCTGCAGATAGTCTCCTTCCTTGATCTCCTAAGGGGTGCTGCACGGACAGAAAAAGTGTAAAAGAAATGTCAATGTCATCATTAAACTATGAACCAAAGAAGATTGATGGGCTAAATGGGTAATGGGCCTAACCTCCGGTCCAATTCAACTCACAAATTGCAGTCAGTATTAGGATCAATGGTGAAGCCCAAAGAGATACCACAAAAGCCCGGCAAGGTGGCGATGGTAGTGGCATTGGGGTTGTCGGGGGTAATGAGAGCCATTAAGCATCTACAGAGAGAACCCATGTTTTCAGCAGAGTCAACAAGGATGTTCAAGCCGTTGATGGCGTCGCAGCAAGCAGAGCCGGGGACGGGGTCAGGAGTGCCGTAGGTGATGAAGGTGGAGCAGGTGGAGAGCAGCTGCATCACTGTGGCGCATTCCACCTCGCTACTCACATCCACTGCTGATAAGACCAAAGCAAAAAGCAACAACCCTACTATCTTCAATGCCTTTGTGCTCTCCATTTTGTCACCCGCTTATTTGCTTTGATACCAATGTTTCAAATTACTCTACTCTTGCGTGCTTCTAAGAAAATCACCAGCTGGCTTGCTTTAATAAATCGTAGGATATATTATATGGAAAACAATTCTAGCAAAATGAGTTGGTTTGGTGTGCAATGTAGAGCGTGTGGTATTTCATGATTTTCTAATGAACTCTAGGTACTCACCAGATTATACTTTCAGAATTTAACCATCCCTTCTACTTCTTACTAGTTTTTCTTGTATATATCATTCCAAATTCCAATAGGTTTTACTTAATTTTCACTGAGGTAATCTAAGAATGGTTTGTGCCATCGACCTCGCTGAATAAGATTAAAAATATTGCTTCAAACCACCATGGTGTCGTGGTGTAGTTGGTTATCACGTCAGTCTAACACACTGAAGGTCTCCAGTTCGAGTCCGGGCGCCGCCATCTGCCTTTTTCACTGTTCAACTTTTTCAATCCTAATCGGTTTGTTTATAATGCCTTTTCCTCCGTTCAAACCTTTTCAATCCCCTTATGTTTGCTTATACGAAACCGGACGAAAGTGGCAGTTGGATTGTACCATTTTGTGAGCTGTCCATACTATTGTTCATTTTTTGTTGTAACTTTGTCCCCATTTTGTTTTATATTCAAGATTTTTATTGGAAATAAATTTTGCAAAGAATAATAGGTTTGGCTCCCGGTATACCCAAATTAATTTTGGACGCAGTTTGATCATTCAAATAACATAAATATACCGCGATTGATGTTCTTGCAACCAAAAAATAGACAAATTTAATAAATCATGTTGAACATTTCAGCATAAAATCAATTTTAAAGTAAATCCAAATATTATGTTGCTTTCAAAAAAATTAATTTTCCAGGACCAGAAGCTGCTTCGGGCTCCATCCAAAAATGAATCCAAAACGTGACATTTGAAGTGATTGCGGTAAACTGTCCATCGTGCCTTGCGGGTTCGGGGTCGCAATCGGTTGTTTATAAACCCAATCAATGTCAAATAGTGATATCTTCTAGAACAATATATTGATTCATATGCCATTTTCTAAATTCAACATACTTGCTAGTTTCTAACAAAACATTCACAAAAAGTTAGAACTCAGCATCGTTAAACTTAGATTATTGATCAATGCCATCATTAAAGAAATTGACCCGCGGAAAAAAAAAATGTTTGTCAGGTTTATTGTCAATAACAACTTGTATTTAAGTTGACACATAACAAAGCAATATCAAAAGCCAAGCCAAGCCAGGGACAACAAGTTGGAAAGGAGAATGTAGGCTTGTACAAAATAAAATAATTCTTTACATATAAAGTATGAATGAATCCACAAATACAAACCAACAATATGTCATGATATCAGCAAAATATCAACCAACAAAGAAGCCAGGCCGGCCCGCCACCTTCTAAAAGCTAGAACTATACATAGTCAATATTAAGAACAGGAATTACTCTGAGGTTTTATGAGGTATTATCATCACAATGCCATTTGTTAGTTGGCACACAAGTAAGGTAGTGACACCAATTGCAGCGATCATACCCATTCTCTCCCTTAAATAGCATCACCAATCCAATGCTTAACCTGCCATTCAACCAATTCAGTTGTTAAATTGGTTATTAGCATCGCATGACACATACGATCGAAAATCATGTTAAAGTTTCATGACGATGTGAGAACAAAAGGAGCTTACCCAGCAATCAGCAGTACAGCAGAAAGAACCCACAAAACATATTGGTAAGCCTTGTATTTTGATTTGAGACGAGCACCAGCAGGAAGATGGCTCTGCTCTAACCAGCCAAACTGAGGACGGATCAGCAGAATAAAACCAAGCAGGAATCCAGTGGCGAATCCACCAATATGAGCAAAATTATCAACATGTGGCAGAACGCCAATGGCAAGATTCAAGGCAACAATAACCAGAAGTGTAATCAAAGCCGCAGCCTACAAAAAGGCAGGAGAGAAGAACAGATTCAGCAATGAAACTTTGATCTCAGCAGCATCAGATAGAACAAGTATGATCACACATTTACTTGCACAAATTTAACTTATTTACGGTCTAAAGATGGGCAAGAAATTTAAAGAAGAATTATTAAGAAGGCAGAGTGAACTATAGTCACCTTATTGGTATAAATAGACCAGTTTGTGATAAGTTCTGAGAGCATTGCTCCAAGAAGTCCAAAAAGAGCACCAGAAGCCCCAACAGAGATGCTGTTTCTAATAAACAAACAAGACAATACGCTTCCACCAAATCCAGACAACAGGTAAATGATACCTATCCTCACTGTCATAAATAAAAGAGAGCATTAGCTCATCCATATATAAATCACAAAAACTTCAAGAACAAAACCAATAGGTGATTAAGCCTCTAAACAAGGTGAACTTAAAATATCAGCACTTCAAATAGAACTCCGGCAGTAATCACAAGATTTGTGATTATGTGTAAGATTCACTAAATAATATTGACTAATTACATGTAAATATAAAAAACAACTTGCAACAGCAACATACCAAATCCAAATTGTTGTTCTAGGCGGATTCCAATGAAGACCAGACTCAACATATTTGCGAGCAAATGAATAACCCCAGCATGTAACCAAATGCAAGTGATAAGTCTCCATCCTTGATGCTTGCGCACAACCCTAAACCACTCAAGAGCTCCCATCTTTGTTAATCTTCAAAAGTAAACAAAACGTTTCAACATCAGTTACCAGTCTTCAAGAACTGATAGAGTATCTTAGTTAAATGCAGTGCAAGCAATCAGCGGCAAATCAAAAAATTAGAAATCCAATCCCTTCGGAAATATATGTGTTAATTGCTCCCTACCCCACAAAAGCAAATTAAAAGGTCCAGAACCAAAATGAAGAGTAAAGTCAGCTGTATAAGTTTCAGGTTTGTACATATCCCTAACCTCTAATTAGAACCACAAAAAAACTACAATTCAGGTCATTTGGAATGAATTCAAACAAATCTACATATGAATCCAATTCCAAATGAATTGAATTCTCGCTTTTTTAGTACTTCCAAAAGGAGAGGTAAGAGCAGCTGATAACTGTACAATTCATTTTGGAGCTTCTGAACATTAAAATCCTAATTCCAGTAAAATTGTGATACTGAATAAAGATGGCCAGAGACTGAATTTACGTCAAAATCTCATCCGATAATTAGCCCTGATCTAGGGACAAGTATATGAAATTTATCCAACAGCATTCGCAAATTCCAATAATCAGAAAAATAAGAGCAACAGGAACTCATCGCAAGGCTCGCAGATCGATGAGGAGACACCCAATTCACTAAAATTGGATGAAGTATAAAAAAGAATCAGCAGCATAATCAGTAAAATAATAAGAAAAACACAAAACTCCTAGTAAGCAGACAGACAGGGAATTTAAACACTGCCCCAATATGGAAACCGAGGAACGAAGCCCAAATGGAAGAAATCAAGACAAGCGTACTGAAAACAAGGCAGCAATCAGCTCTTACGTTGAAGACGAAGGTCCAAACAAAGGATTTTCCGGTAAAGGCTGGAAGGAGAATCTCCCAAGGAACCTAGCAACACAGTTGCCATCAAATCCCAGATTGTGTTCGGGGCAATTGTTGATATACATGGCTACAATGAAAACCGCAATATTGGCCACCACAAACATGGGAACCAGCCATGATGTCCAGTGAGTTTCCGAATCATAAACATAGGAAGAAGAAACAGCAGCTGAAGAATGGGGATTATTCACTGCTCTGCTCTTCACTCCCACACCTTGTTCAAGATCTCCACGACGCATGTTTTCTTTCTTACTTTCTCAGAAACCCAGAAATCAAAGTAGGTAACTTTCTCACAATCCTGAAACAAGGCTTCCTACCTTCTCTCGATATAGTCTATATATAAACTGCCCTTACAGACTGGAAAATCTGACGGTGGAATTGGCGAAGAATTTAAATGGTGAGAAAGAGAAGTAGTAGAGATTGGATGGCAGAGAGACTTCACGGCTCTTAACGACCGCAGTAAGCTTAAGAAGCTCGGAAACTCCGTGTCTCGCTCTGATAATGATTACCTCTTTATTAGCTTGCCCAGGTTGTCCGATGAATCCTGATCAGCATCGCACACGGCTGCGTGATCAGCACGTGATATATTTAGGCGTTGAATCATACGCTGTCAGAAACCCAGCGGTGACGCGGCGAATGATGATTGGGAGATTATGTGTGTGCAATTTGGGGATTATAATAGAGGACTGTGGCCACGGTACGCGGTATTCCGGATTAACCCATCCGCACTGCATTAACAAATCGGGAAATTCCTGTGGTTTCTTGTGGGGTTGAAATTCGAGAAGACCACCGCATCACCGCGTCAAAACTTCGGATGACCTTTAATATAAAAATTACATAAATTTAATATTAATTTTAAAAATTTTGCCTCATATTTACATAAAAAAAATTATATTCATTTAGTATTAAAATATTTAGTAATTATTAAATTATATTAAAATTTTTAACATCAATATTGAATCGATATAAAAAACTTTCGGTACTAATTTAATAAGTATCAAATCTTTTAAATAGTAATAAGGTAGGTTTCTTTTGAAATTTTAATATTATTTTTTATTGTATTTTGATAATAAGATGTTTTGATATTAAAATAGTAATTTTTAATTTATTAGGATGCAATAAATAATATTAAAATTACAACACGATAAAAAAAAATGTAAATCTAATCTAATTTTATATACAAGTTTAATTTTAAATGAATTAAATTCGTATTTTTTAAGGTTATTAATATAATTGTATCGATAAAAGAAAATGTATTCGGGGAAAGTAACCACAATGGAAGTTTAATAAATTTAATTAGACCGTTTGAAGTGTGAATAGTCAAACAAAAGTGAAATCAAAAGTGAAATGCAAATTCATCGCTAAGTCCAAAGTATGAAATAGAGTACGAAGAAGAGACATCATCATCTGATTCTCTCCGTCTTATAATTAAGAATAATACAAGGAAAAGTTGTTTGTTGTAACCCAAAAAAAAAAGAAAGAAAGTTGTTTGTTTTTTCCTTACTCGTTTTCAAATAGATAGATGGTCGTAATTTGATGAAAGGGACACCAGCATTTGAATTATACCTAATTAAAATCCATGATAAATAAATAAATTATTTTTTTGAAAAAATACTTTTAATTTAATTGTCAATTAATATAATTTTTTTATTTATATCCTTTATTATATTTAATATTTGATTTTTAATTTTAGTAATTTAATTATTCTGAAAATTAAAAAAAGTGAATCTTTAGTGAAAGAAAAAGAATTAACTTGATTGTTGCACATCGATCAACTACACGGAGAATATTCTTATTCTTATATTCAGTTTGAAATTAAATTAATTCCCCTAATAGCTTTATTCTTTCTTCAACTTCAAAATTGTCTGTGTTATTCTGCCTCTAATCAGGAATGAGGGATGCCATCCTTATCCTACCCTAACAATTATTTATAAAATGTTAGTAACAAAGCATCTCACCCATACATACTATAAGTTTTTGAAGAGACTTTTTCATATATATAGTTTCAAATATTTTTATATTATAAGTATTTCTATTGCAACACTTTTCACAAAAATTTTATAAAAACATTTGTTATAAGATTATAAACTTTATATAAAACCCTTTTTCCGTAAAATTACATAACATTTCCTCAAAAGCAAAGCTCAAATATATATTTTTTGCTTTTCCTATTTTATTCCTTTGGGGCAAATTCGTAGTGCTTTCTCTCTTTAATTTCTTCATTTCTAAGAATACGAGTATGTGGCTTTGAATGCAAAACGGCAACCAACCAACGACAGCAAGAAACGACGATGCGTATGCGTGCACGCAAAAGCCGTGTCCGTGTTGTGAAAAAATGAATCCAACAAAACAATTAGCACTACCCACCTTGAAAAATATGTTATAAATTATTAAGATTATAAAAAAATATATTATATATAATCAATAATAAATGTAGAAAATTTAGTGACATTTTCTCACATAGTCATAATTTTATATATCAATTTTTTATAATAAAATATAAAGATAATATATCGTTATTCCGTTTATACAGAAGCATATGATTTTTTTTTTTTTTAATGAAAATGTGTTGGGAAAAAGACTGAGATATGTATCATGGGAAGCTTGCTGTTTGGTGATGTAGATCGTTTTGCTTCATCCTCTGTTGCTTGCTATGCACTGTTTGGCCATTTCTAATTTTCTAGTGGATTTTGTTGATGGCTTTGCTTCTGTTTCTTCCATCCCTCTTTTCCTATTCGATCTCAGTACTCCCTTCTAAGTAAGGATACTTTCTTTGTTTTATACAATTTTGATGTCTTGATGTGAGTGTTAACCCTCTGCCTTTTTATTTCGGAAGCCTATACACTATTTTCGTCTCTCGTTGATGCAAAATTTTCATTTCAGTTCAATCTTAATAAATTTAATTTTCTTTTTTTTTTTGTTGAAATAACGGGGCTGGAGCTCAAACGAAATTTTATTTTCTTTAATTAAGTGTACCTTTTCTTTCTCAAAATGTATTTACTAAAATAATGATATGAAAATTCAAAATTTAATCTGGTATCTTCTAATATTCATATGGACAATAAATACATTTGCATAAGATTAAGTGTTTATGTAAAATACAATATTGTAACAAATGATATAAAATCATAATCAAAATGATTATTATATGTCTCTATTTTTAAATGAAAAGGTTAATTCATAGTATGAAAGGATTAGACAGTGTCATGTAATATTTTAGGTTTATGTTTTCATCTTCCCGAAAAATGTTGCGGTTAGACAAACAAAATAATTGGATTAAATAAAATTGAATTTTCAAGAATCAAATTAAAAATCAAAATCAAAAGAAGATTAAATTGAATAAATTTATATTATTAAGGATTAAAGTAGTATTTTAATCTTAATATTATTACCTATTATATAAATCTGCTATAAACAAATTTATTTAAATTAGTGGTAAGTATTTGACTCAAATTAAATTTAATGTTCTCCGAAAAGCTTTACATTTTCTTTACATGTTAAATCTGCTTTCAAATATTTATATATGTACGTTCAATTGATTAGCTGCTCCTACAATTAAATAAAACTTATTTGAAATTATCTAAATATGGGACTATTGACAAAGTCCTTAATATATAACTTTTTGTCTATGATATAAGATAAATCAATATATTAATCATGTGAAAATATTTTGTCAAAAAAATATATTGTGTATAGGGTGTTAAGTGAAAAAAAAAATATAGCTTTTGTGAGGAAAAATAAAGAAAACTAAGAGATATTAAGAGTGAAATTTTATTGAACATTAAATTTTGAATATGAAATTCTGAATATTCAACTGAAACAGATGGAATATCTCTGGTTTCCAAAATGGGGCGAAAGAGAAGCAAATAACAAGTATTGTAATGCAGTGAACGGACATAAGTAAGAGATTTTGCTTAATCAACTAAGTAATAATTAGATTAGACTGATTGCCCTACAAATGACTGGGCGCTGAGTTTCTGTTCATCAAAGAGCGATGTCGCACTGTTGGTTGGTGAAAAGAAAAGAAAAACAATTTTTATGAAAAATCCACCGGAATATTTTTTAAGAATGAAATGAATTTCAGAGATATATTGAAAATTTTTATTGAAATTGTGAGCTTTAATTAAAAATAATAAAATTTAAAAAAAGCTATTTTTATCTCTTTCAAAATAAAAATTAATAAAAAAAGAAAAACATCCAAATTCATTATTATGTGATCACAAGTCCTTTTATTTACGGAGCTCAATAACCCTTTGAATATGAATTCCAATGATGCCGCTTTGCACTTGTAAGGCGCCTCCCTCCCATATTCTTTTTTTTTTTGGGGCCGTACCTCCCTCCCATATTCATTCACATACTTTTTAGCTGAAAAGCCCATTGTCATTGCTTCTTTCTTTATTTATTTTTTATATTGACAAAGGAGATATTCGACTTTAACATGCTATCAAAATCTCTTATGATTAGTTAAAAAGATTTAATTTAAGTGGTATATAATATCATATATAATTTTTTTAATATTTTGAATTCAATTTTAAAATGTTAGATGCTCGATTTAATCATTTTTATTATCTTAAAAAAATAGAATCTCTTGCCATTAAACTACAACCTAGTGGCTTATCATTATTTCTTACTAAGAAGATAACCATCCCTTCAATTTTATAAATTCGCATGATTCTCAAAATTATTTTTTATCGATCAAATTAATCAAAATTAAGTAAATATTAGTGGGGTTTAAATTTAATCTATTATTATTCTAAGTATAAAATATTTTATATTATGTATAAATAAAAATATGATGTATCATAAAAAAATAAAACAATTTAACAATAGTAGAGAAATTTTAATAATTTTTTATTAATAAAACAATACATAAATAAATGATAATGTAAAATTTACAATTAAGTCCATATTAATATATTCACCTTCCCTTTTTTAAGTAATTGAACACAGATTAGTAAAAATTATGTAGTTGAAATTTTCTTATATTTTAAAAATAAATTTTATGCCAAATTTGGTATCTATGGATAGGTTGCTAAATGTGGAATATAATTTACAGCAAAAGAGTGTATTTTAATATAACTAATTAGAATAAGAGAATTTATACTCATTTAATTTGTTTGACATACATAAATTTCAAATATAATTGAGTATATACAATCGTTTTAAGCGACTATTGATCAACTAATTACATAAATTTTATTATACATAAATCATTTGAATTTAGATACATGCACTTTTAAACTCTGAGCATATGTTTATTCACAATAAGCTTAAATATTATAATTATAAATGTAAAATACACATGAATCTAGACATATAAAGATTATAAAATTATTATTTTTTAATAAAATGCAATGAATGGAGAGATTTTGTGATAAGTTCTAGCACTGAAATTTCCAAAACAATATTTTTTAGTAATAGTAAAATAATTAAATTATTATAAAAAAGTATAAAGTTTCAGTAATTTCAAAATAATATTAAATTAGAAAAACTCCATATAATCTTTTCAAATAATGATAGATCCTCACTCAAAATTTTGTGTAGTCAAATATCTCAAGAAAAAAAATTCACATAAGTATATAATATTTATATATAATTTTTAAAAGTTTTAAGAGCAAAGCCCATCCAATAAAACATGCCCCTAACTTTGAATATATATATATATATATTGTGCTTTTTTTTTTTTTGGGGGGGGGGGGGGGGGGAATAACCATCACCTCCCTTATTTGTCCGAGTCTCCATTTTAGAGGCGGGGAATTGTTGAGTCAGACGTAATTTTCTTAACTAAATTGATATAGTTAATTTTTAATTTCTAATTTAAACGACTCAACTTAAGCCGATTTAAAATTTAGAAGTGATTTTTATTACACGAATCGGTTTAGGGCGTTTTCGTGTATTATAACAATTTGAAAATATTAAACATCTTTTCTTTCTTAAATTCTATGTTGTTACCATCATTAAGCCTGTTCACATTTAGGCTTTGCAATTTTTTTTATAGAAAAAGATTTTTTTATCTTATATGGGAGAATTATTATCGATCATCATGTATGACTATTAAATTCACAATTTGCATAATTTTTTATAGATTTAGAGTTTTCATATTTATTATGAAATCTCTAATTATTACATAATATGTAAAATTTATATCGAGATATAATATTAAAACACAAATCTACTTGCGCCAATAAAAAATTACAATTATTATTAATTTGTATCTATATTACTCAATATTTATTTTATATCATTAAATATAATATAATAGTAGGAAAAAAATAATAGAACAGTGACTCTTGAACAAGGAAAAAAGAATATTGAAGATAAATTCGATTCCTAACAGTTAAAATTTTTCAAACTTCCTCTATTCAAAAATTGATTTTATTTTTAATATATTTTTCACTTATATCGAACTGAATCTAAATTTTAAATCGGTTTTAATTGTGTATTTTAGTTTTAATTCAGTCAATTTTTCTTCCAGCCCTGCAGTCCGAATCATAGTCAAATCTCGTGTAGAATTCAAACAAACATGTCATTAGCATGAGGTAAAGTCACAACGCTTCAAACCCAAGCTGATAAAAGCTTCGCAAATAAGCCCAGGGCCCAGGCTGCGATCAAAATTCAGGCTACTTTTCTCCTAAGTTCTAACTTCTAACCTCGATCACCTTCCTTGGATCTGTTGAGAGTTTAAACCCGCGTTTAAAAAAAATATTATATATATACTGAAAATGTATCTCAAAATTGAGTTTTAAATTTTTTTATATCTATTTTCTTGAATTTTATACATTTACTCCTATCATTCTATATTTAATCACAGCTTTTAATTTTCATTTTAAAACCTAATATCAAATCATATTTTTTTATATATATATAATATTACTTTTTTTATATACTTGCAAATTTTATCTAATAGAACCTCTTTTTTTTTAGAAGAGCGACTTCACTCATTCATTAAGAATAAAATGTCCATATTACAAATATGAGGAATACATAAAACACACAATATAAATAGAGGTTAAGTTTCTTCAAATAGAAATTACAATCATAAATTAAAAAAAAAAGTGAAATTCATCGATCATTTGAAAGAAAACTCTTCCAGATAAATAGATTAAATCTCCATCCCTTAGATAGTTTAAGATTATGCAAATATAATTCAAAAAATTTGTAAAGAGTTAAATCCGTACGAGCATAAGTTTCCATTAAAATTTTCCAAATGAATTTTAATAAATAAGATTGAAAATATTCTTGTGAACAAACTCTATTTAAAAAAATAAATAAATTTTCATTAAAGGAAAATAAAATTAAAAAATACATACAAATTTAGATCTCGCTTTATACGTGACAGAGAATCGCTCCAAAACGAGATCTAAGCTAAAATCAATAAAAAAACTTAGACGAGAAGAAGTGAAACCTTCAGCAAGGAATAAGAACCATGTGGGAGACGTCAGTTAATTATCAAAGAATGTGCATTGGATGATGTTTTGTAATATTGTGATAACAATTCACCATTTGATATTTTAGTTGTCGATATGTAATGTGTTATAGTGAATTGAATGTTACAAGTTGTGATATGAAAAATATTCAGAAGAGTGTGTCTTAGTCGAAATTTTGCAATGTGTTAGTTGACTTGGTTATGAGGTCCCTAGTTTGGTCACAAATAGGGGTTTGGTTCAATTTACTAGCAGTATTCTCAAAAAAGAAAATCATTTATGTAAGCAAGAAGAATCAATATTACAATAGACTTGTAATATTAAATGATAAAAAAGGCATAAGTAAAAAATACATCAAATTGGCTAATAATGGCAATCCAAATGTAATTCAATTACATAATATTTGCAGAATCCTTCAAAGAACAAAAATATCCAAATTAGAATAAGTAAAAAAAGTCTGCAGAGAATGAGTGACAAACAAATTTTAAAAAACGATCTTGACTGGCTCACGCTCAAAGATTTAAACAAGGGGAATTACAAATAAATACGAAATGAAAGAATAAAAGTAAAGTTTGAATAGCAAAGTGTTGCAAGTCGAATGCAAGATGCGTTGATATATCTAATTTGGTGATTGGTATAAAATTATTTTGGCTTCTCCACGCATCCCTTACGTGGCAAATCTCATTACTATATCATTGATTTGTGTAACCATCTTTTTGGCTAAATGATCATTTTTGGCAAAACTAATTTTATTTCAAGTGATGCTTTCTTCCTTTCAACTACATGAACTTTCGACCATGCTAATAAACCAAGACATTGCTATTAGGCCAAAAACCTTAGGTTTAAGCTAAATATAAAATTACATTTGAGACAAATTATGCAATGAATGGAATTTTTAGTAAAACGAATGCTTATGCTAATTCCACATTTGGTTTTTAGTAATTTTTTAATATTTTTTAATAGTAAAAATAATAATTCACTTGGAGCGCATTTAATTGAGTGAAATACAATGAAAATAAGAATAACTCAAAAGTATGTTTGGTAAGTATTATAGAATAAAAATACTCATTTTTTAGTGAATAATTATTCCATCAAATGATGGTCTATTTATTCTATAAAAAAAGTGATAGAATGACATATTTCTTCACTTTTGAATTAAACTTTAGACAATATTATTTTCATTAAATTCTAAAAATTTCAAAATTATTCTTTTTATGTGGTAATTTAGTTCAAATTTTACACATTTCTCAAAATTTTTTATTTTTTATTATATGTGTGAAGATATTTCCAACTTCTCATCAAATATATTATATTTAATTTTTTAATAATATACAATATTAATCAATATAAAATAAACATCAAGTCATCTATGTTTTCTTTTAAAAATATATAATTTTTTAACAACATTATAATTATAGTATAAATAAATATAACATATCCCTTAATATATTTTAATTGAATATAATATAATTTTAAAATAAATTTATTTTAATAATTTAATATATAAATATATATTAATCAATTTAATGCAAATTATCTATATATTTAAATACAAAAATACAAATAAATAAAATTAATAACATTATCATTTTTCATATAAAAATGTATTAGTTTTTATACTTTTTAATTTTTAATTTAAGAATAGTATTATTGGCAACTTTTTTTTCATTCCATTCAATCAAAATTTTGTTATAAAAAAATGAAATGAAATGTTAATTTTATTTTTTACCATACAAAATATAATTATGGAATAGTTATTCCATTCCATTCTCATTCTCTTTTCCATTCTATTCAAATAAATGTATGGGTTCATTTGACATGCAACTTTTCTACAATTAATTTTTTTATTATAATAGAAATAATTTTAATTTATTTTTAAATAAATTATTTTATTTAAAATATATTAAAAATGTATAAAACTTAATTAAAAATATATTTTAATAATATCATTGTAAATATAATATTAAAAAAAAGGTAAAAATTTTATATAAACTTTTTTTAGGTAAAATGAAATGAATTTTAGTAAATTTTATATTAAAATGAATGGATTTCATAATGATACAAATGTAACTAAAATAAAAATTATAAATTAAATTAAATTCCTTTTTTACTTAATGCTAAATATCTCTTAAAATTATTTAAAAATAAAATAAATTCTTTCATTTAGTTATATCAAATAAGGGATTAAGGTAGATATGCAAGATAATATGTTCGAATACTAAATATAATGAAAAGCATTTAAGATAATATTGATTATCATTGTACTATTTGGATTCCTTTTTTATTTATTTTGTATATTAATTAATGAGATATTCAACTTTAACATGCTATCAAAATCTCTTATGATTAGTTAAAAAGGTTCAATTTAAGTGGTATATAATATTATATAAAGATTTTATTTTTTTATATCTTAAATTCAATTTTTAAATTTTATGTATATATTTAATGATTTAAGCATTTTTATTATTTACAAAAAGGAATCTCTTACCATTAAACCACACAACCATGGTGGCTTATTATTATTTCTTACTAAGAAGAAAATCATCCCTTCGATTTTATAAATTTGCGTGATTCTCAAATTATTTTTTTATCATTGAAATTAATCAAATTTAGGTAAATGTTAGTTGAGTTTAAACGTAATCTATCATTATTGTAAGTACAAAATATTTTATATTATCAAAAATAAGAACACAACATATTATTAAAAAAATAAAAAATTTAACAACAGTAGAAAATTTTTAATAATATTCTATTGACAAAATAATACATAGATAAATAATAGTATAAAATTAATTTCCATTAAGAGTGGAGTGGATCAAATTAAATTCATATTGATATATTCATCTTCCTTTTTTTATGTAATTGAACAAAAACAAGTAAAAATTATGGAGTTAAAATTTTTATGCCAAATTTGGTATCTATTGATAGGTTGCTAAATGTGGAATATAATTTACAGCAAAAGAGTATATTATAATATAACTAATTAGAATAAGAGAAATTATACTCATTTAATTTGCTTGACATACACTATCGTTTTAAGCGACTATTGATCAACTAATTACATAAATTTTATTATACATAAATCACTTGAATTTAGATTCATGCACTTTCAAATTCTGAGCATGTGCTTATTTACAATAAACTTAAATATTATAATTATAAATATAAAATATACATGAATCTAGACATATAAAAAATTATAAAATTATTATTTTTAATAAAATGCAATGAGTGGAGAGATTCTGTGATAACTTCTAGCACCGAAATTTTAAAATAATAATATTTTTAATAATGATAGAATTAATTAACTATTCGATAAATATATACAAAAATTAGAAATCAAATCTTGAATATAAAAACAAACATAGAATCTCAGCAATTTTAAAATAATATTAAGTTAGAAAAAGTCCATCTAACTTTTTCAAATAATGACTGATCCTCACTTAAAATTTTGTGTAGTCAAATACTCCTGTTAAAAAAATTAAAATATTTTCACATAATATATAATATTTATATATAATTTTTAAAAGTTTTGAGAGCAAAGCCCATCCAATAAAACTTGCCCCGGCCTTTGAAAATATATATATATATATATATATATATATATATATATATATATATATATATATATATATATATATTGTGTTTTTTTTTTTTTGAAATAACTATCACCTCCCTTATTTGTCGCGGTCTGCATTTTAGAGGTGAGGAGTTGTTGAGTCAGAAGTAATTTTCTTAACTAAATTAATATTTTTAATTTTTAATTTAAACGACTCAACTCAAGCCGACTTAAAATTTAGAAGCGATTTTTATCAGACGAATCGGTTTAGGATGTTTTTGTGTAGTATAACAATTTGAAAATATTAAACATCTTTTCTTTCTTGAATTCTATGTTGTTACCATTATTAAGCTTATTCGCATTTAGGCCTTGCAATTTTTTTTATAAAATCAGAATTTTTTATCTTATATGGGAGAATTATTATAGATGATCATGTATAATTATTAAATTCACAATTTACATGAATTTTATAGATTTAGAGTTTTCATATTTATTATGAAATCTCTAAATATTACATAAATATGTAAAATTTATATCGAGATATAATATTAAAACACAAATCTACTTGCGACAATAAAAAATTATGATTATTATGAATTTGTATCTATATTATTCAATATTTATTTTGTGTCATTAAAGATAAAGTAATAGTAGGAAAAAAAATAATAGAACATGGACTCTTGAACAAGGAAAAAGAATATTGAAGATAAATTCCGTTCGTAACAGTTAAAATTTTTTAAACTTCTTCTACCCAAAAATTAATTTTATTTTTAAAATATTTTTCACTTATATCAAACTGAATCTAAATTTTAAATCGGTTTTAATTGTGTATTTTAGTTTTAATTTAGTCGATTTTTCCTCCGGCCCTGCGGTCCGAATCATAGTCAAATCTCCTCGCGTCGAATTCAAACGAACATGCATTAGCATGAGGTAAGTCACAACCTTTCAAGCCCAAGCTGATAAAAGCTTCGCAAAATCATGGCCCAAATTTATTTGGGCCTACCTCTCTTCTAAGTTCTGACTTCCAACTTTGCTCATCTTCCCTGGGTCATTGCCCGTTGAGGGTTTAAACCCACGTATTCTTTTTTAAAATATTATATGTACTAAAAATATATTTCAAATTTAAATTTTAAATTTTTTATATCTATTATATTGAATTTTATATATTTACTTCTATCATTCTGTATTTAATAACAACTTTGCATTTTTATTTGAAACTCAATTTCTAATCATATTTTTTGTACATATAATATTACTTTTTTTATATACTTACAAATTTTATCTAATATAGAATTTTTTGTAGGGGAATGACTTCATTCATTTATTAAGAATAAAGTATTCATATTATAAGCATGAGAAATACACAAAATACACGATATAAATAAAGGTTAAATTTCTTGAACAGAAACTACAGTTATAAATTAAAATTTTTTCAAATTCACTGATCATTTGAAAGAAAACTGTTTCAAATAAATGGATTTAATCCCCATCCCTTAGGTAAGTTTAAGATTGTGCAAATATAATTCAAAAAATCTGCAAAGACGTAAATCCGTCTAAGTTTTCATGAAAAGTTTCCAAATGAATAAGACTGAAAATATTTTTGTAAACAAACTCCATTTAAAAAAAATAAAATTTCACCGAAGGAAAATAAAATTAAAATAAAAAATTATATAAATTTAGGTCTCGCTTTATATACGGTAGAGAATCACTCCAAAATGATATCTAAGCTAAAATCAATAAAAAAAAAAATTAGACGAGAAGAAGCGAAACCTTCCGCAACAAACAAGAACCATATGGGAGGCATGACTTGCTTATCAAAGAATGTGCATCGAATGCAGATGAATGAATGATGTTTTGTAATATCGTGATAATAATTCATTTAGTTTTTTGAAGTTAGTACCTTTTTGGCTAAACGATCATTTTTGGCAAAACTAATTTCATTTTTTTTTCAAGGGTAATAAATTTGCTTAAGATTACATTACATACTTAGTATCTAGGAAAAAGAAATCAAAGCTACATCTTGCTCAAAATATTCTAAAACGTCCATGGGGAGATTACAAAAAAAGGTGAGGGAAAGCTATTCTTTCTTGCCTTTCCTTGATAGACGGTCATCACTTTAATTGGCTTCCTATATATATAATCCATTTTACTAAGGGGGATTATTCTTAAAGGTGTATTAGGATGGCTAGATGGGTTTCAAGTTAGGCAAGCCGAATTGAATTATATAAAATTCAAGACCCAAAACTCAACCTTGCTTATTTATACTTTAAAAAAAAATTGACTCAATCTGGCTCAGCTTGATTTTTTAAATGAAAAACTTGAAACCCAACTCAAAAGTTCAGAAAAATAATTTTTTATTTTTAGTAAAAATAAAATTTTAAAATATTTAATTACATATAATTATTTTTTTAATATATAATTATATTATTAAAAATAAATTAATATAATTAAGCTGGACTGGACTTATTTAACTTTTTTATCTTACTTTAAGCCTGACCTAATTATTAATTGAACCATAAAAAAAGTCTCAATAAGCCTATCGAGCAAAAAAAAAGTTCAAATCGTATTTTTTTTTTAATCGAGCTCATCAGGCCAGTGCGACCATGTACACCTCTAATTATCTCCAATAGCTTCATGCACTCATTTAACAAGTTATTAGCTATCACATTCACATGGTTGTTTTGTTGAAAAAAAGAGACAACTATTTTAGCATTCAATTGAATAAATAAGTGAATAATATTAAGACTTCCTACTAGTTTCAAACTCTCTAAAAGCTAATTTTATTTCAAGTGATACAATCTTCTTTTTGGATACATGAACTTTTGGCCATGTTAATAGACCAAACCTTGTCACTAGGCCAAATACCTATAGGTTCAAGCTAAACAAAGTGATTAATTATAAAATTACAAACAACACAAAGTATGTGGTGAATGGAATTTTTAATAAAATGAACACTTATGCTAATTTCACATTTTGTTTTGAGTAATTTTTTATTTTTTTAATAGTAGGAGTGATAATTCACGTAGAATACATTTTGTTAGATAAAATAGAATGAAAATATGAATAATTCAAAAATGTGTTTGGTTAATATTATAGAATAGAAATCCTTATACTCTGAGGAATAAATATTCCATCAAATGATGGAATATTTGTTCTATAAAAAAAGTGATGAAATGACACATTCCTTCATTTTTGAGTTGGATTTTTAATAATATTATCTTTATTAAATTTTTAAAATTATCCTTTTTTTATATGACAACATAATTAAAACCTTGCATACTTTTTTAAGAAATTATTTTTTATTATAAATATAAAAATATTTCCAACCTCTTGTCAAATATATTATATTTAATTTCTTACTAATGTATAATATTAACCAATATAAAACAAACATCAAGTCATCCACATTTTTTTAAAAATATATAATTTTTAATAACATTATAATTACAGTATAAATGAGTATAACATACCTATTGAATATAATATAATCTTAAAATAAATTTATTTTAATAATTTAATATATAAATATATATTAATTAATTTAATATAAATTATATATATTTAAATATAAATATAAATAAATAAAATTCATAACATTATCATTTTTCATATAAAAGTGTACTAGTTTTTACACTTTTTTATTTTTAATTTGAGAATATTAAAATTTTATTATACTAAACATAAAAATGGAATCAAAATAGAATGAAATATTGATTCTATTCCTTAATATATCAAATATAATTATTAAATGGTGATTCCATTCTATTCTCATTCTCTTTCCCATTCCATTCAAATAAATATATGGGTTCATTTGACATGCAAAAATTGATTTTATTTCATTTTAACAGAAATGCTTTTAATGTATTTATAAATAAATTCTATTATTTAAAAATTTTATTAAAAATAATATTTTTATTTATTTATAAATAAATTATTTTATTTAAAATATATTGAAAATGTATGAAATTTAATTAAAGAGTATAATTTAATGATATGGTAGTAAATATAATGTCAGACAAAAAGGTAAAACTTTTATACAAAATATTTTTTAAATCAAATCATGTTAAATTAAATAAATTTTATAATGATATAAGTGTAATTAAAATATGATTCATAAATAAGATGAATTCCCTTTTTATTTAATGTCTACATTTTAAAAAATTATTTTAAAATAAAAAAATTATATTTTATTATATCAAATAAGGGATTAAAGTAGATATGCAAGATCGTATGTTTAATAGTAAATATAATAAAAAAAATTTTAAGATAATATCAAATGTTATTGCACCATTAGAATTCTATTTCAAAATTCAAGTAATAATCGTAGGATATAAAAGAAAAAATATATGCAAAATGCGCAATTTTGTGACATGAAATAATTTTTTTTTTGCATTTTACCGTACTTACGATTTTTGCCTGGAATTATTACCTATATTAAGTTGATTGTTTTGCATGTTATAATTAAAAATAGGTAAATTTGTTTTAAATAAATTTTAGATTATAAAAGTAAAATTTAAGTAAAATACATCAAACAATAGTAACTCTGTCCATCAAAAAATATTTTAAATATGTCTCATATTATATTTTAATGTTCCTCAATTGACACATATAAAATGTGTAGTAAGTCAGTTATTTTGTTCTCAGTTACCTTCGTTGGGAGCAATTTTTTACTAATAATTTATTTTTCAGATATAATAATTATTATATCGATCATTTTTTTATTGATATTTTTAACAAGAATGAATCTTTATTTAATATTGAATTCGATTATATTTGAAAAAATAGAATTATAAGTTAATTTATTATATTTCAATTAATAAAATATAAAAAAATAAATAACAACATTTTATAATGAAATAAATATAGGAGAAAATAATTGAATAAGAATTGTAATTTGTATATAAAATTTAATAAAACATGTTAAGTTTTGTATGAAAACAATATTAAAAAAAATGGAGAGATATGTCAAAATAAATCCATGAGTAAGTTATAAGAATGTCAAATGTAAATCGGACAAAATTAATTTTATACATCATAATATATAATAATTATAATTATAATTACGTGTAATACAATAATCTAATTTGCTTTAATTGGTAGATAACTATATTTATAAAAGATAAATTTACAATCAATTTTTAGATAATTTTATTTAAAATATATTTTTCATATTTAATTTGCCAAATATAATAATTAATATATCAATCGTATACCGATGTATCAACTTTACTCCCTGATAGGCGCTGTTACATGAGACTTAATTAGTTTATTATTAAATTTCAAGAAGATCCATTATAAATGTTATGATATTTAAGCATTATGATTATAAGGTTAAAAAAGTATTAAATAAGAATATCTATTTATAAGAGAAATTCAATTAAGATCTTAACTTTTTTCACATAAGCAATAAAATTTTACAATTTTATGAACAGTTAGTAATAGTGAAAATATTTTATCATATTTTATCAATTATATATCAATAACAATATTGAAGGAAAAATTTATAAATTAAATTAATTGCAGAAAAATGTACATACTTATTTTTATTTCTTGATTTGATATTTTATTCCAAATGATAGCAAAGAATTACTAAAGACTTTTACTTTCTGTTCACAATTATTTTTACCAAAAATTACACTTTGAGAAGAAAAGTTTTCTCTTTATAAATTTTTTTTCTTATTGTTCTTTCTCTTTGTTTGTGGGTATTTTTTTATTCTTCTTTCTCTTTATTTATGGATAGTTATATTTCTTTCACTCACTTTGTTATTAATTATTTAAAAAATTAATTTGTTTCCTTTAAATTTTAAATTAAAATTCAAAATTTAAATCATGATGATGTGGGTCACCTATTATAAGTGTCCTCATATTCATCATCTCCTACTCACATATAATGGGATGAGCTGCACCATATAACCTTAATCTCTTTTTGAATTTTCATACTTGGTGCATTATCATGACTGTGTGAGCATGACATCATCTTAGGCATTATTGTATTAGAAATTCTTACATAAAATTAGCATAAAACAATCTTATCTTCTATTTATTTATATTATGCCTCGGATGCCTTAGATTTTCTCATATATACTTTCCACTTACAAATCTAATCCCTTGCAAGTTTTATTATAAGCTCAGATTACCATTCACATGTACGTAGTGTCTATGCTTATGATGTTACGAAAATTAACTTCGTAATAAACATGTCTCAGACACCAATATAATTATGTATATGTTGAAAAATCTTCCTTTTGCCCGCATATCACTTTGATTTAAAACAAATGTTTTCCTATCATTTTACCTTTTGAATCGTATATATCATGATCATAGGATACACACTAAGATAACGAACACTGTATTATTTTTTCATGATATCGTCAAAGTCAAAAAGTATCCATGAAAGGAATTTTCTTTTATAGGACTCACACAGTAATAAATCAAGAGTCTTTCATTTACTTCTTATTTGTGGTTCTTTTGCACATGTGGTATGAATCACATGCTACGATGTTTCTCTTATAGCACAAAGGCGTATGTCGACTTTATTAGTTACATCGTATAAACTTTAGTTTAGGTACACATAATACCTAACCTAAATTTTTCCACATCATTCAACTCTTTTTTATGTTAGTATTTGAAGAATTCATTGTTTAGCTATAAGTATTGTGAAAGGTGAGAGAATTCACAAGTTAATCCATATTAGTATTTCGAATCTTATTTTGATTTTACCTTATTAAGGTGAAATATTTTACTTTGTATTACTTCTCTACCAAAATATAACATTTCTCATTGTTATATTGGTGAACACATGTATCATCTTTGCCTACTTTTCATGAGCATCAGAGGCGGTTGTTTGTGTGAAAGAACCAACCTTATCAACTTGTATGATGTACTAGACATTTGTATACTCATTATTATAACATTTGTAATAAAATAAAACATACTTTATTCATTTTAATTTGGAAATTATTCAATTACATTCTACGCATACTAAAAGATTTTACATATTCAATATACACACATATAGGTATTGGTTTAGTAAAAGGATCTGTTATCATCTTTTGTATACGAATGTGTTGAATGGCAACTTTTTCTATGCTATAACATTTCTCACAAAATGGTACTTTGTATCAATATGCTCAGTCTTACTATGATACTTTAGATTATTTGTATAAGCCATGGCTGCTTGACTGTCACAGTGTATTAGGATGGAGTTTTAATTTTCAACATAAATCCCTAAATGTTCTATAAATCTTGTTAGCCATATAACCTCTTGTACTAGTGCAGAACATGCTATAAACTCTGTTTCCATTATTAACAATGCAATGCATGTCTGTTTCTTGCTATACCATGTTATGATGCCATGTTTAGCAAGAATGAGTAACTTGATATGAATTTTCATTCATTCAAGTCTCCTGCCCAGTCAGCATTAGAATATCCAATTAAGTATAAATCATTTCTCTAATAGCATAGTACGTAATCAACTGTGCCTTTTAAATATCTTAATATTTTCTCAATAGTTTTTCAATGTTTCTATTCAGGGTTTAACTAATATCTGTTTACGAGTCCAACCGCATGATAAATATCTGATTTAATACACATCATTGTGTAGATTAAACTACTAACCGCATTAGAATAAAGGATTCTTTCCATTAATTTCTTCTCAAATTCATTTTGAAGGCACATTTCTTGACTCAATGGTTCACTTTTATTTATAAAAGGTATATATAGGTTTACAATTTTTCATGTTGAATTTCTCAAGGATTCTCCACATATAATTTTCTTGAGGAAGAAAAATAAGTTTCTTAGAGTGATCCCTAAAGATTTTGACTTCAAGAATGTAAAATGCTTCACCCATATCTTTCATCTTGAAATTCAAGGATAACTATTCCTTAATAGCCATAATTGAATTTAATTTATTCCCAGCCAATAGTATATCATCCACGTAAAGAGATAATATTACAAGATTACCTTCATACTAGTATGAAACCTACTAGTTGTTTAGATAACTACTTAGTCTATAAATGGACTTTTGGATTTTATGAACTTTCTTTTACTCTCCCTTTTATATGAAACCTATTGGTTATTCCATATAGATTTCTTTATCTAGTTCTTCATTGAGAAAAATAATTTTCACATCTATTTGGTGTAATTCTAAATTTAGATTTGCTATTATGGCTAGAAGTAATTTTATTAAATTGAAACATACAACGGGTGAGAATGTGTCCTCATAATCTATTCCTTCCTGTTATGTATACCTTTTTGCAATTGGCCAAGCCTTATACCTTTCAATTGATCCATCTGCCTTTCTTTTAATTTTAAGAACGTACTTGTTTTCAATTACCTTTCGGACAGATGGTAGGTTAATTAGCTTCCAAACTTAATTAGTTTTCATTAGGTCTATTTCTTCCTCTATTACTTTCTTCCAATGTTCCTTAGCAAGGCAAGCTAGAGCCTCTTAAATTGTTCTTGATTCTTCTTCATCTTGAGGAGTAACCATGACAACTGATCCCTCAATTGAAAAGCATTTTTTAGTACATTTCATCTTTTACTCTTTTCGTAGTAGGGATTCCTGCATTACATCATCTTTGAATACAGGATTCTCACTCACTCTCTCAAAGCTCCTACTAGGACCGGCAAGTACTCTTTGAGAGTTTCCACTCGGATAAAATTAATAAGATTCAATATTATCCACTTGATCTTGTAGCTCGTAAAAGGATAGAGTGCGATCAATTTCTCTTTTGCTAGAAAACTCACTTTCTAAAAATACGGCATCTCTTGATTCAAGTTTTATCATTGTTCCATCCTTATTTTCACTAATGAAAATATTCTTTAGATAGTTTTGAATATCTTATAAAGATATATTTCTTCCCTCTTGGGCCTAATTTTCCTTATCTATGGGAAGCATCATGGGTATATGCAGTAGACCCCCATAGTTTGAGAATGCTTAAATCAGCTTTGTGTTTTATCCATAGTTCATAAAGTATAGATGCAATATACTTTAAGGGCACATGATTAAGTATGAAAGTGGCCCTCAATATGGCATTTCCATATGAAAATGGTAGACTGGCTTATGCCATTATCAACTTAACTGTGTTCGAAGCGTTCTGTTTCTTCTTTTAACTACTTCATTTTGTTGTGGAGTGCCAGAGATTATTAATTATCTTATTATCCCCTTTTCTTCATAGAACTCTTTAAATTGTTTAGATAAATATTCACGTCTACGGTCAGTTCTAAGCGCTTTAACCTTCTTATCTATTTAAATTTCAACTTCATTTAAATAACGTTTGAAGCATTCTAATACTTTTGACTTATGTGAAATCAAATAGATATGACCGTATCGTGAGTAATCATTAATGAAAGTGACGAAGTACCAAGCTCCGTATCTTGCCCTCACACATAAAAGATCACATATATCAAAGTGAATTAATTGTAATAGAATTTCTATCCTAGTCCCTTTTCCAAATAGTTTTCTGATTGCTTTACCAATTAGACAATGCCTACATAAAGATATCTCTAATCTTGAAATTGAATCTAACAATTCTTCTTTTACTAGTTTAATCATTCTATTTTGATTTATATGTTCTAGTCTAGTATGCCAAATATCTATATTAGCATTTAAATTGAAAGTAAAAGTGGAAAAGCAATCGTAAATAGCATTTTTAATAACATCCAAAATGATAAATCCATTAGAAATAAAGTCAGAACTATAAAGTATATTATCTTTAAAAATGTTTGCAATATTGTTATGAAAATTAATTGAAAATCCAAATTGAAGTAAGGAATAAACAAAAACTAAATTCCCTTAAATGTCAAGTACATAAAGTATATCATGCAGGATTAAAATTCTTCTGACACGCAAATCCAATTTGTATATACCAATACCCTTGACCTCAATCCTTAAATTATTTCCAATATAAAGTCATCTGTTTTGACTCAACAATTAACGGTATTCTATGTAGGATCCTTGATTCTTGCTTACGTAGTTTGTGGCACCTGAGTTCAAAATCCATAAAAGATGAGATTTTGTTAGAAAAATAGTATTAGAAATATATGAAAAATATGTAAGTTCAATATCCAATAATACTTTATTCTATTCATTTTGCTAAACGTAATCTTAAGCAAAATAACCTATTTTCTAGTAAGCATAACATTTGATCTTCTTGAGATCAAAGTTCTTTGTATCATACTTTCCCTTCTTCTTTTTGAAGGTTTTCTTACCTTTCAAATTGGGCCCATGTTTTCTCTTTTGGAATTTCTTGCCATTCTTAAACTTAGGCTTGAAATTGGAAGGTCCTACTCCTTCTGCTATGTATGCTTGTCTAGAAGACCTATAAGGCCCTAGACGTTCATCCTTGAGTTTTAAATGTTTTGTCACATTATCAAAAGTAATAATACTTTCGTTGTGAGTTAGGTTAACCTTTATGTGTTTCCAACTTGCAAGAAATGACCTAATTACAACTTGCACTTACTGCTTATCAAAAAATATATGTTTTGTAACTTTTAGTTTACAAATCATATTTAACATTTTACGTAAATGTTATTTCATTGGCGTATTAGGCCAAAGTTTATTAAGTGTCAAATTTGATTGTGAGTCTCCTCAGTTTGGTAGCAGAAGTACCATTAAATTTCTCTTTTAGGGCAGTCTACATACCCTGGGCAGTTGGATAATCCTTATACTCACATATAAAGTCATTTGCCATTGTACTTAAAAGTGTAATGCGAGCGATATTGTTCTTTTTCTTCCAAACAGTATATGCCTTAACATCCTTTCTATGTTGGATTATATTCCCATGTTCAGGTTCTATTATGACATGATTCAAGGCTTTAAGAGCATCTTGCTCTTTTAAGATTTAGGATATTTTTCAATGTCATATATCCCAATTATCCCCATTCAATTTATCATTTTTGTTTAATTTAGTAATTATATTCTTGCTAGTCATTCTGCTAAATCATAATACATGAACATTTCCTACGAGTATACAATGTCATTTATTTGTATAATTCTCGCATAGAATAATAATGACACTGCTTAGTTCATGCTTACAAGTTCACATTTATCATACTCTTATTGCATGTTTGCTTAAGTACTATTATTATTTCTTATCGAGATCATTCTCATGCAAATATTATATATTATATTGCTCTAAAAAAATCACAGTCTAAGAGCTCTCACTTAATTGTAGGATTCCATAAAATAAATATGTACGAAATAAAGAGATTAAACATTGACCAAACAATAAATAAGTTCAATAAATTTTATTAAGTTTAGAAAGCAATCTCAACAAACAAAAATATAAATTTAATAGTTTAATGTTCCTATCCTAGCTTCCTAATATGAATTCAGAGTCTTCATCTCTTTGAAAATATTAAATAATTTTGGTGAATCTTTTATGGAGTAAACTGGTTTAAATTTGTATACATTCATGGTTTTGATTGGACCCTTTAGGTGCATCCCCTTTTCTAGAGTGCTATGCCCAAAATATCTTGCATTCTTCATATTTGGGAATTATGACAACAGAATTATTTTACTCCAATTTACTTTGATATAGCGGACTTCCTATAGCCTTAGTTTTTCCATACATTTTTTAAAGTCAATATATCTAACAATTCCTAACTTGTAATCTTTGCATTGTCATAGTGTCTTTTTAATTAGTTTCCAGAAATTATCATATGAAATTTCTTTCAACAGGGTCCGAATCCAAAAATGATTGGAAAACACTTTTTCCTTATGATTGAGGTTCACTTTTAAGATTTTGACTTCATGCAAGAAGGCTTCCATGGGATACAGTGTGGGTGCGTTTCTTTGATATAATAAGTATATTATTTCTTTAAGGTCATTAGGGGTATCTACCTAATTTGACTTTTTAGGATTTTCTCCTACACTTTCCACAAAGTCATATGGATCATATTTCTCCATAAATCATTGTTCCATGTTTGTTTATGAAAAATAGACATAAAGTACAATTAAAATGCATCATTATTGCCACTCTTTAAATAAAAATAGTGTCATGAAAATTCTAAAAATATACAAATTACATACCAATGTGTAAATCATAAATTTAAAGATTTTTTTTATTAAACTATGCCTCAAAAGGACATCGCACACGCCCATATGTGTCGCCATAGTGGTTCGGTATGAAAAAATTCAAAAAATTAGAAAACCAAAATTAACCCACTCTCATTGTTGGCATGTGACGTCCACGCGCCACTGTGTGAAGCTTTTCCAATTACTAGAGTCATCCATTCTCTTCTTTTTATTGGTATATGATATATGGCATTCGGGACAAGGGGTGGCCTACATGCGCCTTTCTTGAGAGTGAGGAGAGAAAAATGTTATTTTTTTTATTTGGGTGAAATGACATGTTGTTTTTACAATGTGAAAAATGACGTATCATTTTGGTTCTTCTTCAAACGGCTTGACATCTAAAACAACATGTCATTTATTGAAGGACCAAAACAACTTGTTATTTAGGTCGTCCCTGACCTCTGGTTAGGTCAACTAGGTCGACTCGATTAGTTTTGCAAACCTAGTTGAATCTGTACGGCCTAAAATAATTTTTCGGCTATAACTTTTAGTCTAGAACTCCATTTTAGGTGATTCAAAAGCTAATTTTTTTTAGAAATTTATGCTCTATAATTCTACACTAATTTTATGGTAAAGAAAAATTCATTATCCAAGGGAGCCATTATTTTATGGTTACGAGCATTATAGAGTCTTTTAGTATTCTTGCTATTTTGTGCCATTTTATGAGTATTTTATAGACATTTTTATGCACTCTTATTAATGTAGAATTTATCTCTAACATTGTTTTGCTAAGAATAGCAGAATAACAAAATAAATTTTTTTTTACATCCAATAGTTATACTCTATACCATAAAAAAAATAGAAAGTATGGTTTTGACAAAATTAGCAATCATATATAATAAACAACAAATTTGTATAGTACATCTCATATAATATATGCCTTGCATTCAATTACATTTAATGCACATAGGGAATCACAAAACTAAATCAACCTGACTTTGAAACCAATGAAGGAAAGATTTATGAATTAAATTAATTATGAAAAAAATGTGCATGTTTGTTTTCGTTTGTTGATTTGATGTTGTATTCCATACAATAGCCAAGAATTCACCAAGAATTCTTACTTTCTATTCACGACAATTTTTACCAAAAATTATACTTCAAAAGGGAAGGTTTTCTCTTTGTAATTTTTTTTCTAATTGTTCTTTCTCATATAATATATGCCTTGCATTCAATTACATTTAATGCACATAGGGAATCACAAAACTAAATCAACCTGACTTTGAAACCAATGAAGGAAAGATTTATGAATTAAATTAATTATGGAAAAAATGTGCATGTTTGTTTTCGTTTGTTGATTTGATGTTGTATTCCATACAATAGCCAAGAATCACCAAGAATTCTTACTTTCTGTTCACGACAATTTTTACCAAAAATTATACTTCAAAAAGGATGGTCTTCTCTTTGTAAATTTTTTTTCTAATTGTTCTTTCTCTTTGTTTGTGGGTATTTTCTTATCCTTCTCTCTCTTTATTTGTGGATAATTATATTTGTTTCCCCCACTTTGTTACTAGTTATTTAAAAAATTGATTTGTTTCCTTTAAATTTTAAATTAAAATTTAAAAATTAAATCATGATAATGTGGATTACCCATTATGAGTGTCCCTGCATTCATCAAACATAATGGCGCTTTTTTTTTCTGTTACTTAACCAACAGGATTTAAAAATACAAACCTGAAAAATACATCCAATAAAACTTTCATGTACACCTGCATCTAAAAAAAAATTAAATGGAAAACAATAAATTATACCTAAATAAAAGAGTTGAATCCAAAAGTTGGCTATAACCTTTCAATTCCATAAAAAATAATTTGATGTCCTGCTTAATGGATAATTGTGATGCATGTACATTTTGTTATCCAAACAAGAGACATAATGAGCTCAAACTCAACATATATTTCGTCAAATACCATCGAAAATTCCCACGTCTCTAGATGTAATTTTAAACTTAACTTGTTGAAGTGTTAAAATCTTTGATAATTTGTTAGGATGATTCTCGATGCCTTTGCTTAATAGAAATCATATTTGGAAAAGAGTTTTTGACTATTAACAACTAACACATTATTCATTATGCTTTCCTCCAAGTTTAATTGCTATTGAAAATCTATATCCTGAGAAGATAGTTACAATTTAACAGAGATTGGTTGCTTCATAATGGGAAATGACATTGAAATACCTTAAATTTGAAATCTCGAAAGAAGTGTCGAAAGATTTTGAGAATTAAAAAGATATTTGAAATTTAAGTTTTGTTCGAATGAAAAGAAAAAAAATGATGAAGTTTTATTTATTTATTTTGAAATTTGACCTTTTCTTTTATTTAGATGAGGAGAGAAGAGAAAGAAAATAAATTTTAAAAGTTCAATATACGATTATAATTTTTTAATAATTTCAAGTTTTAAAATAATTTTTCATTTTCTCTCTAATTTAAATTTAAAAAATTTTTTCTCTCTCTCTTTTTTATTTTTCTCTCCAATCAAATATAATATTAGAGTAAAAAAATGATTTAAAATATTATTTTTAGTTTAATATAAAATACTTGCTCAATAACATGTGATGACTGGTGGTAATTTATTAAGCAAATAAATAATCATTGGTTCAAGAACATTATTTATTATGATACCAAAGATATGTAAAACAAATAATTTGCTTCCATTCCCTCCCTTTAACTCTATGTACACAAAAAATTATTATTATATTAATACTGATAATTTAATATTACTTTTATATAAATATTATTATTATATATTATTTTTTAATTTAATAATTTAATTTCTTTAAAACTAGTTGATTAATAGATAATTTTCAATTAAATTAAATTGTTGAATTGAGAAAATAATACATATAATAATATTTATATAAAAGTAGTATTGAATTTTTAGTGTTAATATAATACTAGAAGATTTTTCATTGATATACAATATGCTACATTTAGAAGTAATTATATTTCTATTTTTATTACATCAAACCAATGAAATTAGAGGCTAGATTTTTTTTTAACATGTAAAATGTTATTAAAAATTTGAAAAATGTGTTTAATTTTATAAATCTATCTATATATACATAATAGTTATATTAATTGTTGATTTTATATCTATATCCTTCCATCATCATAACTCATTATCTACTACTAAAGGGAATTTTTTTAATTACTTAATATTGTAAAATAATATTAAAAATAGTATACCCTAATAATGTTACAAAAATTTATTTATTCATATTTTAAATCAAAATATATAAAATTAATAATTTCGTAAAAAACATGTCGATTCATTTTTTATTATATGATATATATGAATATATAATATTTTATAAAAATTTTGCACAAAAATAAATATTATTTCTTGCATAATGATTAATAGAAAATATTTATATAATTTTATTTTTATTTCAATGGTTGAGATTTATACTAGTAATTAATGAAATTTTTAAACAGAACTTTTATAAAATTAATACCAGTAGTAATTTAAAATTATCACAATCATTATATTTTGCAAGAAAACTAATACCATCAGGCAAACATATATACATAATGATTATTAGTTAAATTCAGTTATTTTAAAGATTTCCGCTGGGGTCTGTCCTTTTTTTATTTTTTAATTTTTAATTTTTTTTAAAAAAAGAAATGTTCTCTCAATCTTAATGGATAAAATGCTAATAACATGTTGAAACTATCAATAAATAATCATTTATAAATTATTACCAAATTCAATTAAATTAAAAATAGTGGCTCAATTAAATTAAAATATAGTGGCTCAACTAACTTTTAAATATTATGAAATCTCCTTGAAGAGGATTGGCTGTGAAACCGAACAACAAAGGATATCTTGAATTTATTTACAAGAAATGTGAGTTTGAGTTGTACATTTGATATTAAAAAATATTTTCATAAGGAGAAATTTTTTAATTGGATAAATAACTTGTCAAATAAATGCTCTTACATAAAAAATATATTACAAACATTATTCGTATTTCTAATAAAATAAAATCATCTTTTGTAATCCTTCTTTTATCACCAACTATATTTAAATCTAAAATATCCTTAAAAGGTCAGCTGTAAACTAAAAGATTTTGTAAGTTTTCTTAAGCTATATAATTTCACACAACTCCAATAAGTTAATTGAAATTTTTGGTCAATAGGTATATCAGAATATGCTTATTGATATCAATATAATATTAAAAAAGAACATTCTTTATTTACCCCCCCCAAAAAAAAAACACTCTTTATATTTTTTTTCCCTTGTTGGATCCATTAACTTAATTTTGATGAATAATAATAATTAAAAAATAATAAAAAATGTATTAATGATTTTTGTCATATACAAGAAATTTCATCTTTTAAAAAATTAAATATTTTCATAGTAAATTATTTTTTGATTTTAAAATAAATAAATTAAAAATAAAAATATATACTTTAATATATTAAATATAATTTAATAATAAAAATATTTAATTTTTAAGAGATAAAAGTTTTTATATTATCTTTTTTATTATTTTTTCCATTTCTAATTTTTGAAAACGGAAGAACGAATATTGCATGACACAATCTGTTAAATCGAAGACCAACAGGGAGGCCTCTAATGGGATTCGGCTTCTCTAAATGCATTTTACAGGCAAACTGTTAAACCTCATTATTAATTTTTTATTTATTATTATTTATAAAATTATAAATCAAAATTAATAGTATTATTATTTATAAAATTATGAATCAAAATTAATAGTAAAATTTGACGCTTCACCTCCTAAAATGCATTTTACAATATCCCAATCCGCCTCTAATGGATTCCAAAAATTGGCCGTTCAAATCGGTCTTATTATAGTGAAAAATTACCAAATTTATGTGAAGTCAAATTATGTTCCGTCAGTTCAGAAAAAAGAGAAGTCTTACCGCACTTGATTAGCTGACTTATTACCGAGTTTGACTCTACAGGAATGGATGAAAAAGTGACGTGATAATTACAAAAGCTATTCAATTAAAATGAGTGATATTACTTATATATTTTTTAATTATATAATTTTTTTAAATTCATAAAAATATAAGTTTAATTAGTTTTTAATAAAAAAAAAGAGAAAAAATAAGCAAGAGAAGTTAATATAATATTATTCAATTAAAATTATTTAATTATATTTATTAAAATGAATAATTTTAATTTAATAATTTTATTTTAAAATTAATTGCATCATCTTATTTTTAAAATGTCAAGGGAAAAAAATTTAACTGTCTTTAAGTATGTGTAATAAGTAAGAAATATTTATCAATTTTTATAATTTTTAGATTAAAAAATTATATTTTTTAAAATATATAAATTATAAAATTGGTAAATATTATTTATCTATTAATTATAATTAAATATACGTAACACAAGAAACACTCGAATTTCTCCTTTAAAGGTACCTAGTAAGCACTTCATTGGAAACATTGCTAATTTGCTATTGCTGTGGTACACACTGGATTACAGCCCGCAAAGACAGAATACTAACAGTAGAAAATGTAAAAAGACAGCCCGGATGCGCGTGTGAAACTCGGTCGAAATCGGGTTGGGCGGATATTACGAACCCTGTTTTGGCATTGGGCTCCACATCCTCCTTCAATCTCCCTCCATATCTGACATTTTCTCCCCTCCTGGAAGAGAATCACAATTGCCTTTTTATTTAAAAAAAAAAAGGAAAATAGAGAGAGAATCTTGACAGGAAGAAACAAATGACGAGAGAAAGAAGAAGCCATTGGAAGCGGAGCAGGAAGCTGTGGACTCTGAATAGTTTTTAGGATTTCATTGCATTCGAAGATTTTCTGTTAAAAATTTCATTTAGTTTAATTAAACTAGGATTGAAAGGCATTGACTTCCTGATAACCTGTGAGTCATTATAAGTCAGCTCTATTTTTTTTTAATTTATTTGCATATGATTTTTTTTAATGTACATGTTTCTCTGTCCTTTTATCCTCCACAGATCCCAGAGAGAGGAGTGTGTAGAAGGATCTGAAAATTTCATAACTTTCTGAACTGTGCAAAGTGAAAAAAGGTCCTTAACTTTGGCCCTGTCATAAAAAGGCATAACTTCATCCGTACTTGGTAGGTTTCTATTGCCATCTAACTTTTCTATTTTCTGTGTTTTCTCATTACATCTCACTGTAGGGGGAGAGAGAATATGGCAGATGTTGTGTCAAGTTTGGGTTCTTTTGCTTAGATTTGGCACTGTAAAGTCTACGTGGGAGAGAGTGTGAATATGAGACATGAGATGAGATAAGCATTCTTTTATTTCCTAGTGCTTGTTTCAATAAAATAAAAAAAAATGCTTTTGTTTTGTTTTACATTCTTTTTGGTTTCTCTCTTTGTTATCTATCCTTTTTGTTTATTATTAAAGTGACACTCTTTTTGGGTTCTTCGACTTTTTCTGGGTCTCATTCAAAAATTTTCAATACTGACAAAGGATCGGTCAAGTGTGCCAAAAGTTAAGCAGGAATCATAGAAATTTTAGGGTTCTTGGCTGTCCGTCACTGTTTTTGGTTTCCAACTCCAAACACGAGAGGCAGGTGTGAAAGTTGGATCGGAGAATTTATTTTGTCCTGTTCATCATTTTTCTCCTCTGTCTGAAATTGACTTTTTGGAGAGAGAAAGTTGGAGATTTGGAGTCTTGCCTGCATGGCCGTTGACAAGGAACAAGCTTTTTTTCTTTCCTTCTGTCTATACTTAAAATTCAGTAACTCCTAGCTCAATCTGGTTCTAAGGTCCAACAGTTGAAAAGTTAAAGGAACGAAAGGTGCCTTAGCTAGAGGGTTAGTGACAATTTCGAAGAAAACATGGTGAGAACTGAGTCTGGAAAATAGTGGAAGAGAGAGGGAGGCTGCGAGCGAGTGAGAAACTTTGATATAGATAGAGGGAAAACCTGAAACTAGCGATTTAGAGGAAGAAAGAGCCAATCCGTAGGCTCTTTATTTTATGGGTTTTGAGGGTTTGATGAGGCGTGTTAGTGAGATTAGTTGCGGGGGGAGTGCAAGAGTTGCGGCCGACGTCCCTCCACATAACAACAACATGCCTAGTGGCTCCATTATTAAGCCACCTGTTCTTCATTCTTCGCCCATTTCGAGTTCAATGCCAAATTCCTCCGCCTTCTGTCTCCCCGCTGTACGCTCCGTGTCCGGTTTCTTCTCATCTCCAAACATTTCATTCATGATTATAATTTACTTCTTGATTGGTGATAAATTTGATTTCTGCATCTTCACTGCTGCTTGTTGCTGATGAGTTTATTCTGCAGCAAAGGAAAATGGAGGGTCATAGTGATATGGCTTTAGTAGAGAGCTTTGAATATGAGAGCCGCTCAGGGAGTGACAATTTTGAAGGCGCTTCGGGTGATGATCAGGATGCTGGCGATGATCCGCCATCCAGGAGGAAGAAATACCATAGACACACTCCTCACCAAATTCAAGAGCTTGAAGCGTATGGGTTTAGTCATGAGCTTTTTGCTTTCTGTTTTTGGTTTTTGTGATTGACATATATACTCATGGTGGTGCTGATGTTATCATGTTAATTGTGTCCCTTATTGGTTTAGTTTCTTTAAGGAGTGTCCACATCCTGATGAGAAGCAAAGAATGGATCTTAGTAAGAGGCTTGGCTTAGAGACTAAGCAAGTCAAGTTTTGGTTTCAGAATCGACGAACTCAGATGAAGGTAAATTCAAGTATGGTAGTATATTTTCACATGCATGCATTTTGCTGATGGGATATTGATTTTTGTGTAATGGAATTGCTTTTCTTGAATCAGACCATGCTGGAGCGCCATGAGAACCAAATTCTTAGACTTGAAAATGATAAGCTCCGAGCCGAGAACAGTGTGCTGAAGGATGCCATGGCAAATTCAATATGTAACACTTGCGGTGGCCCAGCCATTCCTGGCCAAATTTCATTTGAGGAGCACCAACTTAGGATTGAAAATGCCCGACTGAAGGATGAATTGAACCGTATTTGTGCTTTGGCAAATAAGCTTGATAGACCTATTTCATCCTTGATTACTCCCATTAGTCTTCCAAGCCCAAATTCTGGCTTAGAACTTGCAATTGGAAGGAATGGGCTTGGTGGTTCAAGCTCACTCGGTACTACATTGCCAATGGGACTTGATTTGGGTGAAGGGGTCTTTGGCACTCCGCAAACAGTGGCTCGAATTAGATCACCAATTGGTTTGATGGGAAATGAAGTCCAGCTTGATAGATCTATGCTTATTGATCTTGCGTTGACTGCTATGGAAGAATTAATTAAGATGGCCCAGGCTGATAGCCCTCTTTGGATTAAGAGTTTGGATGGAGACAAGGAAGTTCTGAATCATGAAGAATATGCAAGGATATTTCCCCCGTGTATTGGTCCAAAACCTGCAAATTATGTGACTGAAGCTACTAGAGAAAGTGGCATTATGATTCTTAACAGCTTGGCTCTTGTGGAAACATTGATGGATGCGGTATGGCATCCAACTTCTTAGAATCTATTGAAAAATTTCACTGGCTTTATTGAAAATCATTCATGAACAAATAATTTGTTTCAAGAAAAAAAGCTGGATGAAATTGCTTGTTTTTATGTTCAGAATGTTATTTTTGCTGAAGTTCAATGCTGTGCATGCTCACATACTATATTTATCTTCTACATGTTCATATCGTCTGGCTTGCAGATTAAAGTAATGTGCTTTTTAGTGCAAGGCACCATTTGTTGCTTTTGAATTAGTGATTGTACTGATTTCTGGAAGTGAATTGAACATATTGTTTTAATTTATGTTGCAAACAGAATCGATGGGTAGAGATGTTTCCATCTATGATTGCTAGAGCTGTCACCCTTGATGTAGTATCAAATGGCATAAATGAAACCAGAAACGGTGCTTTACAAGTGGTATGTTTCCCTGCTGTGTATGTTTTCTTCAATTTGACATGTTTATGAGACTGATTTGGATCATGCTTTCTAGATGCATGGTGAGATTCAATTACTCTCACCGTTGGTTCCTGTTCGTCAATTGAAATTTATCCGGTTCTGCAAGCAGCATGCAGAGGGTTTATGGGCAGTGGTTGATGTCTCCGTTGACTTTGGACGTGATTCTTCCAACCCATTCATCAGCTGTAGGAGGCTTCCTTCTGGCTGTGTTGTGCAGGATATGCCCAATGGTTACTCCAGAGTAAGTGGCTAAGTATTGCCATAATTTCTTTACATATTTTTATTTCCTTTCTTGTTCAATTTTCTTGTTTGCCAAAGTGTTCCAGTTGCATTTACACTTTCTGGCAAATTGTTACTTTCCATAAACGGTGGCGTTGTTAATATAATTGATGTTTAAGTTTGGTTGAAAATGCATTAGCGACTACTTTCATTCACTACCCCATCCAAATTTCATTTTTTTTTTTTTTTTGGTTCTTGGGGGTTGGGTAAATGGTTTTGTTTACTGTGAATGCTTTACGTAAAATAGCTGGAACTTTATTCAAGGGTTCCTTTTACTATTATTATACCGGAGAAGATGCTTCCTTAAGTTAAATTATATTAAACTCATAAAAATTCAAAGCTGGGGTTGCTTATTGTTTATACTTAATTTGTCCACTGCTACTCCTAGAGATTAGTGAATCAAGGCATGACATGGTTTAGTTACCTCTGCTTCTGCATCTTCGGTATGCAGCACTTATATTATTTATAATTGCATTAAACTTCAGAATCTTGGGTACTTCAATCTTTTTTACATAAACAATATAATTGATGCTTCTATTCTTATCTTTCCTTTTGTATTAAATGTACAAATTTTTACTGGTTACGAGACTATAATGACCTGGATCCAGTTTCATTCTATAATATAAAATATAATGGTACCAGGTGATGTGATAATCTGTGCCTTTTATAATCTGACCTCGTTTTTATCAAATTAAACAATTTTAGAGTATCTTCTAATTAAAGATTAAAACTGGTCTTGGGTTGAAATATCCTGTATTTTTTTGACACCTGCTAGCTTCAGTGTTGACTTTAAGCTTCACTCCCTCAACAGACTTGTGTGTTTTGATATTAATTTATAATTAGATTAGACTAGGGTTTCTATGTCAACATTTTCCTGTTCTGCTAAGTATGGATTTCGATGACAGTTTTAAATTTCTTATCCTCCTATTCACATCTATTGTTGATGCAACTAATTGGTTAACCATGACATTAGGTCTTTTTAGTAATTTCGAAAGGTTTTCAAAGTTGGGTCCAACTTAGACCGGATTTCCTGTGAAGTTTTGAAATTTCAGACGGTTCCCTGGTTACCAACATGGCATTAAGAAAAACAGTTCATGACTCTTTCCTGACTAAGTCTGTCTATATAGAAATTTTTATGTAAGATATATAGTACATAATTTGTGGTTAGATATTGCACAGCTTAGTGGTCCGAAGAATTAGATTCCATCTCACATTGTAGTCTATTCTTCGATACCTGTTTTCTGGAAAAAGGAAAAACTACAATTATTTAGACAATGAAAGACACTCTTGGTTAGAATATAGATATTGTTGATTGCTCCATAATGCTATTACATTCATTGGTATCTAAAGGAGAAAAATAAACATGGTATCACCTTTTCGTTATGAAAACTCTACGTGTTTATGAGATCAGAGGTCTATGTATATCTTACATGACTTTCACCTTTTGTTGAAACTATATACTTTCCTTCAGATTTACAGTAGTTATGCTGTTGCAGGTTACTTGGCTTGAGCATTGGCAGTATGATGAGAGCGTTGCCCACCAACTCTACCACCCATTGCTTAATTCTGGTCTTGGTTTTGGTGCTCATAGGTGGATCGCTACCCTCCAAAGACAATGTGAATGCATGGCAATCCTCTTGTCGTCTATCCCTAGCGAGGATCACTCAGGTATGTTACTATTTATATCTCTTTGATAGCTTTAATAAGTTTCGTGAAATTCACATATTGATGGACACTTTTCTTGACAGCCATAAGCCAAGATGGCAGGAAAAGCATGCTGAAGCTAGCGCAACGCATGACTGATAACTTCTGTTCGGGAGTTTGTGCTTCATCTGCGCGCAAGTGGGAGGGCCTTGACGTTGGGAACTTGGTTGATAACATGAGGGTAATGACCAGGAAAAATATAGATGATCCGGGCGAGCCGCCTGGCATCGTGCTGAGTGCTGCAACTTCTGTCTGGATGCCGATGTGCCGAAACAGGCTGTTCACCTTTCTGCGTGATGAGCGGCTTAGGAGGGAGTGGGACATTCTTTCCAATGGGGGGCCAATGCAAGAGATGGTGCACATTGCCAAGGGACAAGGACAAGCAAATTGCGTCTCTCTCCTCCGGGCTGGCGTAAGTGTTGTATTCTTTATCACTTTTTTCCTTTTTGTTGGGCGCTTATTTGATCCTTGTCAACCAACCGCAAGCTTTATTATGGTTGAGAAGGCCCAATAAAGCACCAAACACTTTCATCAACTACAAAAAGCTAGATTAAGAATTGAATTTTTTTTTTTTAAACAGTTATGTATCAACATCCAGTCCGTTCCATATCTGATGTTGGATAACTCCACATTTTTAACTTCTACCTTTTTTTGTTGCGGTGAAAGTAAGAAACCCTCGATTCTCTCTTTTGCAGGCTGGCAATGCCAGCGAGAGTAACATGCTAATTCTGCAAGAGACGTGGACGGATGCCTCGTGCTCGGTTGTAGTATATGCACCGGTGGACGTGCAATCCTTGAATGTGGTGATGAGCGGTGGAGACTCTGCTTATGTCGCTCTCTTGCCTTCAGGCTTTGCCATTCTTCCGGATGGTCGATCGGGCGGGCCAATTGGTTGCGACGGGACCCTGGGCAAGTGTGGCAGCAATGGAGGTGACGACGGTGGAAGCCTACTGACGGTTGGATTTCAGATATTGGTGAACAGCCTTCCGACAGCCAAACTGACAGTGGAGTCAGTTGAGACCGTTAAGAATCTCATTTCGTGCACTATTCAGAAGATCAAGGCTGCTTTGAAAGTTGCATGAAAAAAGAAAACGTTTTGTTTGTGAAATATTCAAAAGAATGGGGGATGAGGTTGGGACAGAAGGGTCGCATAAGGAAGGTTTCGAGTCAAGAACGAACCGCGAAAGAGGTGCTTTGTGGTATGAGTAGTTGAGTAGTGTGGTGGTTCGGGTATTGACTTGTTGACCTGCGAGTTAGTCTTCGTTTTGCTTCTTCATGGATCCTATACAAACAAACCGCACAACTCTTAAATGGGGTTTCCTATTCATAGTTTTTTGTTTTATTTGCCTTCTAATCTTTTCATCGTATCTAAAGTCATTTCGCGTTTCATCCTAGGCAAGGGATTTTGTCCTTTACTCAACTGGGACCTTTTCTACGCTGGTCTAAGATTTTTGTCGACTTTTGCTGACAAGACGATTTTGTATTTTATATATTAACGGCAAAGAAATTTGAATATTACTTAAATTCTTAGTCACTAACCCATCACTAATCCACCAATTTAATGATTGGATTTCGATTTAATTCATGAGCCATCTAGACATTAAATGTAAACCGTAGAAATTTATCATTGATCTAATAATCGAATAAAAAGAAGGCAATATGTCTAGGAGTTCTTTCTTAATTTTCAATTTCTCATATATATATATAAAGAGAGAGAGAGAGAGAGAGAGAGGAAATATTTATAAAATATCAAGAAATAGACATAGACTTGGTGATCCTCAGCATTGAGAGCCCGAGAGCGTCGAAGTTGACTAAGAAAACAGATCCATCCAAGGGATGATTCAACAACATATAATCATTCATTAGAGAAACGGTTTTCTTTGTCAAAAAAAATCAGCCATTTAGTTTTCCTTTCTATGTACATACTGAACAACTACAACACCAAGCTCTTGAAGTAGCATCTTGCAACTAGTAAGTCTACAAAATGGGATTCATGAGAGTGAGTTGCATTAATTAAATTAACCACAATTAAAGCATCCATCTACATTATGAGGGGGAGTAACTACCTATTTTGAGCCAATAAAAGTCCTTCTCTAACCTGTGTAACTCAATTGCAAAATTGGTAGTTACCCTCAATCCTTTATAGTAGCCACTAATTGAATTTCCATCATGATACCTAATCATAGCTGAGCATTCATCATTTCCAGGATTTCCCTAGCAAGCCCTAGTAGTATTAAGCTTAAAATGACTAGCAAGGGTGGTTTTTAGCCAATCTTAACCTCTGAGAAACATTATTCATACTATTCCTTATAATAATCCAAAATTCATAGGTTTTACAGTTGTTGATTTAACATTAAAATGTTCATAATTAGAATTAAATGCATGCTTAGGGCTTATAATTGTGATAATAATTGAATTACTTGATGATGAATGAGATTGAATGTAAATTATGGAATTGGTCATAATGGCATTGAAATGTGATGATAGGGGTGAATATTGTTGTGATTTGTCTATTGCATTAGATCTATGTGTCTGTTTGTGAAGGAATAAGAGGAATAAAGACAGTAGTTGTGAGGGGATAAAGTAAGCTTAGGAATCATTAGGTGGTTAAACTATTTTTTTAATTATTGTTATTATTGTTGTGTGAACTCCTTTTAATAGAGGAAAATTTTGTAATGCACTATTGACATACTAGTGAATTAATGCACTACTAAATTTAATTGTTAATTTGTTACCATATAATATATTAAATTTAACTTTAAAAAAAATTAATTTAATGTGCAATAAGATTTAATGATATATTGGTATATTATTACGTTAGCGGTGTATTGTAGTTTCCTTCTTTAATAAATGTTATATGTATAAATGATTGAGAAATATTTTGATAAATGAACTTCTCTGTTAACAAGCCTCCAAATATGGGTATCATTAAAGTTATTCCACTTGCTGGTGTTTAGCTTTTTTTTTTTTTTTTGTTAAGAAAAACCTGTGACAAGTCTTGGGCTACAAAGACACGTATAAGCGAAGGTACATCAGAAAGATGTCCTAAATTGTAGCCTCATGTGCCACCTTATTACTAGAATGATGACACCAAAATAAATTAATATGACGAACAACTCTATATAACTCTAAGACTGATTCAAAAACAGAATATGCTTGCCATGGACAAGATGAAACTTGTTGTAATAAATGAATAGCAGATTGACAATCACTCTCTATAATGATTTGTTGGTCAATGAAAATGTAGGAAACCAAAAAGGTTTTATGAATAGCAAGCAATTTAGTGGCTAAAGGAGTAGGACATGAACTGTTATCATACCTGAATCCCACAACTTCACCATATAGTTGCGTGCAATAATGGCCACATCCCACTTTCCATGTGGCATCCACATTTAATTTTAGTTGATAAGAAGGATGTGGTACCTAGTTAGTGGTTGCCATAGATATACTTGAAGATGATCCGATGGATGAAGACCTAGAAGAATATTCCTATAAAAAATGGCTTTCCTCGTCTCTCATGTCCTTCTCAATCTTCATGCAAAGTTATTAAAGATTAAAGGGAATGTCATGGAAGAGCAGATTGTTTCTTGCCTCCCATCGATGTTTGAGGGCTATAGCCATGAAAGCACTGAGTTGTTGCCAAGCTTCATTATCTCTTATGGGGTAGAAGTGACCATTTTAGACCACTGAGGCCTCCATGAATTCAACAGGAGAAATGGATCCCAATTGAAGGATGTTGATATCCTTGAAATGAAATCATAGTACTCTTGTTACCTCACATCTTTCAAAAATATGAAGTTTTCTTTCAGAAGCAAGGTGTTAGAGAGGGCAGCGTACGTCACCTGAGTTGGTGAGGTTTCTTAGGCGAGCTTTGATAGGCATGACTCCAGTAATATAGCACTAGAGAACAACCTTCCATTTTTGTTAAATTTGCAATGACTAGATTTTCGTCCACATCTTTGGAGGGTTAGTGCTAAGTCTTAGAGAGATTATGGATCTATATGTAGATTTAACAGTGAAAATGCCTTAAGTAGTTACTGTCCATAACAACTGATCGAACTTGGGAGAGGAAATGGGTGTATTGAGAATTGAGCGTGCCACATTCGTTAGGAATAATTGCTGAATAACTTCGTGGTCTTACTTTCTCCTGCTACTATGCATGAGATTGTTGACCGTATGGTCAACATTTATGGTGATGCCATCCTTGAGAGGGGTAATAAAGTTGATGCATTCTGCCACCTATGGATCAATATTGGCTCTAATGTGGGAACCTGCTCGCATCAAGAAAATAGTATATTACTTTATAATTGGGATACTGTCAGGAAGACCTCTCCAAGCTTAAGATCTCGTTATTTGTAGCTGGGCCGAAAATAGGTGATTAGAACCAAGATATTTTGATTGAAAACACTTGACTCGATGTTTGTCATGTTCAGTAGTAATTTTCCATGTAAGTTTGGACAGCAAAGCCAAATTCAAATCAACAAATAATTTGAAGCCCCTCATGTGATTTAGGTTGGCAAAGTGATAATCAAACACATGGACTAAAAAAATTACATTTTTCTTCAGACCCGCCCCACCAAAAACGACAACATAATGAGCTAAGTTTTTAACAAATTTTTTGTGGTACCTTCAAAGTGGACATGTCATAGATTGGAATTTGATTTAAAACTAATTGGATCATTGTGACTTGCTCGGCCTAGGAAGGGCAAATTTTCTTCCATCCTACCAATCGTGTCTTGACTTTATCTAATAAAAATTGGAAGTCTTTGTGTTTTGTTATGGGTTAAAAACGAAAGGAATACCAAGGTATCTTGCATCCCCCCTTAAAGTAGTCAAACCTATAGTATTAAGTATATCTCTTCTGGTTGATGACTATGTATTTCGAGAGAAAAAAAATTCCAGACTTGTGCTTATTTATTTGTTGGCTAGACCACCGTTCATAGGTTTTTAGAAGATCACATAAGTGCTAAACTTCTGGTACTTTCAGAATGAAACTTGTTGGTGTTTAGCTAGTTTAAAACCAACATAATTGTACAATTTATTCTATAATTACTTTTAGGAGGATATGTATTCACTAGATTATAAAACTCATTTATTGTTTATTTTACCATTTATAGGTTTAAATTAAATAATTATCTTGAACTACTTCTTACAGATCTCAAGAACTTATGATGAAGAATTTTACAATTAAAAAGATGGTGTCAATTGTAAAATGAGTTTAACTGACATTGTATGCGAATATAAGTTGTGTGAATTTTTAGTTATATATTTGCATTTCTTATAGGAAAATGTATTTCCATGTAGTTAAGTAAAATTTTGTTTGTTTATTCTGAACTTTTATGGCATGTTGGAATATGTAAGTCAAAGTATGTCAGTTATGACAAAATCAACGAAATTAGCCAATTATTCAATTAAATTAGTGGAATTGATTATTAGCCTCCTCATTATTCACGATTAATCTAAGTCGTGACATTATTAACCTGAATTTTACCTATTAACTTATATAAATTTTAAATTCAAACTCAATCTATTATATTTAAAACGTTTCTCTTGACTTGCTAACTTATTTAATAGCTTATATATATAACTAAACCTTTAAATAAGTTAACAAGTATAGGTCCTCAAGATCGAAAAAAAATAATTAAATTAGGTATATATTTATAACCTTTTATATTAAAATTACATTAAGATTATATATATGTGTATTTTATAAATATATATTATATATGATATGATATTATATTATATTATACTATATTATATATAAATATATTAATTATCAAATATGACAATCTAATAAGTTTAAAATAAGCATGACTTATTTAGATAAAAAAGTTAAATTAAGTTAGGCCATAAAGAAGGTTAGACCATTGGCCTTTCATAAGTGACTTCACCTTTTTTCTAGCTTTAGGTATAAGATGCTTATATATGAATTTATTCAAATATTTTTATGAATTTCAATTCTAAATTAATTAAAAATTTTCATAATAAAATTTTATTTGCTAGAGTCATAATAAAATTTAAAAATTTATATTATTACTAGTTAAAAAATGCTTTATATTAAAAATTAAGTAATTATAAATCATGTTATATTGAAATAAAAAATCCAAATAATTTTGGAGTTAAAGAGTAGAAATATCTTTATAAAAAATGTAACTCATTTTAAGCAATAAAAATTAAATGTGTTTAATTTTATTTATTTAATTTTAATAAATATATATCAAGTAATAATTTATAATTAAAAAATGAGATAGTGGGATATTATTCTAACAGAAAGATGTAATTATATAAATTGCACTTTTGGATTATATATTAAGACATAAGGTATAGTTGTAATTTTAATACACAATATTTTTATTCGTCTCATTTTTCAATCAAACCAAAGAAAAGAGAGTTACTTTTTTCTTGCTTTCTTTCCTTTCATTAGTTTCATTAAAATTCTATAAATTAAAATTTTTAAATTCAATCCTTATACTTCCTTTTCATTTATAATTGAATACTTCATATCATTTTCTATTAAATTCTATTTATTATTGGTCTACATTGAGAACAATCTATCAATGATATATGAAGTGAGTGGCAAATGACTCATTCTTCCAATTTATAATTGAAATAATGCCATAAAATGTTCTTAATTTTAAATTATTTGTCACGTAACTACAATTATAAATTGTATGGAAGTTTTGCATCAAATAATTATTAAAGCATATTAAAAGAGATTTGTCCATATATGTCAATTACTAATAAAATCCAACAAATAATTGATAGAAATATCTAATTAGAAATAAAAAATAAGTATAAATATAAAGATTAATTCAAAACTTTTAAATTATAAAGACTTAATTAAAAATTAAATTATAAGTAACAGTAGAGCAATTTAATCTTTTTTAACGATTTTTCTTCCTTAATTTTCATCATATGTCTCACTTTTCCTTATCATTAGGATTAGAAAGGAATCAATTAGCTTATGAGTAGCGCACAATTTAATTTGAGTTCTAACCTGATAAGCAGAATTCATGATATAAATAAGTAATATATAAATTAAATTATTTGACTCATATTTTAATTGAGTTGAGCTCAAATTAATCAAAACTTAACTCATTTATATCATTAGTTAGGTCAGTATATAAATATTTAAAATGAAAATATATATAAGTATGAATATATACGTTATAGTATACAATTATATTTTAAAAATTTATTTAAAAATATTGTTGTAAAAAAATATAAAATTATGCATATATTCATTATAAATATATTATTTCAAAATTTTTGTAAGTATTTCAAATATTATTTTAATTAAAAATATAAAAACAATTAAATTAACAATGATTGATGATTTTTAATTTGTGTATTTATTAGAAGAGTGAAATTTAAACAACAAAAATTTAATAAAAATTTATTAATTTTACTTATATAAGTCAAATAATTAAGTAAATAATTTTTACTTCAAGTTTTATTCTTTCAAACAATTTATTCATTTTATTTTTATAAGTTGAGTAAGTAAGTAACTTAACTTCAAATTTCTTTGCTTCAAATAATTTATTAACTTAACTTCTATGAGTTAATTAATTAGTTAAAATTTTCATTTGTAATTTCTAAATAAAGTTTGTGATTATTTATAAATAAATCAATAAAATTATAAATATTAATGAAAGAATTGGAAAATTCAAACCAATCCAACATTTAAAATTAGTTATGGTCATATTATAACTTTATATTTTAAGATAGATAGTCATTTATATTATTTTAAATATGATTATAATATATAAGCAATAGTATAACAAGACTAAATTTAGCCATTCATAGTCCTTTTATTTTATGTTATTAGATTGTTAAAAATATTTGTTTTCATAAATATTTAAAATTACTAAATTATCAATAAATTATTTCATTATTATAATTAATTTGAATCAATAAGCTACATCAAATTGCTTATAAGCTCAATTTAGGTTGAGTTGAAAAAATTGATTCAAATTGAGCTTAAACCAAGTTATAAGTTGGATAAATTTAAAGTTAGCCGAATTTGAATTAAGAACAACTTGTCTCATTGCTAGTATTATTATCATTGCTCACTTCATTTACGGTTGTCAATGAATTGATTCTTTGATTCTTTTTCAATAAAACGCATTCGCATTTGATATGATGAAATAAAATAAAATGTTTATTTCATAATTATATTTCGTACAATAATTATTATAAAAATGGAATAAAAAATGTAGTAATTTGTAATTGTATCCTTAAAAATTAAAATAAAGTGTAATTTTCAAATTATATTCAAGAGGGTATTGTCTTTTTAATTTATTTATAAATTTTTTATAATCCAATATATATTAAATAGTAAAATTGTAGTATATGTTAAAAATATAATATGATTAATAATAAAAATTATTATATTTAAATTTAATTATCAAAATTATAATTAATAAAAAACTAGTTTATCAAATTTTTTCACGTTAAATATTTTTTATAATGAATATAAAAATATTTTATTTTAAACTTTGTTATTCAAGATATAATTATCAAAATATTAAAATTTAAAATATTAAAAATTAACATTATTTTATTATTTACTAATAAAAAAGTGGAGAATACGAATATAAAAAATTATTTTATAAATAATAATATAATCATTTCATCAATTTTGTTATGATGGCGTTATTTCTTGATGATTTTGCTGTCAAACAAATTTTTCCAATTCTTTTTCGTTTGGCCGCAACCAAAACTTGAACCCCATACCCTCAACCCACTTCAAATCAAATGCAAATCATGATTTGAATTGAACAAACCCAAATTTGAGAATTACCCGTGTTGCTAGTCTCACTCCAGAGGAGCACTCACCTGGTGTTTCCTCTAATCCCACTATTTTTTTTCTTCCACGGGAAAAGTTCGGCCGAGAAACTAAATTAGGGGTGCTGAACTGGGAAGCGTGTTGGTGTCATCGTCAGGCAAGCCTTTCCTCTGTACCCCTTCACTATACTTCAAGAGGCGGAACAAAAGAAGAGAGTCAGGTCTGTCATTGTCAGGCAAGCCTTTCCCCTCTGTGTATTCAATTTTTATCTTTTTCACTCTTCGGAATAATCGCATTTGTCCTCCAGTTCGTATCCTTTGTCAAGGAAACCTAATTGAATTTTTGTTCCTTGCTCCATAGGTGTGTTCACAGTTTCACCGAACCCTCACAAGTCAGAAAATCCCAAAATGCGAATCTTTTATGCTTATGCCTCAAAAGTCTTGAATCAAACAACCGCAAAACATGAGCATTGCCCATTAGTTTTCTACAATTCTATGAGAGAAATGTCGCAGTCCACTGCAATACCCAAAAATCTTCAGAGAGTCCGTGATCATGGCTACGACAATTACATGGAAGTTGAAAAGAAAATTCGCAAGGTTCTCAAATTTCAGGACCTTATTCTCTCCCAACACAACCAAACTATCCCAATTTCGCGCCTTGACGCCCTTTCTCGCCGAATTGGGTTAAAGCAGCAGGAAGCTTGTGCTTTTATACTGAAATTGCCTCATGTTTTTGAAGTTTATGAACACCCAGTTCAACGAATTCTCTATTGCAGATTAACACGAAAAGCCAATCTTCAGATTGACCAAGAACGGCAAGCCCTTTTTGCGCAAATCCCAGAAGCTGTTGTGAGACTTCGCAAGCTTCTGATGATGTCTAACACTGGAAGGCTGCGTCTTGAGCATGTGCGGATTGCACGGTCTGCATTTGGATTGCCCGATGATTTTGAATATTCCATGGTTCTCAGGTATCCACAATATTTTCGGCTGTTTGATGCGAAAGAAACTAGGAATAAATACATTGAGCTTGTAGAGAGAGACCCAAGTTTAGCTGTGTGTGCCATAGAGAAAGCTAGAGAGAAGGAGTATAGGGAGAAAGGAATTGATGCTGAAAATATTCGGTTTTCGTTTATTGTAAATTTCCCACCTGGGTTTAAGATTGGGAAATATTTTAGAATTGCAATGTGGAAGTGGCAACGGCTCCCTTACTGGTCACCTTATGAGGATGTTTCTGGGTATGATTTGAGATCAATTGAGGCTCAGAAGCGAATGGAGAAGAGGGCAGTTGCTACAATTCATGAATTGTTGTCCCTGACCGTGGAGAAGAAGATTACTTTGGAGAGGATTGCACATTTCCGAATGGCAATGCATTTACCAAAGAAGTTGAAAGATTTTCTTCTTCAGCATCAAGGGATATTTTATATATCCACCAGAGGAAATCACGGGAAACTTCACACAGTCTTCCTTAGAGAGGGATATAGAAAGGGTGAGCTGATAGAGCCGAATGATTTATATTTGGCAAGAAGGAAGCTAGCTGAGTTGGTTTTGTTGAGCCCCAGGAAAGCAAAAGTTGATACAGAATTGGCTAGCTTTACTAGACACAGAGAACTAGATGAAATGAAGACACTTTTTAGGGGAGGATATGTTGAGAATAATTATGGAGACTTCAAAGGTAGCAATAGTATGGATCAAGACAGGGATGTCCATGATGATTTGAATTCAGATACAGATTCTAATTCTATAGATGAAAATGATGAATCTGAAGATGATGGTGGGGGATTCTTGTGATTTTAATTTTTCATTTTTTTTTCATATTGACAAGTCTGCCTATTGTTGTAGGGATTTAAAGTAATGGACATGATGGGATGAATTGTGATTATGACATCATATCTGAATGCTAGTCTTTGGTATGGGGATTGATTGGCTTGCAGTCAGAGACATGGAGACACTGTCTATAGGCAAAGACAGGCATACTTCGGGGCTTTGGATTATGGTATCTTATAGGAAGCTTCATCTAAAAGAAGATTGTATTCAGTATGGTTTAACCCAGAACGGATCTGTTCTTGTTCTTTGAGGTTAAGGTATCGTATGAATATCATATGTCCTGGTCATCGATTCATTGTAACCTTTATATAATGACACAAATGTGTGGAAGATTAATTTTGAGGACAAAGAAATGAAGGCTCTTAGCTTGAAGGTTTAAGTTCGTGTGAGAGAGAGTGCCTCACTCGGATGTTTATATAAGATTCTTTAGGGAACTCTTGTAAGCTCCATTTGGCTTGAGCTGGATTAATGTTCTGTGCTTATGTCCCAGAACTATGCCTGACACTGAACTGTAATACATTCTTGTTTTAATATGTACATCCAAAATATTCTGATTGTAAGTTAAGAATCAAGGTTATCATTAATAATAGGGATATTTGTTATCAATACTATTCAATAAATTTGTTGGATTTCACAGCGTTTTCCCCCCGCTACTCTGCTCTTGCTGCAAGTTGCATTCTCATTGTCATGACAATTGACGTGTCACTTTGTTTACCAGACACAGTTCTTCCATTTACCCATCTCCATTTATTGTTGATAGGATATGATTTTTCCCTCTTCAGCTTTGTTTGAAACTCCGTTGCTTTTCTGTCTTTTGCTGTGTTGCTGATTTTGCTATTTTTGCTTCCATTGTTTTTTTGTCTGATTTTGTTGTTCCCTTTTTCATTATGCTGTGTTGCAATCGGTGGAAGTTCTCAAAATGAAGCTGCAGATTCTCTCCACTTTGGTACTAGGCAAGATTCCTTTCTTGATTACTTGAGAAATTTCCTTTCTAAGCTTCTATTTTTTGAGTCAACATCTGTAGTTTGCCTGTTTATTCTGAAAATTTCATTTTCAGTTGCTCAAATTCAAGTTTGCTTTGAGCTGTTCTTTGTTAATTCAAATTCAGATTGTGACCTGGAAACTCTCTTACCATTGTTGGTGTCTTTTCTATCTTTGACTGAACCCAAAGAGAAGAGATAGCAGCTTTAACCGCTTTGGGTGCTCTTTCTTCAACTATATTTTTCTCTGTCTATACTTGAATACCCACTCTCTCTACATCCTGAAGTTTTAATTTATGTAAGTCCCATTTTGTAAAAACCCAGCCATTGTTTTTATATAGAGTAGTATTTTAGTTTATCTTGCTTCACAAAGAGCGCTAGAAACTTGCTTTCTGCCTTTATTCTTAACAAATCAATAAATCTGGCTTCACTTCATAGCCACCAATCCTTTTTTTGTTTTTCAGTGTATTCTTCTTTTGGGTTGCATCCAAAACTCTCTCTCTTTTTCGTAATTATCTGCAAGGGCTTGATTTTGTTGAGAATATTTTGGCACTTGATGCTGTATATGCAGATCAAGAGGCTTAAGTTATTAGATTTTAATGTTAATTAATTTATTTATTTTTTGTGATTTTACATTTGATTTTTGTAGCATTTTGTCTTTTCAAACTTTAATTTTGGCACTGCTGTCTCTCTTAATGGCCAACTTTGTTGAATTTTCAGCGCTTCTTTAGTGATAGGGGTTCAATTTAGTGTCAAAAGAGAGTCATAGGGGTTCAATTTACACTATTTGCTTTCTTGCATGCAGATCTTTTTTTAATCCCTCTTGGTTATTTTTTTGCAGCCACAAGCCTCTATGCTGCTCAGCTACCTTAACGATGCTCCCTCTCAGTGAGAAAGAACTGTTTTTCTTCAAACTCAAATTTTTCCTGCATTTTCTTTTCCCTGCATCCTAAAGGCCTATATGCAGTAGCTAGAGTCGAGTAGAATAGCATTTACTCGGCCTGAGCATGATCTTTTTGGTTGGTTTTCTAAATTCAAATTCATCATTTAATTCCTGAAATTCACAGAAATGCTATTTTCTGAATCACCTATATGCAAAATTGACAGTGACAATTGAGCATGCAAAACTGATTTTTTTTTTTTGTGAAACCAGCAGTTTAGAAGGAATAAGTACTTTAGAACTGTAACAAAATTGGGAAGCGGTTTCACAGAAGACCCAATGAGTATTTGGGGAAGATTTTTGTTGAAGATGTGATCAATTCTTTTTCTATTTCTATGTTTCATACTATATAGTTCCATATAATGTGGGGCTGTTGTAGGTATATGGAGATACATATTGTTGTCTATCTTAATCTGCATTCGTACATAATTCTATGCAAATTTTTTATGAGAATTTCAGTTGAATGGCAAAGAATCAAAAGATAATGATGAAAGATTTAGTTTGCCCTTTTCAAGAGGAAAGTGGGATATTGAATTGCCCAATTCCTTCTTGGTAATGATGAGTGGACTATATATAAGTTTTTTTATTTTTTTATTTTTTTTGGGGTGCCATGTCCAAATATTAATTTTGTTGAATTTGACTGAGTGCTTACTGTATTTAAGTATGCTGAACAATTTTGGATTTGCTTTGTCATGTAAATAAAAAAGGCACGTGGTTTCTTCTGACTCGTTTTGTCAGAAATGGTTGTAAAAGACACATTGGTGTAGTTGCTGCCAAGCATGCAACATGTGCTCCACACTTCTGGCAGGTACCATTCAGTCGGGAGTTTGAAGAAGGCACAGTCCAAATAGTGGAGAGGCTTACAAGCTCTAATGATGCATGGACGGAGTAATGAAATAATGGGAAACAACTGATGGTAGTAGGGCTTGTAAAGCATGCAATGAAAATATCCACTTGCTCATTGAACAAATTCCAATCTATATTATTGCTAATGCTGTGATTAATGAGTATAAAGGAAAAAAATTGATGCATTTACATCTCTTGCATCCTATCCAATATATTATCAGCTATTTTATAGCCTTTGTTATATCTTTCTAACACCTTGCGAGTCTCCAGTGGGCCAAGGGAAAATGATACTCGAATTGGATCTGCTGGTGTGATCAGTCGTTGGGCTGTGGATATATCGTCCTTGCAATGTGTGAGTCAAGCAATCTATCTCCTTGTTACAGGTGCTCTAGAGTGGTACTGAGATTGGAATGAAAAGTGGCCTAGGATATTATATGAATCAGGCAATAATCTGGTTTTAAGCTGGGTTCCTTCAAGAAGCAAGTTTGTTTCTGTTTTGCACTTTTCATTTTGTTCTGGTGGTAGCCATTGAACTATGGCTTTTGAGTTGTCTTTTGATTGTTTCAAGGAAAGTCTATAACTCACTTGCTGGGTGAGTGGTGAGCCTGGCACATTTTGAGGTGATTGTTTGGAAGAAAATTTTAGATATTTGGAAAGCTTATAAACTAAATTCATTTGAACAGTGTCGGGAGCTCCAAGGTTTAGGTCTATGAATGTTGCTGATTCAGAGTGAAGGCCTATGCTTGGACCAGCCGGAAACAAGACATGGTTCTTGCTGGATGAGGTTGTGTCTGCCAAAGAGGAGAAATTGTCTTCAATTGTCACTTCCACTCCTCAATCGCATTCTGTCAGTGTTACGTCAATACTCCGGCTGCATGAACAGTTAATGCTTTGTGTTTGTCTGATGCTTATACAGGTTCATTTCATAGTTGAAGGTTGACTCGCTTAAATGGCCTGTGTAGGAGAAGGAAGCCATATGTTTGAAAAATGAGGAGTCTTGTTTCTGATGGTGCTTTAGAATTCCCAACTAATGGTCCAAATCCCAGAAGGGGTGGGCCTGGGGTACTCCAAATGCTGGTTTGTTCCTTATCTTTTACTTCCACAGAATTTTTAACAAGGTGACTATTTCTGATTTGGAATAATTTTGAGCCAGATCTATACATGATAAATTTCTCTGGCAAATGTGCACATCATAGCTAATATCAAATGTCTCAACAACAGTGGGAATGGAGGAAGCTGCGTGAAATTTTCTATGTTGTGTTTGGATGTAGTAATTGAAGGAGGGAATATCATTACACAAGGAATTTAAATTACTGAAAAAGGAAATCTCTTGTTTGGATAATCAAATTTTGATTTCAAGAATACCGAGTATTTTGATGAGGTAATTCAATATTATAAAATAAGGAGTTTCAGATTCCACCAATATAGGTGGAATTTGAAATTCCAACTGGTGGACGCGCGCCTAGGATATAGTTATAAAGTTAGGCACAAAACAATAACTTGCTTGGAAGTTGAAACACACTAATAAATACCCAAACAAGAAATTGTTGAAATGGAGGGAATTGAATTCATACAATTTCTAGCATTTCAAAATTCAGGATATTTATAAATACACTATCCAAACACAAGGTTAGAGCTTTCAAATGCTCTGGCTGAACTCACCTGGCCAGCCATTCTGAGCATGCGGCACATTTTAGGTATTGCTTACGTAGAAGTCCTATATTGCTTCTTTATTTTTGGCCTCAACTTAGACTGGCTGCATTATGGGCAATATCCTAGGCAGTCTCGTTCCTTTTGAATTCTCATTCTTTTTCAATTTCTTCACTTATTTAAGTTAATAAGGTTCTTTACAGACTTGTGTCCAGTTACTGACTTGCTCTTTTAAAGTTGAATGAGAAAAAGATCACACCAGGAAGCCTTGCAAGCACCCTGCTCTCGGAACTTGAAGTTTTTTCTGCAATTGAGAATGCGCATCAAATTTTAGATAGTCTGTATGATAGATTTCATGAATTATGGAAAAAAGCTTTATTTTTTTTTTTGGTAATTTATGTATAATTTATGAATTGACTAAAATAGTTGCAGCCTGTGCGGCTACACATTGATAAAAATCACTGTCGAGTAATGATGTTTTAATGAGGACCGTTATTCAGGTTTTCAGGAAGCTGTGAAAGGGTCGAAAATGTGAAATACTGAGATATCTTCTGTGTGATTCAATGCAATATCCCTTTCTCTGTTTGATTATATTAACAGAAGTCCAATGTGATGCCTTGTATAATTGTTTTGGCTGAAGGTCTGTGCGATAGAGCAGAAAGGCGTATTCTTTATAATCACCTGTGTTGCCATTATAATCACAATATTTTCATCACTTTTTTGAAAAGAGAGATACATGAGAAGGGAAGGTGCATATAAACATCATTATTTCAATTCTTCTAAAATCTCTTTTATACAATCTGGATACTATTTTTTAGTATGGAAAAAATGAGTACATTGTATGATCCTTTTAATTCATTTTTTATTTTTATTTTTGTGTGACAGTGTTGGTGGAGCTATTTTGTTGGTGGTTGGATGCTACAGCGTGGTTGTGGGGGCAGAATAGAGAAGTTGCAATAACGGCAGCTCACAAAACCAATAAAGACTTCAACATAGAAGAAAATATTAACAAATGGAGAGCATCACACAGAAGTGAAGTGATGAAACTGATATGCATTGATGAGAGCCGACTGATCTATGTGTGATTAGCTGCCGTTGCTTTTGTATTGATTGGTTTGCTCTCATCATCTTTATACAGGTAACAGGACCTTCTGTATCTGATGTTTCACATTGTTTGGTCGACTTTATTTGGCACTTTATAAAGAGAACCTCCCATTTAAATTAAAGATAAAGCAATCAAGCTCCTTGATTCATGTTTCCTTTAAGCTTTATTTCAGCCCCCTGTAGGCCTGTACTATCTGAGGCTAAAGATGGTCTTCCTCGTTGGTTGCATAACCTCAGAAAAGAAGCCTACTTAGGTAAATACAAACTGACTGTGGCCTTCTGTTTTCATTCAGTGGTGCTGGCATTGCTATCGTTTGAAAGCGAGCTTCTTCAAACGTGGGCCATATATTTATGAGAGCAGCGAGCTGTATGATGTTTAATGGTGGACCCATTGCCTTGTTTGTTGAGCGGCTATCTTTAAATCTGATTGCTTTGTAACAGCCAGCTACTCCCTGTGGCTTTGTTTTGTGGTCCTTGATTGTGAGTTTGCTGGTTTCAGAAATTGGGTCTATCCTGATAATGAAGTATCTATTCTGTGCTTTCCCACAGACTTTTTTCACATTTTGCATTCAGTTGCATTACACTGCAGCGGAAGCATCCGAGTTGAATAATGGAAAGCCAGAGGCTTCTAGAAATGGGAAGATGCTTCTGTATTTGAAGCCTCCTAAATTGTCTGTGGTATTATTGGAACAATAAGTGAATAGTGTACTTCTAATGAAGCGTGTTCCATTCAGGGTGAGGAATTCTTTTACTAGAGAGCAGTAAAAGTAAAAGTGATTTTTATTTTTGGCTAGTAAAGTGGAAGTGATAAATAGAACATGATAGTAAATTACTATTAACATTACTTTGTAGGACTCTTGCAACTGCAGCATAAACTATTCTTTCTGGAATATTTTTTCAGTGTAAAATGCTTAATTTAAGTCATAGCCATTATCTAAGGGGCGAATCCATTATTACGGCTCCACAAAATGATGGTAATAACCCAATACCATTAGTACAACCATTTCAAAGATTATAATCACTGAAAATCTTGGGCAAACGCTTTCTTTGTAAATTTCTTTTGTAAAGTAAAGGTAAACACACATTTTATAAATAAAGTTGTGGAGAAAAAATTCATTTTGATGATTCCTGTGACCAACTTGGTCAGGAAAAGCCGAATAAGCTTTTTATTTGCCTAATCAACATGGAAAAGCCATTTATGGGACACTAATTGATTAAATTAGAAAAGGATAACAATTTCCTCAACTATCATGCAAAATAGGCATAGTATAGGACGCCACTATCAATTTGCATGTAATTTATGGAGTAATTAGGCCATTGAAACTTTTGACAAATTTGACGCTACTAGTGGACGCCACGCGTGACACGAAAGCCCCCATTTGCATTTGAATCAGTTAAACAATCATTGATTACATATTTGATAACCAAATCACTGGACTTACGTGCTTGTTCGTTAATGTCACATTCAGAGACCGAAAGGGAAAGATAAGAATAATAATTCAATTTTATATTGTAAGAATGTTTGATATTTTCTTCTCGGAATCATTGTGAAATTTTGGTGAGGCTATCTAATCTCACAAGACTACAAATTGCTGCTTGGTATTAAATCTTATGTCTGTTTATTTTCACGAAAACTATTTAATGTAAGGATAATTTTATCTATATATACTTAAATCTATAACATATTAACATAACATAGATATCTTATGAGTTTAACTTTGATTCACTAGATGAATTAGAAGATAACGTATCACCAAAATAATAATTAAGAATTTTTAATAAGAATAAAAGAGTTTTAATAATTTTTTATTAATATGATAACATATATATTGATAATAGTATGAAATTGATTTACACGAATAATAGATGAAATTTAAACTTTAAATTATATTATATTAATTTTATAGGATAAAATGCTTGTGTTAATATATCAGTCAGTATTTGTTTTCTTTTTATATTTTTCCCACTCTCACTTGTTAAGTATTTAATTAAGTGTGAATTACTAAGTTCATTTTTAAAGGATTAGGATATAATCAATTTATTTGGTCCTAAAATTGTGTATTTTTTTAATAATAATATTATTATATACGACATATTCAAAAACCAATTTAGTGTCCCAGAAATCCTTTTTAGGAAAATTCAGTTATTATTCTAAAAAAAGGAAAAGAATAGGAAGAGATCAAATTAATTTGAAAAGATGTTTTGTATCATTTTCAAAAATTAGGTAAGGTATCAATACAATACATTTGACAACAAACACGTCACAAGTAGCGCATAACTTACATTAAAATCAAAGTGGTTAACAAGATAAACAACGACATGATTCACAAAATTACAAAAGGGTAATACAAGTTTATGGAAGGTATATGGTGTTTTAACAAATAAGATAATAAAAAGGCGAAAGGCTTAATGAAGAAAATGCGATTAATTAGGATCCTATTTGTTATGCATTATTCATTTATGGCCAAATATTGCCTATAATAATAGAGGGGTCAAGCTTTACAACACTTAGAGGTTAAGATAACTTTGATAGCTTTCATTCCAATTATTAATTCATTGTTAATTATATGGGACATCAAATTAAAAAATTTTAAATCTATTTATTGCAGGTAGCTAATAAATTATAACTACTATATTAAAATTGATTGAAAAAATTGATCATTAAAATAGTTAAAAATATGAAATGATATAAAAAGATATGTTAATATACATATTAAATTAATTGATATTTACTTTGGAATCAAATTATATTAATACAATTAAGATATTCAAAACAAGAATATATGGGACATCAAATTTAAAATTTTAAAATCTATTTAGTATAGGTAGCTAATAAGTTATAATAATATATTAAAATTGTTTGTTAAAATAGTTAAAAATATGAAATAATATAAAAAGATATGTTAATGTATGAATTAAATTATTACAATTAAAATATCTAAAATCAGATTATAATTATTTAAATTTTAATTAATTATATTTTATAATATTACATGTTTATTTATTTACTAAGTATTCAAAATAAAATAAAATAATCTATAATTTAATTTATTATGTTTTATGACTTTACATATTTATTTATTTATTCATATTAAATTAATGAACATAATGCAAATATTTGTTTACGTGATTAAGACAAAGGCTGCCAATTAAATAAAAAGTAAATTTAAAAAAATAATTTATTATGTGAAACTTACCAAATTAGAATTGTTTTATATAAATTAGTGTGCTAAATACTTCTAACATTTTTAAATGCTAGCTTATAATATTTTTTATGAATTAATTTATAAGTTATTGACCATATCTATAAATTATAAGCTAACTTTTGGTTGCACTAAACACACTTTTATTATAATATTAATCTGAATTTATATTGGTCTAACACCTTTTTTTGTTCAGAGAAATACTTTAATCTTTGTTGAGGTTTAATGAAATTATGCAAGCCTCTTTTTCTTGTTTCAGAACCTTCTCCAACTTCTCTTAAAATGTAAAATGATAAAATAATATTACACTTAAATTTAATTTTTCTTTAATAAAATAATAAAAAAGATGACTATATATTCAAATTAAATAATATATAATAATCTGAGTATTTTATCATGAAAAATATATTTTAATTAAATCTAAATACTTACATTAAAATTTGAACTTTTCATCCATCATATTTTAACTATTTAAGTTTAATTAAATTATACTTTTAATCATAAAATACTTAGAATATTTATATTGATAAATTTCATTTGTATGGTTATCCTTTCTCACGATTTCTTGATGAAAAATTTAAATTTAAATATTGTTATTTTATAGATGTTTGAATAAGGTTTATTAGAAGGAAAGTCTACGTAGTTTTATTAAAACTAATGATCAAATGTCTCCTTAAGATCAACTGCTTGATTGTCCTACATGATTGATGTTGATGATAGTTGTATGGGTTTAATCAATCAAATTTAGTTTAAAATAATGTCAGAAATTTCACTCGCTTAAATAATCTATTAAAGAAAACAATAAACTATCTACCAAAAAAAAAAAATCATTTCTCCTTTACTGAGTTTGGGGATACACTCATTTGGAAGGAACTAAATTGCCCAATAATATTAGTATAATATTAAATTCAGTTTAACTTCTAGTACTTCATATCCCTGTATATTCATATCGAGTTTAATGTTGATACCGTTAATTTGCAATGATTTATTTTTTATAAATATGATCAAATAATTTTAATATAATAATTTTTAAAATTATTAAAGTCCTCGTCAAAATTCACTGAATATATTTTTTAGGAAATTCGCGGAATTCATTTCCCTAGTCCAAAGGGTGATTACGATAAGTATCCCACGTATCATAAAAAAAAAACTATGGTATTATTCAGTAATTAGTTAATAATTATAATGATTAATTAGTTTAATTAATTATTAATTAATAACTTATTATATTAATTAATTTGATTATTTGATCATATTAGCTATGTGAACAAAAATACTTAATAAAATCAATTGTTTATAATTAATTATTTGTATGTAAAATGATAAAAGATATTAGTATATTTTATGAGTTATTTGAATATTTTTTTATTTGAACATTTTATACTCTATATATTATTTAATAGATTAATTTTTTTTATAAATAATATATCATTATAAATTATTATATATTAAATATTTTTAAAACTAAATTAATATAATTTTATAGTTATTAATTTTTTAAGAAATTAATAATTATAATTATTTAATTTTTAATTAAAAGTAATATTATAATTTTTTATAAAAATAATAAAATTAAAAATATAAAAAGTAATTAAAAATAAATAATTATTTTATGACACAGTTGAGATTAATATAATCATTTTATAAAATAGTTATTTCAAAATGTTCCCTCCTAAATCAACTTATTTAAAGATATTCAATTAATTGATTATTAAATATTAAAAATAAATTATTAGAATAAATCAATTAATTAATTTAATTAAACCACCCGAAGATCATCCAATAAATTATTTGCCAATCACCCACTGCATAAATAAAACATCAATTTTTCTGCATAGGCTCACCAACTAAGCCAAAGGGTGTTCCTCGCCTGCGTACAGCGTACGTTAGTATTGTAGCAGAGTTGAGGGTCCACGGCAGGCAATCTGCACCTAACTCTGTCTGACTGAACAAGGAGGCCGCTAACTTATTGCGTATTATTATGATCGTCTGAGAATTATCCACGTCAGTGCATTCATAAACTAACGCTTCCTCAACCGTTAGATCTTTCCGATAAAATTACTTCTGCCATCCACGTGTACAACTAAATCCCAACAGTGCTACACTCTTGGAGTATACGGATCCTCCCCTTTCCATTAAAAAAAAAAAAGAGGATGGGACCCTTTTGAAAAAAAGATATATATATAATTTCATTTTATTTGAAATTATAAATTATAAATTTTAATTAAAAATAATAAATTTTAGGATAAAAATTATATTTTTATTTCTAAAAAAATAAAAAAATAGAAGAAAAAGAAGATCCTTCACGTACCTTGTGGGTCCCCGGGGGGGATCAGTTGCGTGGTCCGCGGTGTACCTGATCTTTGAAAAATGAGGCTGCAGCCTCTTTGACTACCTTCTGTCATCTACTGTAGAGGAACTTGGAGACTGGGATTTAAAGTTTGGGAGGAAGGTCAGTATAATATTTTTTTATATAAATATATCCTTAAGCAAAACTCTCCCAACTAAGTTTTAATATAATTATATTTTCAGAAATTCAAATATAAGATAATTAACTTAGAAAATGATGCAAATTACTATTCAATGGTTGAATTATTCCTTTTTTACTTTACAAATTTGAAAATTATTTTTTAATTTTATAAAATTTAAAATTAATGCTCATTGATAAATTAATTAATAATTTTATCAAATTATATAATTTTTAAATACAAATTATAATATTATAATCTATTATTTATTTTATCATTTTTACATATAATTTTATTTTTATTATTTAATTAAAATTATATATATTAAATTTAATTTTTAATTAATTATTTAATATATATAATATAATAAATTAATATATTATAATGTTATAATTATTATTTAAATAGATCATAAAAATATGTAAAGTGATACAATGATAAATTAAATTGATAATAAATATTAATTCTAAATTTTATATAATTTAAGATAATAATTTCTAAATTTTTAAAATTGAATTGAATAAAATCTAACCACTCAAAGTTCAAAGTTAAGGAAGGTCTTTTATATTTTTCTAATATTTTTATATTAAAACAATAAACTTTATTAAAATCTACAGGTCTTAAAATTATAAATTATATTTTTATCTCTTTTAAATTATAGTTTAAAAGATACTGAGAAATAAAAAATTGGAGTGATTTGATCCATGAGAAAGAATGACTGCTCTTAGATGTATGAATACTTATCATGGAAAATGTTTTTAAAAAACATAAATAAAAACATTTTATAGTAAAATGATTTATTTTATTAAGAAATTTATGTAACTCAGGTTAAGATACTGTGCTTTTTTCTATTCAAAACTAAAAAATTGAAAAAACGAAGAATTGAGAAGATACAAATCTAATAGTTACGTACTCTCCGTTTCTTTTATTAATTAGTTAATTAGTTAACGATCCGTTTTACAAGATAAATTAATATTAGTATATTAATGTCAAAGAAACAAATAAAGTATTTTTCCATCGTAGCAGTTGAAAGTTTATTGTATCTCTATCTTGTACGGAATAATACTAAACTAAAACCTTAAAGAAAGAATTCAAAGGCCTCGCTCTTAAAATAAATAAAAATTCATAGTACACAAAAAGAAATAATAATACAAATTAAAAGTATGTCCAACACCAAATAAATATACATCCATGTAAAGCCAATCCAATTTATAACATTTATACAAAAATGAGAAAAAAATTTAAGGACTTTTTTTTATGAAAAAAAAAGACCTTGAATGATAACTTCGTCAAATTTTCAAATGCAGAAGACTCTTTAATAGAATTTATCAGGAATTTTTAATTCAGGTCAAGTGACTTAATAATTTAATCCTTTTTGTTATTATTAAAAATAAATTAAATTTTAAAAGATCAATGATTACAAACCCACTGATTACACACATGAAAAAGACTTAAATCAGTCTTAAGGTAATGTTTAAAGGTTTTTTTTATGTGATACTTTTTTAAATACAAATTTTATTTGATGAACATTTCAATCATTCGAATGAGTTACGAACAATATGAAGGCAGAATAACATACACTAATGGTGCTTTGTATTATTAGATTTAACAGTTAAGATTTATAAATTTGTGTAATACTTCGTAAGCAGAATAAAATTCAATAATTTAAGTCTGCTAACGCATCTTAATTTTTTCTCAAATTTTGCAAATGGATAATTGGTAACACTGTAATCGATGTGCGACGTTTTCAAATCATTTTTGTTTTGGGAATAATATAAAATACAAACTTTAACTTTAAAGTAATTAGATTTCATTTTCTTTAATTTTATAAATTTGAAAATCACATTCATAAATTAAATAAAATTTGAATCAAGCACTCATCATTAATTTAATTTATTATTTTATTAAATTACCTATATTTATGAATTTTTTAAATAGAAATTATAATATTACAGTTTTTAGTTTATATTATTATTTTTTAAATAATTTTTTATATTATAACTAATAAAAATTAAATTATATATATAAAATTTTAATTAAATACTTCATGAGTTGGATGGGAATTTGGACCAAGCCCATTGTAATAAAAGAAATAAAAATGCTAAATGCACTCAAAATAAAATTTAAAATTAAGTTTTAATTTTTTTATATTTATTGAATTAAATTTTATAAATTTATTTTATTATTTTATATATTTAAAATTTAATTTTGAATCTAACTTTTCAAAATATATAATATTACTGTAATTTTTTTTTCACAACCGTAATTTATGGACCATCAATATGATTATCTTTGTTAATGTAAAAAAAAATAATTGATTATTTACCTGCCGTAATTTAACATGTCTCCCTTGGAGATTTTGGGCATCTTGTAAATTAGATCGTTAAACAGTAAACCATCAGATCATTCATTCATTTGTAATAATGTCAAATAATGAAAGCATGTGGACTTGAAGATGATCACATATATTATGATACGAATTAAAATTCAAAAACAGTTATACTGTATCAGTGCTAATCCGTCGTATCTAATCGTATTTTAATTATTATTATCAGAAAATTATAACTTACACATATTAACATTGAATAGATACTAGTTTTTTTTTTTTTGACAGAAAATGATAAATCATTTCACATATACATTCTAACATGAAATTAAAAAAGAAAAAATTTCAAAATTACCATCCAAATGTCAGTGTATCGTTAAAGATAATAGTTTTAACTTCTAACTACTAGTTGATTATTAAGACCACCGTCACAATTATACGATTAAATGTAATTTTACTTATTTAAAATATAATTTATGTCATTTTATTTTTTTAATTTAAAATAATTTATTTTAACTCTTTAAATGTTTAACTGATATATTTGTGATCCTCTTATATAATTTTCATTAATTCATATTTAATTTTTTGAGCATTCAAATTATTATTTTTAGTTAAAGATAATAAATTTCATAAAATTTCAAACTTTTACACTTAATTCATCGGTTTCGTTCAAGTATTTCAATAGTTTGAAATTTTTTTTTAATGTTTATTCAAAATTCATTTCAAATTAATAAAAAATTAACAATCACAATAATCTTGAGAGATCAAGAAATTGTCCAAAATTAATAAGAGTATAAAATTACATTAATTAAATATTTGTATGAATAAAATAGATTATTATAAATTAGAGTATTGCAATTGTATAATTTAAATTTTAAGAGAATTGAAATTTTATTTAAGCTCAAATAAAAATAAATTATTCAATATTATAACTTGAAACACTTTTAATCTTTTATTGTCAATTTATATTATTATGTTAATTGATTAATATTCATTCCTGACATTTCTACACATATGAAACCGTCGATTTCTTTTTCTTTTCCAAACGGCAATTTTTTCTTTTCTTTCTTTCTTTCTTTTTAACAGATTTGCTGTTATAGTTTGTAATTTTATTAAAAGGTATTACTAGATTTAGCAAAAGGAACTTTATATCAGAATTTTCACAGTTTGGTTAACACATCTTCATAGCTATCCATATTTTAATATCTGATAACCTGTAAAAATGAATGAATTCCAGAATAGAAACCAGAAAAGTTTAAGCTTGAAAATAATATAATAATTAAAATAAAATAAAAAAGAAAAGGCAAAGATAGATATATCTTGTCTATTGTTGGGGCGCTTCTCCTGTTCTTTTTCACGTCCCTGCTTCTCTAATTTATGAAACAGCAAACTAAGGGAAAAGGAAAAGGAACGCTGTCTTTATATTTATTGAATGGCAGGACAGAGAAAATGGAAAAGCAAGAAATCAGAGAATCCTAAACAAACGTAATTGGCAGTCAAGTGAGACGCACGTAGAAGAAATCAACAGGAAGGTAAAGTTTCGCCTTCGTATTAGCTTCCCTTCCCACTTTCCGTTTGTTCCCAACTCCTAAGACACCAACAGCAGCTGCGAACCCAACCCAGAAAAAAGAAAAGGCACAAACTTGAAGCTAAAACCCTTCGTCTCAGTCTCAGAGTCAGAGAAGAAGATACATATACATATATAAAGACGTCAGAAAGGGAGTTGCCACGTTGACATCCTCATCATCCCAACCAAAACCCAGTTTTCTTTTTCTTCATTTCAGAAATCCCATTTGCGTGTAGATTTTACTTAGTTGTTGGATTTGTCCTGTGACGTTTACCCACCATTGTTTTACTTGGAAGATTCACTCTTGGGTCTCGGATTGTGTTCGGCGGAGAAAAAAGAGATGGGAAATTCATTTGGGTGTTCGGCTTCTGGTGAAAGGCTGGTGTCGGCGGCAAGAGACGGCGATTTGATTGAGGCTAAGATGCTTCTGGATTGTAACCCATGTCTGGCAAAGTACTCCACTTTTGGTGGCCTCAATTCCCCTCTCCATTTTGCCGCTGCGAAGGGCCATAACGAGGTTTCACATTCATCTTTTTTTTTCCCCGGTATTTTTCTGCTTTATATTTTAATCAACCATCTGATTTTCATATTTCTGCATTTTTTTTCGCTGTTGGGTTCGATTAGATTGTGGCATTGTTGCTTGAGAATGGAGCTGATGTGAATTCGAGGAACTATTGTGGGCAGGTACGATATTTATTGCTTCTCATAACTGGTCTACTTTTTTGGGCCGATTGTTTGGGGGGATAGAGTTATATTTCAACGGTATGGATTTCGTTTTTAGCGAGTTGCATGATATGGTAGCAATTATCGAGATAGATTCGGTGGTAAAATTTCGATATTGAAGTCTGCAACTCCTGAAAATTTTGGTTTATTTGATTATTTCTTGCAACCAAGTACTGTCAGTAAGAAAGCCTAGCTAGAGTGTGCATTGTGATAAGCGACAGATCGGTGAATTTTGTATCAATTTAATTGGTGCCAACATGATAGCACGAATAATTATTAAAAGGATATCCCCAAATTTTCTTTCTGATCCATGCATAGTTTGTACTAACTTGATTGTATTGTTTGTTTTGATGCTTGATTCAAAAGACGGCCTTGATGCAAGCTTGTAGATATGGGCATTGGGAAGTTGTACAGACCCTTCTTCTTTTCAGATGTAATGTGAGTTGTGTCATAATTTTACTCTTTAATACTCTTTCTATCAAATCTTTCTGTACTGTCACTCCATTATCTTGCTGTTATTGTCCCGCTGAAATGCTATAGGACTGGTTAGAGAAACTAACTATTAAGTGGGACTTCATTACTTGGTCTTCATGGGTCTATTAGTCTAATCACGGTGAAGGCTTGCTTTTCAAATATAACTATACTCTATTCAAATCACTTTTAGGTTACAAGAGCAGATTATCTCAGTGGGAGGACAGCTCTTCATTTTGCAGCTGTAAATGGGCATGTAAGATGTATGAGACTTGTTGTGGCTGACTTTGTTCCAAGTGCTCCTTATGAAGTGGTACAGGCTCGTACAGATTCTGGCACAAGTGATGGTTCCAACGTAAAGAGCAAACATGATCATGGGTATTCCTTTTCTTTTCAGATGTGATTCTCAAAACAAGATATCATTGCAGTGAAATTCACATACACTACGTAGTTTGTTGAATGACATATATTTCGTCATTTGTAATTTGCTAATAAGATTATTATATTCCTTATATTGGTATCATGAAATTTGTTTCTAGTTAATAAATGCATTTTTTTCACTTTTTTTTCCATTTTCATGCGTACACAATCAAGTACTTACCAAACGCATAATGAATAAGCATTACATAAGAATGTTAATTGCAAAAGTTTGCAGTCTTAATTTTTGAATGGGGATGTAAATTATAGTTGGCTTTAATTTGCTGAGAACTATGTTATCAAGGTCTTTTATAGTTTTCAATGCTGTTAAGGATGTTGAGGTCTGAATTTGCTAATAGTTAGTGGAGAACTATTAGCTCTTTAGTTGTATTCTTTCTATTTATTTACATTATTCCAGTGCAGTGCGCTGTCCAAGTTTGCAAATAAGGCAGCTGATGGTGGTATTACTGCCCTTCATATGGCTGCATTAAATGGATATTTTGATTGTGTACAACTCCTTCTCGATCTTAATGCAAACGTGTCAGCTGTGACATTTCATTATGGAGCATCTATGGATCTAATAGGTATGTCTTTTGTATTTATTATAAATATCTTTAAGGTTTCTTACCCCCTCAATGATCACTGGTGAACCTTGATTTAGGGGCTGGAAGCACTCCATTGCATTATGCTGCTTGTGGGGGCAATTTAAAATGCTGTCAGGCAAGGATTGTTTGTGTGTTAATTTATTAAATACATTCTAAGTGTGCTTCCCTGCAATCTGGCAATGATGTTGTTCTTATACAGATCCTCCTTGCAAGAGGTGCGAGTCGGCTGGCTTTGAATTGCAATGGGTAAGTAATGACAAGAAGGATTTCAGGGCAAAATCTTGTGCTTGGCATTTGCTTGACTTAAATAATATAAATTTGAATTTCGCCAGGTGGCTCCCTCTGGAAGTTGCTAGGATGTGGGGGCGTCATTGGCTTGAACCCTTGCTGACACCCACTTCTGATGCGATAATACCTGTATTCCCTCCTTCTAATTACTTGTCCTTGCCTCTCATGAGTGCGCTCAACATAGCAAGGTAGTTGGCAATTAACTGTTTACATTCTGCAAATTGGCCAAACTCTAATTCACTGTCACACTGATTGTGTTATCTTTAAAGACCATGGAATAGCAAACCCCCGGGGTGGGGGGGAAGGGACTTATTGGAATTTTTGTTTTGGTTGGGAAAATATTCATGTCACTAATAATTAGACTCAAGCAGTAAAGGTGCCATTACTAAATTGAATGTATTGAAGTCCATGTCACTTCTTGTGGGGAGAGTAAAATATATTATGTTGGCATTGTCGGTTTCCTGATAGAATTAGCTAATATCAAAACCCGAATACTTTTCTTTAATTGATGAAAATGGAACTAACATTAAAATAACCGCAGGGAGTGTGGATTGCAGTCATCTATAACCTCCTCTGATGAGATTGACTTCTGCGCTGTCTGCCTGGAGAGGCCATGTTCAGTGGCTGCAGAAGGTACTTGGTTCTTCCCCTGTTGGAGTCTGTCAATTTACTGTCCGCCTGCTTATGAATACATAATATGTGCTTAGTTGAAAGAAGGACCCCTATTCTTGAGAAGTTAAAATATTAGATCTATCATGTTAAAATGTTCCGTTTTGAAAAACTAGTGAAGATGAGTAACATGAGGTGTCCATAGATTTGTTGAGGTTCTTTTTTGTCTGTTTTTTACTACATGGAGCATTAAATTGTGAGAATCTGTCCTTTAGTCACTTTCATGATTATGATGTCAGGACTTGGAAACTTGGTGACAAGATACTCTGTCATTCTAACAGTTAAAAATGCTTGTTCAGAATGTACTGGAAAATCAGGCTCACTAATGGGTACTGATCTCAAATTTATTGTATTGCCTTAAGTGATGTGATGTTAAATGTGCAGGATGTGGGCACGGGCTTTGTGTAAGTTGTGCACTTTATCTTTGTTCAACAACCAATGTTCCTTCTGAAGTGCTTGGCCCTCCTGGTTCCATACCCTGCCCTCTCTGTAGACATGGCATTGTCTCTTTTGTCAAGTTACCTGGCTCCCCTGCAAAAGAAAATAAATTGCACGTGTCTCTTGGTCTGTGTACCCCGTGCATGTTACATCCACGCGATGCTGACCGGCCATCTCTTCCTCACACACCAGAGATTCGTAGGAATCGTGTTGCTTCCGTTCCTGCAGATCTACTCTGTCCAGTAACTTGTACTCCATTTCCATCTGTGGCCATCCCTCTGTGTACCTGCAATGATGGTCCATGTCCAACGTTTGAACCCCGGGAAGAAGATGCACCAGATGAATTACCTCATCACTCGCAAGCATCAACTACAGATCAGGATAAGATGGAGGGGCCAAGACTGGAAAAAACAACTTGTTCAGGCATGTTTTGGGGTAGAAGAAGTTGCAGCAGGGAAAACCAGTGCAATTCAGAAATAAATGCTTGACGCTTTTAGTTGATGGATGACCATGGTCCATACATATGTTTTGGATATGGGTTTTGATCAACAGGGCAGTTCTTATTAGCCAGTCCCGAATATTGAAATCCAGTTGATCGATTAAAAAGAAGAGTTGCTCTGTTGATCTCTTTTTGCTGCGCAGGATGTATACTGGGTGATAAATACAGGTCTGGCATTTCATTTGTGCATCCCATTCACCTTCTGGGATCTGGATGCCTAGTTGTGTTATTTAGATAGGGTTTTTAAAATTTGGTATAATCAAATGTAATTGATTACAATTGTGTTTCATCAGAGAAAAGAAAGTGTTTTTCTAGAGCAGAAAAAGAAAAAAAAATACTCCCTGGTTCTGAGCGTATATATATTGTATTAGCTGGATTTTTTTTGTATATGTTCTGTCATGAATCTAAAAGGTTTGGAAGGAGCAAATTTGGGGACTTTGGACGACTGCTTGATTGTGTTAATTTTCCTTCGTAGGATTTGTATCTTCTTTATGAGCGCAGACACTGTTCTTTTGATGCACCACTCTACTTTGCGTGGCACGTGCGGGGTTGACACAAGTGTGAGAGTTTTATACATTGTTCACTTGTTATAGCAGAGGAAAGCATTTTTTCCCATTTGGCATAGAACCATGCTGTATGGTAAGGTGGAATCTATGTTTTCGTTGGAGGCCGAAAGTCAAATGTGATAAGAAAGAGGACAGCCTCAGCAAGAGCATTAAATTCTTTCACATCGGAGCAGGCATGTCTGACATGTGGATTTTGGCCACGGTGCGAGGGAAGGGTCAATTATTTGATGGTATTTTTGTCTTTCTGAACGGATTTGTTTCTTTGATGACGCTTGCTGAACCACTTATTTAAACTAAAGTCGAACAGCCAGAATGACCAATTGGATTTATTTGCTGTCTCTTGCAGCATTCTCTCTTTTGGCATTGAATTAATTGCAGCAAAAGGTCCAAACCATTCTTTTAAGAGAATCGTCTTGTGTTGAAATAGTCTTTTGAAGATGGGGGCCTCATGTTTGTCTTCCTCTGCTAAAACAAGAACGAGTATTCCTTTCATAACCGACAATTTCCCTGCCCGTATTCAGATAAAAAGTTTGTTAGATTCTTGGCAGAAGACCTGTTTGACCTTGGTTATAATGACACACCCTAGAAAAGATTGCCCTCCTAATCAGAAATATAAATAAGAAAGAATGATTGAAATTCACTGAGAGAAACTAACCGAAAGAAGCATGAAGCATCGGTGGTTCCAGAAATATGTGACCATCCTGGAAATTAATTGGAAACACCTATTTAAATATAATGCTTAAAATACAAGAAATAAATATTAACATTGCTGAGAGAGGTGTTCCTTAAATATGGCTTACAAGGGCTTGGAATCTTTTAGTTTTCATTTGATAATTAAGGGTAAAAACAGTATCCTTATACTATGTTTGGATGGAGAAAAATAAATGGGAAGGAGAATAAAGAAGAAAGTTATTAGAACTATTGATTATCCTCTGCAGTCCTCCAAAACTTTTCACTATTAATTATTTTGTATTTCTCTAATTTTAAGGATTTTCTAGAACATCTGAACAGTGAGAGAAAAAATTAATTTAATCATTTATTCACCTCCCTTTTCTTTCCCTCTATTCTCTTCTATTATTATTATTAATTTTTTTAAATTCCCCTCTTAACTCCCCAGCAAACTATTGAACCATTAAGTGTCAGTAGCAGTAGAAGAATATGAAGTAAACTACAAGAAGGCATTAGATGAAGACCATTAGCAACTTGCTTGTTGGCATTGTATATTGATTCTCACCCGTGGGCTGAAAAGGTCAACTACATCTCCCATCACTTTTCTCACACAAAGTGGTGCCATAGGCTTGGTTTTTACATTGTACAGCAATCCAAGGAGAAGCTATAGAGGAATTGGAGAATGGAGAAATATGGCAATGAGTGTTCAAAAGGATTGAGATTTTGTAGCCTTTTATAGCCACAGGAATTTCATGAGCTAAAGCTTAGAAGCATGAAGAAAGATTCCAAAGAGGAAATCTACTTAGAGCAAGGGCTTGGCTTCATTTTGGTTACAAACTATACATTCTGTGCTGTCCCTAGCGACAAAAATGTTGATAAACCACTAGTGATTAGTGATAGTGGTGATTTGCTATGTTTGTCGTACAAGATCAGGTTTTTCTGTCAGATTAATGGCAGAATCTAACTTGTGTTTGACTTATTGGCTGATCGAGAATGAAGAATATATACAACCTTTTTCTCACTCTGATATGATATTTATGGAGAATGGGATTTCAACTTTTCATATGCCTTCCAATATCTCGTCAATAATGTTTTGACAGAGAAAAGAGGATAACGTTTATGCGAGTTAGTGCTCAAAATATCACAAGCTCAGTGTACTTGAGAATGAATGCCACTTACTTAATTAGTCAAAATCAATATAGTCAAATAGGTCTTTGGAGTGGCTACAAAAGTAGTTGTTGCTATATATCAGCCTCTTTCAACTTCAGGAGAGATGAGGTTCAAACGGAGTACATTCTTGAACTTCAAACAATTTTTTTGTCCATAGTTTTTGTAAATTTATTGAATTTTCTGCACAGGTTGAAAGCAAGGAATATTTCTGGAATGAGAACTCTTTTGGAAAATGTAATTCAAGTTTGCTATTGACTTGGAAAATGCTTCATGCACTCTTCTCCAACAAATAGTGGGCGTAAGGAGGGAGTAAGTTCAGGAGGGACAGAGTAGCATTACTCATTGATTTTGGATTGTCTATAACTGATTTTATTACTCATGAATTCATCCCTTCCATCATTCACAGGATATCAAAGCCAGCAACATTTTATTGGATAAGATTTTGAGCCTAAAGTTGCAGACTTTAGACTGGCATAGCAAAACTGATAAGTGCCCGTGAGACTCATATAACAACTGATATTGCTGGAACATATGGTTGCATTCCACCAGAGTGTGGACAATATGGGAGTGGCAGACGTTTACAACTTTGGTGTGATTGCTTGAATTGGTGCGAAGCAAAGAACCAAGGCCTGATTTTAAAGAGACTGAAGGAGAGAATATGGTTGCGTGTGTGTTTCAAATGATCTAAAAAAGCGCAGGCTTTGATGTTCTTGATGCAGATTCAAAGTAAATGATGCTTCAGGTACTGCAGTTTGCTAATTCGTGTCTTTTTGATAATCCTGCAAACTGGCCCACCATGCTTCAAGTGCTCAAGTTCTTGAAGACAACCCTACATGGGTCATATGATATTAACCATGCCAACACATTAACAGTCCAATGGCGTTTGATGTTATTTTTTAGGCCTTTCCTCTCAAATCTTGAATGCGAACTTAAAAATTCTATCTATTAAATAATTCGCTAATCTTATTCTCACAAACAAAAAAATGAAGTTAACCATAATAATTTAGAGTACACTAATGTGAAAGCTCAATAATATTAAACTCCGTTTATTTTGATGAAAAATATTTTTCATTGAAATAATATTATAAATTAGTATAATGATATAAAATATTTTATATATTCAACATAAAATGAAAGAAATTTTATGAGAGATATTCTTTTTTTAAAGGAAGAAGTTGTTTTTCTAATTTCTTCCATCTTCATAGTTTTAATTATTATTTTTTATATAATAATATATAAAAATAATATATTATTCCTTCCTTTATATACAAATAAACGAGATTTTTCTTATCTTTTGAAAAAACGGAACCTTGTATTTATGTTTGAGCTCTTGCTTATAAAACATTGACAAATATTGACAAATATATAGATTAATTAAATGCTAAATTGCATCGTAATGGCGCTTTCTAAACTTTTTTCAATAAGGTGCTAGCACGGGTCTTTATTTCAAATAGGTGTTAATTTTATGAATTATTACTATTATATTCCTAAAATACCTTTTTTAAACTAAGAGAATACGATTATAAATAAGAAATTTCAGAAAGGCATAATTTTATAATTAGTTAATTAATTTTTGTATATAATCACTTATTTTTATTCGTCTTCTCATGGTCTTTGGATAGAAAATAAGAAAATTTAGATTTAGCATGGTCTACCTAATAAAAAATATATAAATTGAGTTTAAAACTTTAAATAATCATAACTTTGTGCTTGGTTGTCCATTTTGGGCAAATTTTTTTTTATTTCATATAACTTTTTGAGATTTATATGCTTGCAAAGCCAAAGGCATTTTGTCTATTATGGTTGGTGAAAAAAAGGCTTTTCTCAATAATTTTTCTTAATTTTTTTATTTTCTTATTATTTTTCTAACTTTGATTTTATTTTTATCAATTTAAATTTATTTAAATCTTATATTAAATTTTGATCCCTAACTCTTTTAGTATGTAATAGTGCTATAATAATTTTTTTAATAAATAAAATTATCAAATAATAATATATTATTCTTTATAGATTAAATAGTAATATATTACTATTTTATTTTAAAACAGTAACACCAATTAAAAATTTAAAATAAATAAATAAATTAATTTTAATTAATAACTAAACTGTCAAAATAATAGTATGTTACTATTTCTTTTCGAAATAGTGCACGTTCCAAAATAGTAACACTAATAAAAATTTTTAAATAAATGGATAAATTAAGTCTAATTAATAACTAAATTATCAAAGAAGATGATGTTACTATTTCATTTTAAAACAGTAACACCAATAAAAGAACTTTAAATAAATGGATAAATCAAGTCTATTTAATAACTAAATTATTAAATTATAGCATGTTATTATTTGTTCTTCAAACAGTAATATATTATTATTTCACCTCCAAATAATAATACTAATTAAAAATTTTAAATAAATGGATAAATTAAATTTAATTAACAACTAAACTGTTAAAAAAAAAAATTACTGTTTCGTTTCAAAATAATAACACTAACAAAAAATCTCAAATAAATGGATAAATCAAGTCTAATTAATGATCAAATAACAGTATGTTACTATTTGTTCTTCAAATAGTAATATGTTATTACTTCTTTCCAAAACAGTAATACTAACCAAAAACTTTAAATGAATGGATAAATCAAGTCTAATTAATAACTAAATTGTTAAAATAATAATATATTATTATTTATTTTCTAAACAGTAACATGTTATTATTCTGTTCCAATTATTGTTCCGTTCCTAAACAATAACATCAATAAAAAATTTTAAATAAATAGATAAATTAAGTCTAATTAATAACTAGATTGCTAAATAACAGCATGTTACTGTTTGTTCTTTAGATAGTAATACTAACAAAAAAATTTAAATAAATAGATAAATAAAATCTAATTAATAACTAAACTTTTAAAAAAGAGCATGTTATTATTTATTGTTTAGATAATAACATGTTATTATTTCATTCTAAAATGGTAACACTAATCAAAAATTTTAAATAAATAAATAAATCAAGTCTAATTAACAGTGAAACTACTAAAGAAGAAGATGTTACTGTTTCGTTTCAAAACAGTAACACCAATAAAAAATTTCAAATAAATGGGATAATCAAATCTAATTAATAATTAAATTATCAAATAATAGCATGCTATTATTTGTTCTTTAGATAGTAAGGTGTTACTGTTTCATTCCAAAATAGTAATACCAATTAAAAATCTTAAATAAATGAGTAAATCAAGTTTAATTAACATCTAAATTGTTAAATAATAATATATTACTATGTCTCTAAATTCTTATTTATTTTTATTTTTATCTTAATTAAAATTTTATTTTAATTTGTAAAAAATTAAATTTTTATAAATTTTATTTATAATTAAAATTTTATATTAATTTAATTTTTATAAAGTTAAAAAATTTTCAATTTTAATTTTTATAAGCTTTTAATTTTTTAATTTTTTATTTATATTAAATTAAAAATTTTCTAATTTTAATATGTGACAAAAGAGGTTTCTATTTTGATTCTTTGATTTTCTTGAAACGCATTGTATCTATATCGTTTTATCTTTTGAGTATCAAGTAAATTTTCGTACATAATTGCACTTAAATGAAAGAAAATAAGTTTTGGATACTTCGTTACAATAAATTATATCAAACGATACGGACCTGATTTTTTCCGTTAATTAAACTGGCGCACTAACCTATAAGACGAATATCAAGCTCGTCAGTAATTTTACACTTTTCGCTTATTCCAAGTATAGTCCATACAATAGTCATCACCGTCCACGATTACTTGTTCCAAGGAGCTTTCATGTGAAATTAGTTTATGCCGTTGCATGCTATTGACCAGCTGGGCCAGACAGCATGAGTTGGGCTTGGATGGATCAGACAATATAATGATGTTTAAGTCAGTGTGAAATTTAGGCCCAGTCCTAGCCCTCTGTCTATGAAAATTTGTTTACTCAAATTGACTAGTACACACAGAGTAAACAAATTTTCTTGTCCACGTCAAATGTAATTTATATGGATTTGAGGAATGAAATTTAAAGGATGAAATTGATAAAAAAATATTTCTAAATAATAAAATTGAACAAATTTAAATAAGAAAAGGGTGATATTAATAAAAAATATTTTATAAAAAAATTGATAAAAAAATACACTGAATGGAAATGAAAGTTTTCTCAAATTTAAAATTTATGCCTTTGCTCGGACCGCATAAATTAATTGTCCTCGGGCCTTAATGGTAACCATGGTAACGTCGTGCCTTTTGATATATATGGCTTTTCAAAACAAAATTTAGTCATGGAGTAAGTAATCTTCTCTTCGACGTATTTTTTAAAAAAAATTGAAATATTGACGAATTTTTTGTTTTTTCAATAAGAATCAGTTTTTATATTCAAACTATTTATAATAATAATAATAATAATAATATAATTATTATTATACACATAAAAAATAAAATTTAAAATTGACTACTGAATATAGATTAAAAAATTTTAATTAATATAAAATGATTTGATAAATTTATAAAATTTAATTTAATAAATATAAAAAAATTTAAAATTTGATTTCAAATTTAATTTTTTGTGTATAGCATTTTTACTTTTGTAAACAAGTAAAGTTTATTGGAATTCAGTGTACTTTCTGTTAAATCAAGCTCCTGTTGTTTTGATGTTTCTAGCATTCTAAGAGAAAATACAATGGAAATTGGGTTGTTTTTTCTTGTTCCAACAATGCGGCTCAACTAAGAAAGCAGATTTAGAAGAAGAAAACATGCAAAGACGAAACCTTTTTTCTCAATCAGATGCTCCAATAATTTTCCAATTTGATTCCTAAATGTGCCATCATTTATTCGGAAATGGAAAAATCTCCATTCCGATTCCAATATCTTCTCAAATTTTACCGACGGATGAGGAATGTTTTGAGACGAACTCTATAGCCCACCACAAAGTCTTCAATCAAATCCCTTCCATCCAACCACCATGGATCTTAGCACTGGAAAAGCAACTGGTCAAATGAAATACTGACACGGCAAGGACACCTACAGAGCATTATGCTTTTGATTATTTTATTTTATTTTATTTCAAAATGAGCTAAAGACATCATTTATGTTGAACGTTCGATTATTAAAAAAAAAAATTTATGACGAATCAACTTCTAAAAAATTAAATCTGCAAACATATATTAATTAATTCTAACTGTGCTTTCAATAAACAGAATATCAAATGCTAAAAATTTTTAATTCAAATGATATTGTTTGAAAATTTTATTTTTTTGGATTACGAATTCAATCCCATAACCATTTGTATATATATTTAATAATTTGACCATTTCTTTTGCAATTATATATGAAGATAAAAAATCTCTTCTTTTTTAATTGAATGAAAAAATTATAATATTAATTTAATAATAATAAAATAATAAATATATAAAATTTAATTTACTATCATTAATAATTATATAATAAGTAGAATTAATTTAAATATTTTAAATTTATAGTTTTCTATTAAAATTATTTTAATATCTTTTATTATTTAATTATTATTATAGGTTTTCTCATCCAATTTTTTCATCCAGACCTTCGCAAATGTGAAGGTTAGCAATATATATATATACGATGGTCAATAACTTTCACTCTATTATACTATTAATTTAATAATAATAAAATAATAAAATATATTAAAATTAATTTGCCACCATTATTAAAAATTTTAATTAATGAATGTATTTATTATAATGATGAGTGAAAATGAATAAAATTTACTCAGATATTTTAAATTAAAATTTTTTATTTAAATTACTTAAATATTCTTTATTGTTTGATTTTTTAATTAATGAAATAATTTTTTAATTAAATAAAAAATTAAAAGTTATTAACTTCCGTAAATAAATGTGTGGAAGAAGTTAGCAATATATATATATATATATATATATATATATATATATATATATATATATATATATATATATATTATTTGAATATTAGATTAAACTCCAAACTAATCTTAAAAGATACATGTTATACCAAATTTTTTTTAAAAAATGTATTTTATATTATATAAGATTGAAAATATTTAATTTTTACATTAAATTTATTCATAAAAATAAACATTTCATCAATTTTTTTCTAAAAAAATTAATTAATTAATTTAAAATTATTTTTTTAAAAATTTAATATAACTTGTATTTTCCCAAAGATGAATTTGGTGAGCGGTTTACCCTAAATATTACCTAGGTACGTAGCCTTACCCTTATCCATCAAGAACCAAAACCAAAACAAATTACGTATAATCCATGAGAATGATTTGAAAAATTGCCTCTCTTTACGTTGGTCTTATCCTTTTTAGTTTTAGTGTTGTGTGCGGTTCAACAATTGCAGCTGTGGTACCTTTCTCACAGCACTTGCAAGTACCTTCGCCCCGACGATAGCAAGAGGGACCCCCTCCTCCTAGAGAACCCTGTGGATGGGGAGCCCCACCTTGAGAAAATGATACCCTTATTTCACCTTTTTTAATTAAAAAAAAACCTCGAAAAAGAGGGTGTCTTTTCGAAAAAGGAGGAACCTTGCGCTCTTGAGATATTTTTTATTCCAACAAGATCCAGCATGTGGGGTTCCCATATTATATTAGCCTACTTCCGAAGCTTTACCCAGTCCAGAAAGTTCCACTTTTTCCATTTGCTTTTATGACCACAATTTTTTACTATTCTCTTTTCCTCCCTCCAATCATTGAATTTTTGTTGCCTATTTTTTGTGTTGTAAGTCTATTTCCGCTGTTTCCTTTTTGGTTTTCCTTCACTTTCTCTTGTTACTTAATGCTATTGTCTACGCTACTGTTTCGGCTGCTTCTAGCACCACTAATGGACAACAAACTACTGACTGCTTCAGAAGGCAAATACAAAGAGATCACAATAACAATTTGAATGAAAAATTAAACTAATTATTTCTTTCCTTCCATCGACTATTTTTCTACAACTTCTGTGATTTCAACGCAACGTATTAATTTCTCCTTTTTTACTGTTTTGTGGTTATGCACATGAAAACTACGGCTTTTCATGGCTGAAAAGCTCGACAACAACTGGCAAAGCCATATGATGTTCTCTATTCGATTACATTATTCATTCCGCCGAAATATTTACTCACAACAAAGTCCCTTACACACAACTAGATCTATTCTGGTTTCAATTTCCGGACAAAAAAATATATTAAAAAAATAACAAACTTTCGTTTTTTGACCTAAAGCAACAAATAGTTTATAAATAATAATTAATGCCACTACCCAAACTTAAAATACATAAAATCTTACTTTTGATTTTACCTTATAAAGTCATGTAGGAATACCATGTCCATATGCTTCGAAGGATATGCAAACAGCCTCCGCATAAGCTAATTAAAAGAAGTTTTCACACACCAAATCAGTGAAATATTTTATAAAAATTAATCAATTTATTAATACACCAGTCAAATAATCATTTTATATAGCACATATCAACTAGTATCAATTAGCAGGAGTATAAAATGGGATAGGATAGGCTAAACAAATCAAGTGTGTGCAAGTGTGAACCCATTTAATTTGTATTTTATAATAGGAAAATCGAGCTAATACTATTTATTATAATTTATTATAATAAGATATTCTAAATTTACTTTCTTTCATCTAAGTTTATCTGCAAACATTAAATTATCATAAAGCTTAAAAAATTAAAATGATACATTTACGATACGTTACGAAATAATCAAAAGTACCAAAGTAAAAACCATCAAATCCTTTATGATCACCACGCAGTCCTTGTGAAGCAAGTCAACAAATCGAATTCAATTACAAACAACAAACCACCAAATCTCACGAGCTATATTATGCTATTATCAGTAAGTTATCGTTATCCAACTTGTATTATTTCATGTCATTTTCTTTGGCATTATCTTCATTTATTTATTTTTCATTTAATTGCATATTATTTAATAATTTTGTTATTAATGAGAAATCATTTATTTGATTATTTTAGATTTTTTATGAATGTTATTGTTTGATCTGTAAATAGTAACATGTTATTTTTCAATAATTTAATTGTTAACAATACTTGATTTATCTATTTATTTTAAATTTTTTTAACAATCTAAATGTCAAATAGCAATATGTTGCTATTTTATCTACAAATAATAACAAGTGATTTTTTTAGTAATTTGTTATTAATGACATGAAAGGACTCCTCTTTTTTACTCCATCTTTAAATATAACTTTTATTAAAAATAGATCTAACAGTATGTACATTATATTATCAACAATATTAGTTATGTGAAACAACAAATGCGTTAAAAGAATATCAAAATAAAAAAAATACAAAGATGCCTGTATTAATGTTAATATTCACCACAATTTCATCCCTATACTTATATATAAGTAACATATTGTTCCATTGACTGTGTGTGACAATGTATATTATACTATCAACAGTATTGACTGTGTGAGACAATAAAAATGCTGAAAGAACCTCAAAATAAAAAAATACTAAAATGTTTGTATTAGTGTTAATATTTACTACAGTTTCATAATTTCATCTCTACACTTATATACAAGCAACATACTGTTCCATTAACAAAGAATCACAGTTACCTAATAACGATGCAATAAAAAAATAGGCTTCAACAAATGCAATGACAATAAAAAAAATAGATAAGGTCAATCAACTGCAAATACTGAAATAGGATTAAGATTCAAAATACACACACAAATCGTTTAAATTAAATGGAAAACAACAAAAAATCTTGCATAAAAAAGAATAAAAATAAAAAATAATTAAAAATATTTTAAAAATATAACAACAATAATTCATATAATCAATACCTCTTTAAAATAAACATTAGCGGTAGCACTTATTTAAAAAAAAGTCTAAAAAATAATATTACAATATAATTTATCATATTTTATATGGTCAAATGTACCAAGACCATAAATACCCACTTTTTTCTATAATAAAAATAATTATATTATTAAATAAACACATACAAAAATTAAAAATCAAAATTTATATATGAAAGATGATACAAAACCTTCAAGTAAGCATTAAATTAAATTGAAATAAAAAATTATTTTTTGTTAATTATAATCAACTAATTAAATTTTTTAATTTATATAATAAATTACTTAATAACAATGCAATAAAAAAAAGGCGATTAACAAATACAACGACAATCAAAAAATAGAAGAAGTCCATTAATTGTAAATACAGAACTAGGATTAAGATCCAAAATACACGCACAATTAATTAATGAACACACTATTCCATTAATAAGAATCACAATCATTTAATAACAATGAAATAAAAAAAGAAGCAATCAACAAATATAATGGCAGTTGAAAAATAAAAAAAATCAATCAACTGTAAATATTAAATTAGGATTAAGATTCAAAATACACACATAAATTGTTAAAATTGAATGAAAAATAATAAAAAATCTTGCAAAAAAAATAAAAATTAATTAAAAATATTTTAAAAATATAATAATAATTCATAAAATTAGTACTTCTTTAGAATGAACAACAACACTAATACTTATTATAAAAAAAAAATTAAAAGTGATGTCACAATATAATTTATCAAACCTAGGCAAATGCACTGAGACCACAAATATCAACTTTTTATAGTAAAAATAATTATATTATTAAATACATATATATAATAATTAAATATCAAAATCTATATATGAAAAATAGTAAAAAATCTTAAAATAAGCATTAAATTGAATTCAATTAAAAAATAATTTTTTTAATTATAATCATCTAATTAATTTTTTTAATTTATGTAATAAATTAATTAATTAAACTTAAATTATTAAATATTAAAATAAATTAAATTAAAAAAATTTAAAATACTTTAAGATATTTTAAAAAAAACTTAATTCACAATTATTTCAAAATAAAATTCGCGCACCAAATAGACTACACACAAAGTACTTGCAATCAAAACCCATGACAACAAGTAATTTGCGAAACCCACAAACTCCAAACTTGTTTTACACCTCTATCTACTACCGTTGAATTTCAAATGCACGGTGGATCTGACATTAAACATATTAAACCAAGCAACCTTCTTTTTTTTTTTTTTTAATACTAAAATCAAATATACGCACTGCGGTGCAAGTTAAATTTAATGGTATCAAGAGTACAAAAATGAAAATAAAGGATGAGAATACACATTTCTCTTCTCCTTAAAGAAAGACAAACTTGTCTGTGTCTCTGAGAAAAGAAACTTCTAGGAATCGGTCCCAAACGGTTAGCTATGCACGTGAGCCATTCTCGCACGTGAAAATCCGCGTAAGGACTATGATTCGCTGCTACGCTGGATTACACTACCATCCTCCATCACTGTGTGTGTCAGTTGCACAAGCTTTGATTCGCTCTATGACATTGATACAGCCACGGCGCTTCGTGATGGTCACGCCGGTTTTGACAATCTAGCGGCTCTGATTTCACGCCTGCGGAGCCCGGCTGCTGTAAGCTTAACAAAGTTTCTTCCTCCAGTCGTCCTCCGCTACCCTCCCTCCCTCGCTTCGCACCAATCGCCACCCCAAACAACTTCGTATTCATGTTCTCCACCGCCATGGCCACTGGAGCTTCCTCCGCCTCCTCTCCGCAGCTCCGATTCACAGGCATCAAATCAAGCGGTTTTACAGCCGTGATACCACTGCCTCTCCTACCATGCACCCCGGTTTCCGTTTGGTTGGTAGCGTAGTTCGACATCAGATTAAAAATATTGTTACAGAGAGATCTCATCTCTGCTAACTCTTTCGTCAATTGAACGTTCTCTTTTCTCAACCTCTCGTTCTCATCTAGGAGTTCTGCCGGAGCTCTCGTCGGCGATGAAGTCGATGAAATCACCTGTTCTTCGCCGGAATTTGAAGGCGATATAATTGGCATCGCCACCGGTATCGTCGTCAACGGCGCCGGGACTTCCACGGTCGCACTTGTCGCCACGGCTGTTGTTCCCGATGATGAAAATTTCCGTCGCTGAATCTCACATAAAAGCCGTTTTTCGCCTCTGCGAAAATATTCATTCGAGAATTCCCACCGATCAGGTACAACTTTTCTGAATCCCTACAAATCCAAACAACGCATTGATAAAACAAACGTTGAAACAAAAAAAGGAAAAAAAAAATTAAGAAACTTACGTATGTGTTGAGTTGGCGAACGAAGCTAGAGAAGTTGTTGTGCTTGAAATATTTAGGAAGCAAATCCTTGGCGAAAACCGTAGGGTTCCGAACGATGAAAGTAGATCCATCGTCGTTCCACGATATGACATCGTCTATCGCGTGATCATCAACTAGCTGGTACGTTTTTGTCAAAAACGGCGTCGGTATGGATCTCTGAGACTCACCGGCCGTGGACTCGCTATTGTGATCCGCTGGCGGCGGAGCCATAATCCGTAGTTAACCTTCGCAGGCTTCGCCAGAGAATATTGTTCAGAAGGGATGTTGCTTAAGTCGTTCTAGAAGTTTCGCACGAGGATTTGACAACAAGTGAAGGAAGGAAATACAAGAGGAAGCATGAGAGAGAGAGAGAGAGGAAGGAAAAAGAAAGGAAAGCGCGAGAAGTTAAGGCTTCACGCCCATTTGTCCAGAAACTTCCGAAGGAGTGTTGCTTGTTTTTGGTTACCCAAACGCAATTGGGCTGGGTAAGTTATATACTTATTCGGATGTTTGCAACGTAAAGAAACTTCTACGCCTTTTTAGGAGGAAAATTATTACTTTAAAAATGTCTCGGTACAAATCCCAGAATAAAAAAATAAATATCGCATAAAAAGCAAGATATTTGTTATATTATATTATATAGGGTAAGGGTCGGTTCAGATTAAAACGAGTATGTATAGACAATTTCATTTATTTGGTATATTTCTTGAGAAATTTGGTATATTTCTTCTAGAAAATTCAAGTAAACGTATGGAAAAAAATAATCATTTGTTTTTTAATTCATACTCCAAAATATATATATATATATACTAAACTTTGTAAATCTTAGAACAAAATTTACAACTTTTTCACGAAAAATGATATTCTTATATAAAATGAGAAAAAATTTAAAAGAATGTTTGATGCGACTTTTAATTATAAGATTGTAATTTTTTTTGGGGGGGGTACATGGTATATGCAAAATTCGCACATACAAATAATTGTTTTTGAAAAATTATAAAAAAATTTATGAAAAGTTATAACTCCCATCACCTTTATATGTAACAAACTTTCATTATTTTTTTTTAAATATTGAGGCCTTCAATTTAAATAAAATTAATAAATTTATCCTAGCAATTATATAATACTAACAAAATGGCTCTAAGTAATTATTTGTATAGACAATTTCATTTCTAATTTATTGCATATAGAAATAAAACTATTTATAAGAATTATTATAAAAAAATTATAATTTTATGTAATTCAGAGACAATTTCACCAATATTTCATAATTTTAGAGATAAAATTGTATATTTTATCTAAAATTTAACATTAAATTTTTTATTCAAATGATAGAATGCAAATTTTATTTCAAAGTAAACGCAAAGTCTAATAAGGAATTAATGAAGTCTTATTATAATCGAACAATAGTTGATCAATTCCTACAAGTTCATATAAATTATTAACGATGTTTGATAAATAGTTGATCCATTAATTTTTAAATTAGTTGAGAATTTTTAGTTTATTAACTAAATCAAATAGTTGTTTTAATTATTTGATAAACATTTATTTTGATCAACAAGTTAATCCCCGTTTAGCCAAATTGAAAATGCTCAATTCTCTAACATTTTCAACCAATTGATTTATAACAGTTATGTAAAAAAATAAAATTCCTTTCAAATTCAATAGTTATATGCATTTATTATTCTACTTGAAATGTTAGAAAGAATAATTGAATCTCAAACATTAGAACATAGAATAAAGGGTTCAACCATTACACTATTAACCAATTTTAGTATTATATGTATAGATTTAATATATCTTAAAATTTAACAATTCTTCCTAAGTAATAAATAACTATTCAACTTTTCATCTTTTAAATTTATATGATAAAAATAATATAGATTAACGAAATAAATATTATAATATGTTAAAGATTATGTTATATGATTATTTAATAAATTTAAATTCTTTTTACATTAAAAGAAAAAATTAATATAACTAGTTTATATATATAATATATATACACACATAATCATTTTTGCAAATCGAGATTTGATCCATTTTTAAAACATTATTTAAAAAAAAAGGGGATCATTTAAAGTATTAAACATTATAAAAAGATTTATTTTTGATCAATTCACCTTTTTTATAAAAAAAAGTGATAATGAGGAAGATATATATGTATATATGGGTGTGGGGTATGAAAATAGTATAACTATTATAATATTGTTACATCTTCTTTAAAATATAATAAATGAGAATTTATTTTAATATGAGAGTAATAAAAAATAATCAATATGCTTTTGTTTGAAATGAAACTTGCATGTGTATGAGAAAATTTTTAGTAAATAACTATGAATAAATTTTTGAAAGAGTAGTACTTAATATTTTAGTAAGTTGTAAAATGAAAATTTGGTGAGAAATAAATGAGAAAAATAAATAGAATAGTAAAATTTAAAATTATTATAAATGAGTATATGAGTATAGAAAAAATTTTGAAAAAATTTTCAAAAATGCCTTGGAACACTATATCCCATTTTAAGACTCAAATCAACATCCCTTTCTCATTTTCTTAATTCTCTCAAACCCTCACCCTCAAACTCTTCTCTTTTCCTTTTCCATCTTCCTATCATCAAATTAAGTAAAGGAATACTATTTCTTCTTCAAATTCTTCAAATTCTTCAATTAATCAAGATGTGAATATCATTTTTATTATATTCCTTTTTCATCTCTTTTTAATTTTGGTGAGGATTTGATTTATTTTGATTCAAAAATGGAAATGAAATCCTAACTCCATAAATTCTTAGTTTTGGATGTGATTAAAGTGAAAAGGGCATTTAATCGATCATTTAGTATCTCTTTTTTATATTATATGAATGGATACTCTAATTAATTAACCTCAAGATATTTTGCTTTTGAATCATGAAAATGGTATTTCTTTGATGATAAGTATGTATGCTTGATAAAATTGTTGATTGGAGAAATTGATTGAGTTAAATGATGAGATTGTCACTAATGAAATGATGTGAAGTTGTATTTATGATTACTTATGATTTGGTTGAATAATAAATATAATGGGATGCTTAAATTTTCAAATGAATAATGTATTTTTCAAAGAAATCTACAATTTTCAAAGTGATAATTGACTATATAGTCAATTATACCTAAGAACATGCAATCTAGGAAGGTATACTTCATTACATAGTCACTTATATGGCTAGGAGTTACAATTTGAGTTATAAGATGCTCAATATATAGTTTTGGTTGCTCAATATATTTAGCCATATATGCTTAAGAAATATATTAAAGCATAGTTTTGTCCTAGAATTGTGCTAAGTATAATTTGAGTTATAAGATGCTTAAGAAATACATTGTGACTATTTGAGAAATACGATGAGAGAGATGATGTGAATGTTGGATGCCTAATTCTTGATAATATGCTTGTAAATGATACAAGGTTGATCATAGAGAGATAAGACAGGATTTGTGAAAAGTATAAGACTAATTCGAGAATCACAAAAAAGATGGATTATTATTATTATTATTATTATTATTATTATTATTATTATTATTATTATTATTATTATTATGTATTGTACTATGATAATGGAATTTAAATGACATTAGCTATCCTAATGTGATGTAATTGTGATGACATGACTACGATTAAGCCTTTTATGGATATTGAGATTGAATTAATCAATTTGTGTGTTTTATATGATAAGTTTTATAAGAAAATAATTCGATTGGTAAATTAATATATATATATTATGATGCCTATACTAGAATATATATTCACCGAGTCCCAAACTAATTTCTCTATATTTTATTTTATAGATATATAAGTCAAGCCTTAATTACCACCTTCTCAAAGCTGATCCCATTGGAAGTTCTTTCAGTATGATTTTGGTGGCACAAATATTTGTTAAATAAAATTATTTTAGTTTTTATCCTATATAGGTAAAGGGTAGAGGAATTACCAATTAAATTCTCCGACATTAGTTAAATTAGCTTGTACTTAGTTGATGGAACTTATAAGCAAACTTAAGTGTCTCTTGTTTCATCAACAATGCTTGATAATAAATGGAAGATTCATCTTTTTAAAGATTGTCCTTTTTCTTTCCCTACATCTTTTAGTTAAATGATTAGAATTGTGTTGAATAAATAGGAATATATTGGTAGAAACCATACAATAGATTTTACGTCAATTATGATTAGATTATGATTATGATAAATATATATATATATATATATATATATATATATATATATATATATATATATAGTATGTTAAAAAATTGATACAAAATAATACAAATTATAAAAGTGAATATGAATATCTGATTATATTTATTTCTTAAAAAATTTAATAATTATAATAATTTTTAACTATTTTTCTTAAAGGAAATTTTAATATGCACAGTAAATTATAATTATTTATTATTTGTATAATAATTTAATAAATATAATAATATATCTTTTAGAAGAAATTTTAATTTAATAAATAATATATAAAATACTATTAAAATAAAATAATATTATCAAATGAATCATAAAATATATTTATATTTTGATATATTTTTTATATATAAATAATTAATTTTATTAAATATTTTTATTTAAATAATTAATATTATTAATTGATTAAATAAATTGCAAATGTAACTGCATCGCCAAACAAGGCGTCATCCTGCCTCGCAAGTTTCGTTACAGACATCCAAGACATATATATGGAAGATATTGATAACAAAAGAAAAATCAGGAGATGGACAGTTTCTTTATCAAAGATAAAACCAGCCTCAAGATGTTGATCACTTTCTCCAGAGACGTGTCATTCCATTCGCTAACACCCAAACTTCGCTTCCTTCCCGGTCCCCCGCATTGTAGGCCCGGACTCCCATCCCCCAGAAGCATCTCGGGGATAGAAACTTCGGATACATGGTTAAATTACGGTCATTATTTTTTATTGATTATTGTAAATGTAATGTAGACGATTATTTCTTTTTATCAAATTATAACTGCAGTTTGGCTTTACATGATTGATTGACGGTTTACTGACTTTGTCCAAAATTTTTAATTTTGGCAAAAATAATTAACGAATAAATAATTTTTTGTTAAATTTTAATATAATTTTTTTATTTAAAATAAAGATAGTTAAAAATTAATTTTTTAAATTTCAATATTAAAAAATTACGTTAATATAGCCAATTAACAAAAGTTACCATAAACAATTTAAAAAAATAAAAAATATATATTTTATCTATTTATAATTTTAATTTTTTATATTCAATCTATACATGATTTTTTATGTTACAATTTACTAATATATACTTTCAACTATTAATACTTCTCATCTAAATTATTTTTTACTTAAAATTTAATAAAAATTTATATACACTGTGATATTTATTTTTTAAAATTTTAATTCAATCGAATACTTATTTATGATTAAATTATTAAAAAAATGATCGTCTATAATTTAATTTATAATTGTTAAAGAGGATATCAAATATAATTTTTGAGAGTAAATTAATTTTAAATGAATGTCAAATTGAGTTAAAATTTTTAAAAATAAAGGTTACACCATGTATAGGAACTTTTTTATTAAATTTTAAGTGAAAAATAATTTAGATAGACAAAGTGTAATGATTGAAAATATAAGTGGATGAATTGTGTCACTTAAAATCATATATGAATTAAGTTAAAAAGGATAAAAATTATAAATAAGTAAAATATATATTTTTAAAAAATAATTAATTATTTATTTATCATCACCTTGCAATATAATTAATTTAATTTAATAATGTGAACATAGTATTTATTTTATTATTATGCTTTTTAATGTAAATAAATACATGATTAACTTAGAAAAAAAAGTAAAAATGGTGTTATTAAGAAAAAGTAAGTGTAAAAATAATAATTTTTTGTTAAATAATTCTTTTGTACAAAAACTATAATTGGCTATATTAATACGATTTTTTAATATTGATAAAATTAATTTTTAAATATCTTTGTTTTAAATAAAAAATAACATTGAAATTTAGCAAAAAAATTATTTATTTATTATTAATTTTTGTATAAATAAAAGAATCCGGACGGAAGGAGTCTAACCGTCAATCAGTCATAAAAAAATCAAACTGCAGTCATGATTTGACAAGAGGAAAATTCGTTTACGTTAAATTTACGATGATCAACAAAAACTAATAATAGCAATTTGGCCATGTGTCTAGGGTTTCTATTCCCCAAATGCATCTGGGGAAGGGATGTCCTAGCCCGCATTGTATCCAAAATTGCTCCACCTGCCACCACCAATTTAGCCGCTGTTGCTGTTATATGCTCATCCTACTCCAAGGTACGACAACGAACACAAAAATAGTTATCCAACAAAGGAAAACGACGGTCCAAAAGAGAAATTTTTATATTTTTCAATCATGTGATATATTTTTAATGATATTTTTTTATGTGTACATTTAGTGATCTGATTATTCTTCTATTTATTAAAAAATAAATAAAAAATAATTAATAATTTTTACTATTCTTAATATCTTAAAAATTAAAGAAAAATAAAAATTTTAATGTAGATGAATCTCATAAAATGATAAGTAAACAATAAAATTGATAGTTATCATTCATTTATTAAATATGATTAAGAATATGTAGTATAATTAAAATATATAAAAAAATTCCCTACCCAAAGCCTTTATATAACGCGTTTGATGATTTTTGGAAAGTTTTATTTATTTGTGATGTAAAATTTTATGTATATGAATGAGTTTAATAATTTTGCCATTCCCATTCAAACAAAAAAAAAGAAAAGAAAGATTTCCTAGACGCTTGGTCAGATGTCATTTTAAGAAGCTAAAACATTAAAATCATTCTACATATAAAAAAATAGAAGCAAAATTTTCTGATTCATTAAGATAAATATGCAAGGGTTTGACGCTGTTTATAAATAAACATGCATTATGAGCCGAGCGGCCCATGCATTACTTAAGCAACTCGACATATTGAAAATAAAAAATATATTTTCAGGAAATATTTTAATACATATTTATTTATTTTGCTCAACAACTGAATTAATGAAAAAATATTTATCGGTTACTTGTAAAACTAAAAACGCAGCACTGACTCACACCAAACAACTATTTTGGGCGAGTCTCGTTCCATATTTTATTCTTCACACTATACTAAAATCCTGTCAAAATATATATTTTGAATTAAAATTTTAAAAATTTCTAATTTTACATTCAATTGTTTGTTTAAAATAAATTTTATATTGATTTCATATAAATTTTTAAAATCCATCTATTTGCAAAATTCCAATAGAATTTTACCCTTTTGGGAATTATAAAAAATAATCATTTTTATAATTTTTTTATTTTTTTCTCCATCTCTCATTATTGTTTGATTAATTTTGAATTTTACTTTATTATTTTATCAAATACATAATAAATATTTGAAACTCGAATATAATTTTAGAAGTTATACAAATGAAATACAAATAAAAATATTTTAAAAATATTACACAAAAATAAAAATATAAAAGACATGCAAATTCAAGAAATAAAAACAAGAAAGGTGTGTTAGGGCAACTTTAGATTACGCTGTAATATTTACCGATCATATAAAAGGTATTTGAAATTTAAATATAACTTCAAAAATTATATGAAAAATACAAATAAAAATCTCTTAAAAAAGACATCTCAGTGGCTTGAAATAGGTTATTTTCTTCATACTTAATATTAATTAGAAGAGTATTGATAATTTATTAACTTCTGATGGGGGACAAAGTAACATCTAGATTCTATAGAAGGAGATTAAATAGATATGGAGATAAAACTTAAAAACAAATAAGAGAAAAAGTTAGAGTAACAATAAGAAAAAAATTATAGCATACTTTATTTATAATACAAAAAATATAATTGATTTTAAACATTAGTTATTAATACAAAATCAATATTCTATATATCATTAGTAGTTGATTGTTGTTATACTATTAGACATCAAATAAGTGGTAATTCTAAGGTGCCTCTAGAGGTTTGATACTCGGAGTGACATGACAAAATACAAATCATTATATGAGATTATTAAATCATTATTAAAATTTTTGTAATCTTATCTAGTGATCTGTATTTTATCACATTATCCTGAGTACCAAACTCTTAGGGACACCTTAGTAAGCACTCAATTAAGTATGAAATTAACATATTTAGTTTAAAAAATTTTCAATCAATCATTTAAAATGCCTTTAAATGATAGTTATAAATAAAATCAATCTTTTAAGTTTTTGTATATTTGTAGTAATGTCATAAATACCATTACTTTAGATATTAATTCAATTCAAAACTGATGCATTAAAATTTGATATTTTTCTTACCAATTTTTGTGCCTTTGGATATTAGTTAATTCCAAAATTAACATATTAAATTTCTTCATTTTTGTAACAAGCTTTAAAGTTTATTCAATTTTTATAGTTAATATTCTAGTATAAAAGCCAAAATTATCTTTAAAAAGTCATTTAGTTCATCTTAATAATATAAGAAGTTCTATTTTTTAAGCAATACAAGAGAAGTTCTATTTTTTAATAAATTGAAGAAAATAATTTTTTTAAGAAGTCTTACTTTTTATAAAATATGAGAAGTTATTTATCTATTTTTCTCCTAAAATTATTATCACTAAATTTAATTAATAATAATTAAAATTTATTAATTTATATTATAATAATTATTTTATTAATATTTTTTAGAATATAAAAATAAAATAAAATAAAATATAAAAAATTACTTTCTAAACAATATTATTTTCTATGTGCCATCCAAACAATTCTGAATATTTTTTAAAATTTTTTTATAGAAAATTATTTTATTGAAAGTTCAATTTTCTATGAAAAATTGCTTTTTATGTAATTGATATGGAGACCAATATTATTTTATTTTGTATGTAATCAATATCATAATATGTTTATAATGAAGGTCAATAAAATATCATCGAAATTTTAATTTATAATTTACTAACAATTAATTATTTTATAATAGTACAGCCTCAATAGTTATCACAATCAATTGTTTTGACATGATTGTTATGAAGGATGAACATTAGACAAGGGAGCATGTTACAGACCATGAAATCAAACGAGAGGCTTGTCATGTCGTTTTTCGCTGTGTTGGCTGGAGGAAGATTTGTAACCTCGAGCAACCCCGGACGAGGGTGAGGACGGACAGGGCCGTTCGCAAGATACACATGGAGGAGAAGTTAATTCCCATTTATTTATATTATTAAAATAAATTTTTACCCTTACTGTATATTGTTATAAAATATAATATTTTTTTGCCTATTTTAATTTTATAATATTAAAAGAAATTACAGCCTCTTCAGTTGAATAATCTTTATTACAAAATCATAATTTAATACAATAAATAATATTAATAAATAATATATGATTATTATTAAATTTAAAAATATAATTATTTTTATAAATAAATATGTTTTAAATATTAATTAATATTAATAAATAATATTTTAAATTTCAACCATTTTTAATTAATAAGAAATTCAATCTTCATCTCCATATTATTTTATTTTTTTGCAATATTAAAAAATAAATTAATATCATCTTGAATCAAATCTTTAGACTCTGTTTCACAAGTAGTTAATAAGTTAATTAGTAACTAATAGCTGATAAATTAATTGATAATTGATAATTAATAGATTAATTGAAATATTTCGTAAAATTATCTATTGAATTAGTTAAGATTACAAAATGATATAAAAAGATATATTAATAAAAATAAATATATAATTAAAATAATTCTTATTTATTTAAAAATTAAATTATATTAACATAATTAAAAAATTTAAAATAAAAATATAATATCTAATATTTGATTAATTATATTTTATAAATTTATATATTTATTTACATGAATTTTATTTTATTATTTATAATAAAATTATAATTATTTAAAATATAATTAATTATAATTTATGAAAAAATTTAAATTTATATTATAAATGACATGAGTTGTAAATTAATAAAAAAGAAAAGAACAAATTTGAAAAGAATTTGAAAAGTTATAAACTTATTTATAACTTATAAGTTATAAGTTAATTTAGGTAGTTTATGAAAATCAGAATTTACTTTTTTCAATAAGTTAGTAAGAAAAATATATTTAGAGATTATTTTATAACTTATTAATTAAGTTAATAACTTATAAGTTAATTTATTCATTATGTGAAACGGAGCCTTAATCTCAAAAATATATATCTATCTATTTATATTTGTATATTACTTTGAAGGAGTTTCACTTAAGAGACACCCCCGAACTAGAGTCAACATGTAATTAAAATTTTTCTGTCAAAACTGATTTTCTATTCATCTGATTAAAAAAATATTTTAATGTTCTAATATTAAAATTTTTGTTCAATAAATTAATAAATAGGTGGTAGTTTGATTGTTGTATAAAACTAATGAGTTTTTTAAATACAAAAATGTTATTTCAAAATTTTTGTTTCACCGTTGTAATATCTAACAATCAGCTGTGCAGGTCTGCAAAGCTTCAATGACTTGTCCCTTATATAGTAATTATATTAATTAAAAAATGCACTAACCAAGGCTAATACAAGTGGAACTTTTAATTTGATTTGTTCTAATTGTTAACCTTTAATAACGTTATCAAACATTGACATGGAATATCTTTCATTTCCAAAGAAGCACTCTGATCTTTGTGGTTATCTAATTATCGGTAAGCCTATGTAAAGTGAGAAGTTCTCTTTTATTCTCTTCTTTATTTCTGGTCTCTTGAATAAAATTTTACATCACATCACTGCTTCCTATTTTTCTCTGTTTCTTCTTCGCGTCTATTTTTCCAAAACATTCTTTCAGGCTTTGCAACCGACGATCTAATGAATTTTTCTTAATTATGTATCACATTTTCGTCCCTGAATTTACATGCAGATGAGTATTGAGTTTCAACTTTATTTTTTATTTTTTAACTTTTATCTATCATAATGTTTTTCACTCCAAAGAAATCATTGTTTTTAGTGATTTTTCAATTCTATCTTTGATTTTTTTTCTCTTTTTTTTTAATAATGTGAATGGAGATATTAGTGTCCCTTGTTTGTCAACAAGATTAGCATTAATGATTTTTAATTCAGATTCTTAATTTTGGAAGGGATAAAATTGATGACTATTTTTATTTTTCCATTTGTTGATCTTCATCAATAGTTAAATGTAGTTTATAACTTGTGAGTTGTGCTGCTGATTGTTATAAATTAGTTTGTCTCATGAGTTGAGATATGGGGAAGTATTTTTTATTTTAATTAGTATCTTCGCAAGCGTTATTTTATTTTTTCTCTCTCCTAATCTCCTATGTATGCAAGACAAAAGAAAAAGAATTATAAATTTATTTAATGTACAATATCTATTTGAGAGAAAAATTAATAAATGTTGTTTTTCAGCCACTAAAATCTCATAATCTTAATTCCAGTTCATCTTAGGTAGTGGGTTTTATCTTAATTTTTATCAGATTCTTTTCTACTCTCTGTATATTGTGCACTCTGTCCTCCCTTGTCAAACTCACCTAAACTATTTTTTCTTTCTATTTTTCTAGTTCAACTACTTTCAAATTTTGGGCATTTTCTTTGAAGCAACCTTGAGGTTGCATTAATTCAATTGGTTTTGTATGCTTGCTACCATACTATCAATTACTGGTAAGATTGCTTAGTTAAATCATTTCGTGCCTAAAAATATTAATTTGCTGGCCAATTCTACGGTACCGCAGGAGGTTTCAAATTCGGGGTAACGTGATGCATTGTGAACCATTAGATGAGATTACCAAAATTTTTAGTAATCTCATCCAATAACTTGCATTATGCCACGTCACCCCGGGTTTGAAACCTCTCGAGGTACCGTAGCAAGCACCTAATTTGCTCTATTTTGTTGGCAAAACAAAAGTGCTTCATTTCTTTCTTAGACAACTTTGCGTGAAAGAGAAAATAGGGTAGTACAACGAGAAACCGTGAAAGTTGTGCTCAATACTTGTGAAAAGATTGTTTCACTTATGCTCCCATTATTTTATTAGAAAGTGTTTTTTTCAAAATATAATTATAAAGATAATAATATGAAAAAAATATTTTATTTATTTAATATTAAATATAAAAAATTTAGAGAAAATAATTTTTTTATTTTTAAAAAAAATATTTTTCTTTATTTTCAAATTTTTAGATATTATTTTTTTAATTATCAATATAAATGATATATTATTCCTTAATTAATTTATATATAAATGATATTTTTTTATAAAAAATACTTTTTAATAAAATAAACGGAGCCTTAATAATATATATATATATATATATATAAGTGGAATAGGGCATTGTTGATTTTGATGCTAAAGAACAATACACCTTTCAATCGAGTCATTTGCAAAAATGATATTTCTTGCTTTTTAACTTCAATCCATATCACTATCATGTGTCGTACTTAACTGAATAATAAGGTTGGGAATATTTTATTTTATTTTTTTATATGTGATGATGATTGTTAGTGTATTTCTTTTATTTGTTTTTTGAGGGGGAAAGAATTCAAGGTACTGTTAAGAAAGCATTGTTGAAAATTTTCAAATTCATATGTCTTCACATAGCACATAATATATGTTATTTCTCAATTTAGAGTTGCCTAAAATGCTGGTTTATTCAGAACTACCCGTCACCTAACCAAATTCAATATCGAATACTCAACTTATGTTTGTGAAATTGTTGATTACAAGATTCTAACATATGGCTTCTCTTTGTTGACTTTACTAAAACAATTTCAAATACACTTAAGTACAAGATTCTTTTATGTGAGATTATGCAGTTTGAATTTTGAAATGCATAAAATGATTGTTTATTTTATTTTATTTTATTTTTGTATTTGCATTCATTTCACATTTTATGCTAATGTCGTTGGTAAGATTACCGTAACCAGTGATCTTGATAATAATTGTAAAGATTTTATGAATACTACAAAGGATTTGTTGTTTTTCTGTATAAGTGATGACAACAGGTTTACTGAGATTTTTCTAGTGATTTCAATAGCCATTCATGTTTAGTATAATCATGCAGAACCATATGCAGAGGTTTGTGATGTCTGCGAAGAGAATGAGAAGGTTTCTATATAGCAGTTAATCTCCATATGTTTGTATCAAAATTTTCTACTGTTTTATTAATGTTGGATTTTTTTGATGCGATGCTCTTCCTCTGGCACATGCGAAGAATCATCTGACCAAAACACCATCTTTTAATACACTCTTGCAAAATGTGGGAATCACTTTCTAGAAGCTAGTGCCAATGGAGGTTTACATAGCTCGTTTGGTGAGTTGTCTACCACAAACTGAAGAAGATGGTAAGAGAAAAGTTGGAGTGAATATTTTGAAGGAGCAGTAGTTAGCTTTATGATCCCATGCGAACAATTTTGCCTCGTGTATGATATACAACCTTTTTATTTAGTTTTTACATTAATCATTTATCTTACGGTTACATTATCATTTTAATCTCTTTTAACATTATTTACAAAAAAAATTATTGAAATATATATTCCACGTGCATCGCATAGATGATTAACTAGTAAAATTATAATTTGATATCACTTAACCAATTACTTTGATGGTTATCTTATTCATCAATTTAATGTGATTAACACAATCATTTGAATTGTAATTTTATAAATTTTTATTATAATAAATAATATATAATAGCTGATAATTTTTATTTTCAGATGAAAATTATTTATTAAAATACATAATATAACTATTAATAAACATAATTAGAAAATATTTGCTCGTCAACATGTAATTAAAATTTTTCTGTCAAAACTCAATTTTCTCTTTCATCTAATTAAAAAAATATCTTAATGATCTAATATTAAAAGTTTTGGTCAATAAACCAATAAATAAGGGGTAGTTTGATTGTTGTATAAAACTAATGAGTTTTTTTAATATAAAAATGTTATTTCAAAATTTTCGTTTCACCGTTATGATATCTATCAATCAGCTGTGCAGGTCTGCAAAGCTTCAATGACTTGTCCCTTATATAATAATTATATTAATTAAAAACTGCACTAACCAAGGCTAATACAAGTGGAACTTTTAATTTGATTTGTTCTAATTGTTAACCTTTAATAACGTTATCAAACATTGAAATGGAATATCTTTTATTTCCAAAGAAACACTCTGATCTTTGTGGTTATCTAATTATCGGTGAGCCTATGTAAAGTGAGACGTTTTCTTTTATTCTCTTCTTTATTTCCGGTCTCTTGAACAAAATTTTACATCACATCACTGCTTCCTATTTTTCTCTGTTTCTTCTTTGTGTCTATTTTTCCAGAACATTCTTTCAGGCTCTGCAACTGATGATCTAATGAATTTTTCTTAATTATGTATCACATTTTCTCCCCTGAATTTACATGCAGATGAGTATTGAGTTTCAACTTTCATTTTTTTTTTTTTTAACTTTTATCTGTCATAAAGTTTTTCACTCCAAGGAAATCATGTTTTTAGTGATTTTTTTTAACCTTTGAAAAAAATTTTAGTGTTTGTTCTTTATGACGAAACTTTGATCGCCCTAAGAGAGGTCTTTCCATTCTATCCTTGATTCTTTTCTCTCTCTCTCTTTTTTAATAATGTGAAAGGAGATACTGATGCCCCTTGTTTGTTAACAAGATTAGCATTAATGATTGTTGATTCATATTCTTAATATTGGAAGGGATAAAATTGATGATTATTTTTACTTTTCCATTTGTTAATTTTCATCAATAGTTAAATATAGTTGATAGCTTGTGAGTTATGCTGCTGATTGTTATAAATTGATTTGTCTCATGAGTTGAGATATGGAGAAGTATTTTTTACATTAACCAGTATCTTTGCAAATGCTATTTTCTTCTTTCTCTTTCCTAATCTCCTATACATGCAACTCGAAAGAAAAAAAAATTCTAAAATTGTTTAATGTACAATATCTATTTTAGAGAAAAAATAATAAATGTTATTTTTCACCCGTTAAAATTCCATAATCTTGATGCTAGTTCATCTTAGGTAGTGGGTTTTATCTTAATTTTTATCAGATTCTTTTCTACTCTCTGTATATCATGCACTCTGTCCCCCTTTCTCAAACTCAACTAAACTATTTTTTTCTCTTTCTATTTTTCCCGTTCAACTACTTCCAAATTTGGACATTTTCTTTGAAGCAACCTTGAGGATGCATTAATTCAATTGGCTTTGTATGCTTGCTACCATACTATCAATTACTGGTGTTATGATTTTTCATGCCTAAAATCATTAATTTGCTCTATTTTGTTGGCCAAAAAATTGTGCTTCATTTCTTTTTAGACAACTTTATGCGAAAGAGAAAATAGGGTAGTACAACGAGAAATCTAATAACTTTTGCGTGAAAGTTGTGCATAATGCCTGTGAAAAGATTTTTTCACTTTATATATATATATATATATATATATATATATATATATATATATATAAGTGGGATAGGACATTGTTGATTTTGAATCGAAGAACAATGCACCTTTCAATTGAATTTTTAGCTTCAATCCATATCACTATTATTTGTAGTACTTAACCGAATAATAAGGTTGAGAAAATTCTATTTTTTTTTTAATTTGTGATGGTGTTTGTTTACGTATTCCTTTTATTTGTTTTTTAGGGGGGGGGGGGGGGAGGATGAATTCAAGGTACTGGTAAGAAGACATTGTGGAACAATTTCAAAATAATATATATCATTTCTTAATTTAGAGTCGCTTAAAATGCTGGTTAGTTCAGAACTTCTTGTCACCTAACCAAATTCAATGTCCAATATTCAACTTATGTTTGTGAAATTGTTGATTACAAGATTCTAACGTATGCTTCTCTTTGTTGACTTTTCTAAAATAATTTCAAATACACTTAATTACAAGATTCTTTTATGTGGGGTTTTGCGGTTTGAATTTTGAATATATATATATATATATATATATATATATATATATATATATATATATATATATATATATATATATATATTGTATTTGTATTCATTTCACATTTTTTGCTAATGTTGTTGGCAAGATTGCCGTAACCAATGATCTTGACAATAATTGTAAAGATTTTATGAATACCACAAAGGATTTGTTGTTTTTCTGTATAAGTTATGATAACAGGTTTACTGAGATTTTTCTAGTGATTTCAAAAGCCATTCATGTTTAATATAATCATGCAGAGGTTTATGATGTCTGCGAAGAGAATGAGAAGGGTTTTTATGTAGCATTTAAGCTTCATATGTTAATATCAAAATTTTTTGCTGTTTTATTAATGTTGGAATTTTTTGATGCGATACTCTTCCTCTGGCACATGTGAAGAATTACCTGACCAAAACACCACCTTTCAATACACTCTTGCAAAATGTGTGAATCACTAGGAGCTGGTGCCAATGGAGGTTTTGATAGCTCATATGGTGAGTTGTCTACCACAAATTGAGGAAGACTATTAGGTGAAATTTGGTTCGCATAATGGTTTTAATTGTTTGAGAGGAATATTATATTTTTATATTTGATTTAAAATTTAAAAAAATTCAAAAATATTACATTTCTGAAAATATTTTTAACCTTACTTCCCCTCAAAAATATTCTCATGGGAGGAGGTAGAAATTCCAGATTTTCATGGAATGAGTGGAATGAGAATATTGACGAAGGATAAAATTATTCTCATATTTAATTCTTTTTCTTAATTATCATTTTATCAAATAATTTTTAATTTAAGTTAGAAAATAATTATCACTTTATTTTTAAATATTTTTTATTATTAAAAAATACAATAGCATTAATTTTTTAATTATAATTTTTTATTATTATTCCTAATGTTTGGAAGATTATTTTAATTTTAATATAATTATATATACATATGAGTTTTTTCATTAAAAACTAATACAATAGGCTTGAAGTTTCTTTAAAAAGGTATATTTATATATAAATATATAAAATAATAATATTTTTATATTAGAGAAGAAATTATAATGTAAAATTTAATTTTAGTATGAAATATAATTGTAAAAATAATTTAATTACAAAATTTCATAATTTTATAAAAAGAGAAATATCAAGTGTATTTAATATTATTATAATAACTTAAATAAGTTACGTTTACTTCATCTTAAAAATTGATCTAATAATAATATTAATTATTATAACAATAAAGTATGAAATATTAAAATATAATAAAGTGTAAAATATTTATATATATATATATATATATATATTAACAAATTTTTAGATGTTAAATATTGAAATTTAATTTATTAAGTGTTAAATTTTTTTTTATCATTTATGTAGTTTTATATAAAAATATGATTTATTATATTATATTTTATAATAAATTTTTTTGATAAAGGTATTTTTGAAATAATCTTAAGATTTTCAAAAATATCAAATATAAACTAAATATAGTATACCTAGGCATTTGAAAAAATATCCTTAGAAAAATTTATAATGAACTAAATATAGAAATGTTCTAATTCCATTAATTAAATTTTTAAGAATCATATTTTTAGAAATATATATTTTCTTGTAAAATTCCGCTAATCAAACACCATTTAAAAGAGAAGTTGAAGTGAATATTATGAAGGTGTAGTAGTTAGCTTTATGATCTCATGTGAACAATCTTGCCTCACGCATGATATACAATGTTTTTATTTAGCTTTCACGCATTATTGTATTAATCTCTTTTAATATTATTTATAAAAAAAATTATTGATATAGATATTCTTCATGCAATGCACAGATAATTAATTTGTAAGATCATAATTTGATACCACTTAATCAATTACTTTCATAATTTGATACCACCTAAGAAAGAAGTTGGAGTGAATATTATGAAGGTGTAGTCGTTAGTCTTATAATCTCATGTGAACAATTTTGCCTCCCGCATGATATACAGTCTTTTTATTTAGCTTTCACGCATTATTGTATTAATCTCTTTTAATACTATTTATAAAAAGATTATTGATATAGATATTCTTCATGCAATGCACGGGTAATTAATTAGTAAGATCATAATTTGATACCACTTAATCAATTACTTTCATGATTATCATATTCATAAATATAATGTGACTAACATGTTCAATTATTTGAATTGTAATTTTACAACTTTTCATTACAATAAATAATATATAATAGTTGACAATTTTTTTATTTTCATATTAAAGTTGTTTATTAAAATATATAATATTAATTTTGACATTAATAATGAATTAAGTTTAAATATTAAGATTATCAATAAATATAATGGTGTTAATTTTTAAAATTTGTATTTGTAATGACTAAAAATGAAAATGAAGTCTGCTTATTTTTATAGAGTTTAAATTTAATATACTGTTTGTATAAAATATTTTATATTATCAATAAATAGAAGAAAATACATTATTAAAAGGGTAATAGTAATTAATAATTTTGAATAACAATAAAATGATTTTAATAATTTTTTATTAGCATTGTAATATATGAGTAGATAATATTATAAATAAAATTTACACTAACAGTAAATTAAACTTAAATTTATTTTCATAAAGATTGATAATATATGATGAAAGTGTAATGATATCATATTATTTTTAATTGTCATGTAATAGATTAATTAAGAAACAAAACTAATATGATTGGCCTCAATTGCAATAAATAATTGTATAAAAATAAAATAAATATCAACAAAAAATTAGGAACTATATTTATAATTGTAAATGCTTATAAAAAAATGATTTTTTTACAAATGAATCATTACATTTAACCACAAGCTATTTAATGCCATATCTCTTGCTTTTATTTACATAAACACACAAATGTATCATTATTAATATTAAAGAGAAGATTCAAATTTGTTATGTTATTATTGGATTACAAAGTCAATGTATATAATTTTGTATCAATTGCATTTATATTAAGGATTAATACATCAATAGATTCAATGCACAAAATAAGTAAAGAGAAGCAAGTGTGTAAAAAGGCATAAACTTAGTTAATAGTACATTATTATTGTTATGCACTAAAAGGGAGACATGCATTTGTTGTACTTAAGTTTTTGCCTTTTCTTTAAAGATCGTATGATAATTGCTAATTTTATTGAATTTATACTTATGTATAATATCTTGTGGTATAATTTTTTTATAATATTAATTAATTTTTCAAACTAATAAACAAATATAAAATTCAAACAAAAGTAATTAAAATATATTTAACATATGGATTTTTTTTGTCATACAATAAGCTAAAGAGTTACTAAAAAATTCAAATAAATAATACAGTAAAATATCCATACAAGAACAAATAATTTATTAATCCTTATCATGATAATTATTACCAATGGATAAATTAAAATATTAAAAATAAATTATTAAAAATTATATTTTTACTAAAAATATTATATACATGTATTTTTATAAACTATAAAAAGGAAGACAAGTATTTGCTTCATTAATTATTGGAATACAATGTCAATTCATACAATTTTGTATTGATTGCATGTTTAAATTGAAGATTAATATATTAATAGATCAATATATAAAATAATTAAAGAAAATCAAGTGATGTGACGATATATAATGGTATAAAAAATACAAATAAGATCTTTAAGTATGCCTTAGCATTAGAAGTTTCAAAACATATAAATAACCCCTGAAATTTGTAAAAAAAAAAGTGAAAATATTAATAGTTCAATTTTTTAAAAATAGAAAAATAATATGTAAATCACTCATAAATATTTCTAACTATTTTTAATATGATTTTAACTAGTTTTTGAATAAGATTTCTTTTAAATTAAATTATTAATAACAAAGTTGATTCTTCAATGCATTTATAATATAATTAAAATAAACACTTTGAGTAAATTATTTTTGAAACTCAACTAAATTGTATTAGAAAAGTAAGATTTGTACTTTTTTATTTTATCCATTACTTCTTTAGCTTTACTATAATACAAAAAAGTTAAAAAAATTATAAATGACTCATTTCTATTTTTTATTTTTAATTAAAATTTTAATATTTTCACAGTTTTTAAAACTTCAAGGGGTTACTTATAGGTTTTAAAACTTCAAAGGAGTTATGTGATATTAAGCCATATTGTAGGAAGCTTATTTATATTTTTCCCTTTTTATAAATACATGCCTCTTATTTTAAAAAAAATAAAAAGATTCTAATTTTAAGAAAATACTTTTCAAATCCAAGTCTCACAATTAATAAGGCTAACAAAAAATAAAAATTTAATTTTTTTTTACTTTACTCATGTTGTTACCTTTTTCTTTAAAGGTTTCATGATAATTGCTAATTGCTAATTTCATTATATATATTTATATTTATATTTATGTATAGTATATGATTGTATAAATTTTTTATAATATTTATTAATGAGTCAAATCAATAATCAAACCTAGAATAAAATGTGACATTTTACTTAAAATTTCTTTTCACATGCATTGCATAATATTATAATAATTAATTAAAAATTAATTTTATTTTTACATTCATTATATAATAACCATAATATATGAATTTTATTTAATTCTTATTTTATAATAAATTAAATGCAAGTTCGTGCATAGTAGAGGTATGGATAATTATATGTAGGCCAAGTAGTTTTATCATATTATTTTTTAATAGTCACATTCAAAATAAATAATTTAAATAAAAATAAAATTTAAATTAAAAATAAAAATACTCAATTTTTTAAAAAAATAATTGTAAAATTATTTTAGAGGCTATTTGGTTTATAGAAATAGTATAATCAAGACAACTTTTTGCAAAATAAAAAATCTTTAAGTCGTTTACCTTCCTCAATAAGAAGAATTTTTCACGTCTTTTATAAAAAGATATATAAAACTAATCCTAATAAATCTAACCAAATAACCTACTTTCACCTTTTATCTTTAAAAAATATAATAAATATAATTTATTAATTATAAAATATAAATTTAATTATTAATTATATAAAATAAAATGATTTTATTGATTAAATAAAAAATTACTAGAACGAGTATCATATAAAATAAAAATTAAATATTATATTATAAGTATAAATAATAAATATAATAATAATTATTATAATGAAAATTAAATTCTAAAAATTGTTATCTATTTTATTATTTTAATATTCAATTAAAAATAAAAATTATATTTTTCTTATTTATTTTATATAAATTTTATAGAATTAATTATTTAACTAATAATTTTACTCATTTAAATTATTTTAGAATAATTTAGGATATATATAACAACTTAATTTTTTATATAAATTTATTTTAATTTTCATATTAAATCAAATTAAAATAAAAAATATTAAATTACTGATTTAAAAAATTATTATAGAAAGAAAATTTAGAAATATAAATTAAAAAAATAATTAGATATTTTTAAAATTTATTTATATATTTTAGTTTTTATATTATAATTTTAAAGGATATATTAATTATTTTAATAATACTTCATTAAAAATTTAGAATTAAATCAATTAATAAATAAAAAATTAATTTTTAAGAAGTGTAAATTTTTTTGGTATTAATTATATAATTTTAAATATTTCTCAAACAATTTATAAAAAAAATATAAAAAATTCACCATTCCCCAAAAATTTATTGTTTACATAAATAAAACCCTACCGTAATCTTTGTTGCCGCAGCCGGCTGGGTCTGTGGCACATGCCCGCATTGATTCAAGGCCATGATGATGTCAAAGATGATATTTAATAATCCATCTTCTTGTAACTTCCATGAAAGCTGTCCTTTTCTTTAATAAAGGGACAGAATTCCATGGAAAATACTTTAGGCAGCAGGAATTGGCTATTTGGGTCAAGATGCAATTAAGTGCTTTGGACTACTTGGCCTTTGATTTTTCAATTTCCAAACTTCAATACATCTACGTATTAAATGTGCTGTACCTGCTTGTGGAAAAATATTTATTTACTCCGATTACTTGATTTTATGGCTGGTCAGTAGGAGAAAGACAATTTTAACGCACAAGTAACTTTCATAAAATAAATATATATGGACAACAAAATACAAATGCAATCGATCAAATTAATTGAAATATTTTGCTAGCGTCTAATAATTTGTATTTATGAATTTATGAATTATACAAAAATAAAATTATTTACATAAAGAGATAACATTATATATATAAATTAATATTCGAATTTCAACTTTATATATTTCAAAATTATTTCACTAAAAATTAATAATTTTAATGAAGAAATTATTAATTTTATCAAGTTTTAAATTTAAGAATAGTTCTTATATATTGAAAATTTTTGATAAATAAAAGAGACGTCAGCAAGTTATTCTAGCATTCCAACTAGAATTTATTGCACTTTTGAAAACTAACTCATACTTCTCAAAATTTTATCTTGGCCCCAAAAATAATGGCCTGTTTAACACGCGAGTTTGTTATGCTTCCCATTGGATGGAGGGGATACGGATATATAAAAATTTATATAAATATATATATATATATATATATATATATAAATTTTTTTATTAATTCTAAACGAAAATGTATAAATGTATAAATTAATAATTATGTGAAAGATTTATTGATAACACCATCATAAATATATAAATTGTACTTAATATCAAAATCATATTAATTGAAGTTATAATTAAATTACAATCATAGAATTTCAACTTGAACTTTAATTTCAATTAATATATAAATTAAAGTTATAATCAAATTTCAGAATCAAGTTAAATTACACCATTAAGATTATATAAAGGTAAAAATATTATTTTAAAATACAATCAAAATAAAAAAATATAATAATTAGATTCTACTACTTTTAATTGAATGTTTTTAATTAATTTCAAAATTTTCAGTTATAGACAAAAAAAAGTTATTTAAGCAATTTTAGAATTACTTAAATCAATGTTAAAAATATTGTAAATTTTTTTTTAAAAGAAGCAAAACTAATGATTAGCAATAATTATGAATATTCCTAACTTGTATGATAGGAAGAGGATAATTTATATTTCTATAGAAAATATGATAGTTCCATCTAAATCTTACAAAAATTTGTATCATCAATTTGATTTCAATATTTACATAATTACAATAATTGCTAGCTTGCTCATGAGAGACCGCATCATCATCATCATTATTATATTTCATTTAGCTAGTCCCACATCTCACAAGATTATGTCTACTCAAATTATTATCTTCCGAGATTCTTCTTTCCAGACTGGATATATAGCTAAATGCATCGATACATATTTAAATTTTTCTATACATATTCTTCAGAAATTTTATTTAAAAAAAAAAAGCCACTGTTGAAATGAATTGAGCGTGATGTATAGATATGACACCTGAAAAGTCTGGAGGGATTTTCAAATGCACATTCTGGGCTGGATCTGTTAAGACCCGGCCAGCGCTACAAAATATCCTAGCAACTTTAATGGGCCTAACTGCATTACCAAACAAGCTTAATTTAATTACATGCAATTGCAAGTTTTGTTTTTCAGACCATGATATTATGAGAAATGGGGAGGTTTACTTGAAGAGAAACCTAGTACGATGCTGGATGATCAAGCCAATAAGATTTTCATACCTGTAAACTTTTTCCTTTTTTTTTTTTGCGATGTACGAGTAATAATTTATTTAATGCATATATGTAAAATTTTGAATTTAAACTCTAAACACAATGGAGAATGACAATGACTAAAATATTCAATTGAATTATATCCTATTAAATATAATTACTTCAACTCTATGCACACATGAACAAGTGCAATTTTAGTCTTTATTTTCAACTGGCTTAATCAAAGCTAACTCATAAACTTATATATCAATCAAGATCAAGTTTAAATATCAATTATTAATACCATTAAAGGTAAAAGATATTTCAACATGTTGGATGCAATCTTCATACGGTGAGCTCTCAATGTACCAGGACTTCAACTTATACTAGGATCATATAAAAGATTGCACAATTTAGGACACAATTCCATAATACTACTTTGTTTAAATTACTGTTGATTTGAGTATCCGAATATGCTTAGTAAATCACTTTCATTGTATATACTTGATTTTTTATTTTTTGTGCAAGCAACTCGATTTAATCGAACCAAAATAAAATTGTCAAATTATAAAAATTTCTAAGATAATATCAAGTTCTAGCGCACCAATAAAAATATTCTATTAAACATGAACCCAGATACATCTAGGGTGAATTTGCATGATATTTTGGAAGGCAAATGAAATATTATTGCAAACTTTGATATATTTTTTAGTTAGTTTCTAGGACTGCATTCTTATGTGAGAACTCAATGACTCACCGGTTTGAGATAATTGGGGAATACAAACAAGGAGACAGGCAAAAACTGATGTTAATGGATTTTTCTATGAAGACAAAGAGAGGCATGCATAGCATATGGAAATCAATGGCGTAGATAAACGAGCATTTTTTAAAAGTGGCAGTGTAAGTGAAGCCGGCATGCTATTTTCTAAATTAAGAAAAACAGAATATACTTTGCATCACGGAGTTTGGGCTTGAAAAGATTAACCAACCAACTTTATCATATTACACATGAGATTGAAAACTCCCTTCCTGTCTCTGTCTTTCTCCCATTTTATCCCCTTCCTACTTTAATATATTCTATTTCTATCGATCTCACAAATATCATAAACGCTACATTATCCATTCTTTTATATACAGAAGCCGTCAAATCTTACCTCACCCCCCTACAAAAATATCTTCCAACATTTGTATGTTAGCCACTGATTTACTTTTTCTTTTATGATTTTTCTCGACAAATCTAAATTATATGAATACTTTAATATATGTGTTATTGATACACATAATTAAAAATCATGGAATGAAGTGAGTGAAATTATATATAAAATTTAAAATGAAAGTAGATTTTTTGCCTGCTTTGAGAAACAAGGGCGATGTCTATGGTAACAACCAAAATATCGAGAGCAGACAACTAATGTAGGAGTAGTTGTAGCAGAAACATGATGAGCTGGTGATAGTACCCAACACAGTGAACACAATTCTTTGCCCATTCATTTTAGCTTCGCGTTCAACGTGATTTTTTTTTTTTTAAATAATAGAAATCATAAATCACATCAGGCGCACACATTTAATATATTACATGCAAATTCAAGATATGACAGAAGAAAACAACCAAAAATTATATTGATAGTCAGTGCACCGTTGAAAATGGCAATATTCGTACCCAAATTCGAACGAAGAACAATCTTTTCTAGAGAAGCTAACATCATAATACACATATTAAACATTAAACATGATATTAGCACAGAACCAGACAACATGCAGGAAAACAAAGTCCGCAACTAAAGTGGAAGGGAAAGAATTAAAGTTGATCTGGCCGAACAGAAGAAAAAGCATTCAAAGAAGAACCCTTCTCATGCTGACAGGTGATTTTAATTAAAGACAGATAGACTAGACGTTATTTCTCTGCACTTTGTCATCGCCATCACCACCAACCTCTCTTCCCTCTTCCACTTGTGGGACCACCTGCAGGGAAGATTTGCATTTAAGATGATCAACTCCCACATTATCTTCTTAATAAAACTTCAAAAATATCTTCTGTTGCAGATGCCGTGGATGAAGATAATAAGCCGAGAAAATTGGGTTCAAGAATTAGTTTTCTCCCAGTTGCATGCACATTTGTCTTCACTTAATTATTGCATATTTGATAAAATTTAATTTAAATAAATCTCATTTATTCATTAAACCCACTTATGCATATTATATATATTAAATGTACAGATAGATACAAATAAATGTACAATATTAAATACGATTAGTATTTTTATTCTAAAAAAGGCAAGCAACAAAAGAAATCAGAATGATTAGTTTCATTTTAATCATAATAAACGAATAATGAAGAGAAGTTAATAGGGATCATGGCTCGTTATAACTCGTCAGACGGTTGATCATGAACGAATGATAAGAAAGACTACGAAAATTTAATGCCACCCTAGCTTTATCAATCTTAACACAAACACACATGCACACTTACAGCCATCGATAATGGGGTACTGGTCAGGAATTTGGATAATATGCTGAAAATTTTAGATTTAAACTTGCTAATTAACGTAGAAGGAGGGGGGGGGGGGGGGGCAGAAGAAAAAAAAAATGGAACCTGGTCTTGTGATGAATTGCATGGTTGAGATGATGGTCTCCTCCTCCTAATTCTTCTGCTGTCCATTCTGGCTATTGGCCCCATTGAATCTGTCACTTGACAAATCCAAAAGAGAAAAGAAAGGAAAAAAATCACTGCCTAGAAGTGTACACTTACCACATCCAACAGTGTATATATATAAAGGATGTGCGATCAGATTTGTGCAGGAAGAAAAAAAAAATCCAAAAAGGAGTATAAATAAAGGAGATGTTTGGAAAATATCTTTTTAATTAGTTGTTACCTGATTTGACCAAAATTAATTAGTTGATTTGACAATAAATTAATTTTTGTATTTATTAATTGGCCCTAAACAGCTGAAAACTAAAAAGCTAAGGAGATTAACTTTTTCAATTAATTTATCTGAAAAATGACTAAATTACCCTAAATAAATTTTCATATTTTTCATTTTGTCCTTTCTAAATTTTTTTAAAATTTTAATAATTATAAAAAGTAGATTAATTTAATTTTAAAAAATATTTAATATATAATAATATATTATTTATAATATATCTAATAAATTAATAATAAATTATAATAATTTTAAAAGTTATTTAATAGAATAAATATATAATATTACTTATAAAAATTATTTAATTTTAAAAATATCCAATAATTTAATAATAAATTATAATAATTTTGAAAATTATTTAATAGAATAAATATATAATATTATTTATAAAAATTATTTAATTTAAAAAATATTTAATAATTTAATAATAAATTATAATAATATATTATTTATAAAAAAATTTAATATATTGATTAATATATAAAATTTAAAAATATTAAAATAAAAAATACTCAAATAATTTATAAAATATAATCATACACTTATATATTATTTTACATACAAATAACTAATACAAATAATTAATTTTATCAAACACTTTTATTCAAAAAGTGAATATAATCAACTAATCAAATCAATTAATACAATCAACTATCAGTTAATAGCTAATTAAATCAACTAATCGCTACAGCTACGAGCTGTTTGCCAAACAAGGCCAAAGAATAACTCTTTATCAAACTATAATATCTAGGATGATATTCGATGCTTTCAATATCTCTATAATTATTAGTTTCATAACGTAACGTTTGGTTTAGGTAGGAAGTCAAAACCCGTCCACCACTCAGACCACTGTGGACGCCACCAACGCCACAACCACCGCTCACCACCCCGCACCCTAACAATGCTTCTCGCACCTACATCCTCGCTTTGAACAAACCCATCAAGAAAGAAAAATAACTTTGTTTGGATGAGCAATTTTAAACGGACAATTCATTTTGAGCGAGGATTTCAAATTCTCATTGCCAAAATTTATGCATTTTAAATTCTTTGAATTTTTTCAAGTACTCCATCCAAACACGAGTTGCTCCAAGGAAATACTCCAATGACACTCTATCTCTTGTGGCGTCGTGGATCCCAACAAAATGCAAACCCACTCTATCCTACGTGGGAGAGAATGATCCTCAAATTATGAGTTGTGCAGTGTTAAGAAAAGTTCATAAATTTTCTGCTTGAATACATACCACGCAATCCGGGTTAAAGGCTCACCTAACTTACTGTTTGTTAATTTTGGAAGTGCAAAGAAATTATGAGGCTCAACTACTCAGTCTCACAGCAACGGAGTGGTGGAAGCTGAAAATGAAACATAAGCTTACCGGAGGGTGTATGCTTTTTGGTTTGGCGTTTAGATTGTAAATCTGAGGTGGAATCCCAAGTATCGGGCAAATAACGATCGAGGCGAAGAGTCGTGCTGTCATTTCGGAACATTGCACGCACGAACGAAGCTTCCATCGTGTTCAGGAAGTGCATGTGCTTCTCGTCTGTCCATGACGACGCCGTTTCGCTCGTCGGCAAGTGTGGTTCCATCAGCCTGTTGAGAGGGCAGGATCGCCGCAGACGGTGGAGAAAAGCCAAGGTGTCTGGAGTTTCCAACGAGTCTGCTTAAATAAGACTATGAGACGCCCCCGCTGAGGAATTGTTTAGGGGAAGGAGAAATAAAGTGATTACGTGGAGGAGAGTACATTGACTCCATACTCATTATGAGGTGGTAATATCATGCACTTCGTTTGCTTTGTCTTTTCTACCGCAGGTGAAAGTAAAACTTTACTGGAAATTGTTAATTATCTCTCAGTTCTCCTAATAAAATGGAAATACTCATTTTAAAACCTATACTTAAATAAATAAAAAGCGACAGCCCAACGGAATTGAACAACGTCCTTTAATAAATAACCGGTCTTGAAATGAATATAATGCCACCCTAGCTTGAATTTTATATTTAGCCGATAGTCACGTCATATAAATATAAATATATAAATTTAAATTAAATCTATTATAAATGAATAAAAAAATAATATATATAATTAAAATTTTTTAATAAGGATAAAAATTTTAAAATTTTTATTAAAATAAAATATATAAATAAATAGTAATATAAAATTAATTTAAGTAATAACAAATGATTTAAATCTATAGAAAATATTATATGTATAATATTTTCTAGACGCATCTCCTAGCCACAAACAAAGAAGCAATTAAGTCAATTCATACGACGTTAAAATGTTATCGTCTGGCTCATTTTTTTTAAATCATTTTAGAGATATATTTATAAAAACTTTTATGGATTTTATTATATATTGGAAAAAATATATGTTTCACTTTGTATAAAAAAATTTCATTTGTCTTTTTGAAATTAAAATAAAGGAATCGAGATAGATTTATCTACAAAATATTACAACTAGATGCGATTCAAATTAAAATAACAAATGTATTTAGTCTCACCGAGTATATTTAACTGTGCATATCAAATTAATTAGATCAGTGCCCACAATTTAATCCTACCCAGAACCTTATTTGTTATTAATGGATAAATAAAAAGTAGATCAATTGCGACTCAATAGGGGAGGGATTGCGTATATGGACAAATGAAGAAGTACAAAATATCTCTGACCATCCTGAGATGGACTTTAGTGACAGATATTTTGGGGATCAATTAAAAATCAACCAAAAGAGCATCTTCTTGCATAAATAAATTTAAAGACAATGTTTAGAAAAAATCTTAGCATGATTGAAAAACTGACAAATGCTACGGAGGCTGCTCTTTTTCCTTCCAGGGGCAGTGGGCACCCAGCCACGATGAATGATATATATTTTATGGCAAGTCTTTTTTAATCTCTCCGAAATTTTATTGTGATTACGGGTACATTTTCTTTAAATTCAAAAATCTGTTTAAATCTCTATTAGGCATATAGAAAAGCTATAATTAAATTTAAACTTTTTATTGAGAAGTGGTAAAAAAAGTTTATATAATTTAAATATATCCATATGAGATATTTGATGTTTCTTATGGTTAAAAGTATAATTTAATTAAACTTAAACAATTAAAATATATTTACAAAAATAAAATAAACTATGACGGTTGAAACATTACATTTTAATGTAAGTGTAATAATTTTTTAATTATTTCAATTTAATCAAATAATATATTTGATCATAAAATACTCACATCATCTTATATTATTTAATTTAAATATATAACCAACTTTTCTGATCATTTTAATAAAAAAGATCTTAAGTATATTAATAATGTGAGTAGTTTCATTAAATATATTAATCAAGAGGGAGAGATTTTTATTAATTTGCAAGCAAAAATTTACAAATTATGATTAATTTTTAAAAGAATACAAATAATCATAGAATGTGATATAAGAAGATGGGAAAACATTATTTAAATTAAAGAACAAGATCATTCGTTAGATTTGTCTTTCTTTATCATTTTATAGATCGTCTTCATCCTTCTCTTCATTTACCTTCCTGCCAATTTCTTCTTCATCTTCCTTTTCCCAATCTAAGTTGGGGTGACCATCAACCTTTTCAAAGTAGTTATGTACATCATGCAAGAATGAAAATATTGTACTTAGCATATTGTCTATTATTTTTTATTTCAACAATGTCACATTAAGGGTACACCTTTGTACCACAACCTAACATAGAATCAAACCGATTACAATGGAAAAGAATTGCCATTTTATTAGCATTTTAAGATACGCTAATTAAACTATTTCCTTAAGAATATCATTGAAGTCATCCTTCCTGTTATGACATTCTTTGTATCCTTATCACATACTTCATTATTACAAGTTTTTTCCTTAACTCCGATGATGTGTGCGGAATTTATACTTATTAATAAAATAAATTGGCCATTATCTACTATCCTTAGTGAAACTTAAGCCAAACTTTGGAAATATTGGTTGTGCACTCCATTAAATTTATTGTAAACCTAAGTACACAAAAAACAACTTTACATTACTATTGAGCTTACTATTAAATTTGTTGTCAAATAGGACAAGTAATATTTATTATACGTACTTACATATGCTTGAAGCCAACTAGTGAATTAAGCATTAATTATTGCTTCATTATTATCTTCTTACATATAAAGGCACATTAGTCCCCTAACTAATGAACAAACGTACTATAACAATAAACATTTATTACAAGTTTACCATTAAAATTGAAAGATAAATATATATGATGATTTATTAAAATAAATGAGACTTATTTTCTATATGGCTCTAATTTTTCATTATCTAATAACATCTATATTGTGGTTGATTGCAATTTGTTATCGTCCAAATATCTCTGTCGATAAGAACTAGATGCACTCTCGGAAGGTCAAAGATTGAAAAAATAAGCTCTAAGGTTTTGTCACCACCCCAATCATTATTTCTATTGATTTTTATGCTTTGTGATTGCATATTAGGATTGAAGTAATGTTGACAAAAGTGAGCTACCTCCTTAATTTAATAAGTTTCACAAATATTTTATTTTGGTCTAACTTTATTACAAACTTTCTTCTCTAATTTGTCAATAAAAATTTCAAATTGATACATCCATTGGTATTGCATATTAGGACAAGTTATTCTTCTCTTGTCGATATTCAAGGTATAGCAATCTTTGAAACCCAATCTAACTTTCAAATTGTATTTAGCTTTTCCCTTAACATCTATCATTATATTAAAAATATTATTGAAGATGTTTTTCTCTACATGTGTGACATCAATATTATGTTGTAGTAGGTTGGTTTGCCAATATGGAAAGTCTTAGGATTTGCTTCTCTTGATCCAATTATAATCTACCCTATATGTTAGCATCTTAATTGATTGTCCAATTGTGATCCACCCGATATCTTATCATTTTGATTGATCGAGCATTAGTGAATTTTGAAACGAGATAAGCTCGAACAAAACTTGCATGTCGGGGTGCAAATGGATTGGGTCGAGTTAGGCTTTGTCTCAAATAAGCCGAACTTGTATTGCAAAATATTAACCCGAACCTGAATCTATTAACCTATATAAGGCTTTATTTCAGGCCTGAGATTGACTTATTTTAAAAAGTTTAGCCTGACCTGTTAACTTATTTAAAAGTCTATTTTTAAATACAAGCTTTTTAAATAAGTTAACAACTTAAGACTTAAAAGACCTATTATAAAAATATCTTAAATAATCTAATAACTTATATAGGCTTGTATTAATATATTCTTAAGATGTCCTTAATAATACTAAAATTAATACAATATTTTATATGAAAATTAATTAACAAAGAAATAAATTCATATACTCATAACACAAAATTACTAATTTAAATATTTAATATTTAATTAAAAATAAAATAATATTAAATTATCATAACATCAAAGGTTAACAATAAAGGTAAATTAATTCACTATAAATTATATAATAAATATTTAAAATATTTAATCTATATAATGAACTTGAAAAAAAATCCTATATATTATTACCTTTATAATAAAAAAATATTAAATAAGCCGACCCAATAAACTTATAAATTATGCTTAAGATAAAAATGCTTGACCTATTTAATTAGAAAAGTTTTTATATTAGTCTTAACCTGACTCATTTAACTAAATAAGTTAGGTCAAGTTAGGCCTAAATTAGGACAAATCATAAGCTCTTGATAGGCCGCTGACCCATTTGCACCCCTACTTGCATGCTATTTAGCCTTATTGAAAGGTCAAATGTCTTAACCCTTTTTTAATGACCTTAGCCTTCTTTCTCCTTTAAAAGTAATGATGTTGCAAAAACTATCTATGACAATCAAATTAATATTATTTTCTACTTTGCTTTAAAGTGATTTTTTTTGTTGCCTACGTACATATTTTCTAATAATTTATCATGTAGATAATATTTTGTAAGTAGGAAAATCTTGTATGTTCCACATTAGTACAACCTTTATATGAAAGTTTTGCTCTGTTGAAATATCATATGTTAGGATACTTTCATTCTTCAAAGTTAGTAATTTATTTTTAGAAACTTATATGAACACATCAATTTTACTTTAAGGATTTTGTGAGCCTTGGACTACCATAATCAAGAATATATATATATATATATATGGGGTTATCATACATATCTCTAGGGGCAAATTGTAAATAGTGATGACTATTAACTAACATGAATACGATATTACATTATGAGTAAATGGCACGAAATGATCAAAGTTTAACCTAAGCCTTACATTGTAAGGAAAAGTTGCCAAATAAAGATAAGTTCAATCAAATTATTTCTAAACTTTTCCATCAGAAAGGTGACACAATTTGTGATGTTATCTCATATGTGGAACTAACTTCATTAAAGCATATAACCTTCGTAACCTAAGAGTTAATGATAGGTAGTACATTATTTTAAGTATCACTTCTTTAGTATTTCAATTGATCCTGTGTTCCTTATATTGAGGCGAATGGCAAATTTTGCATTCTCTTTCAAATTTTACATTATTTCATTCATACAACAACCTATTTTCTAATGCCTTAATCTTAACTTCTTCACTAACTTCTTTCTTTGATAAAAGTTTTGAGGAGCATCATCATTAAAAGGGTGTGCTTCAAATATAAAATACATAATTTAATGAAAGGAATTTTATGACAAATTGAAATTTTATTTTACATTCAACATCCTTGCTACTATAAATAATTTAAAATGATTAATACAACTTGTTCACAATGCCTAGTGTACAATGTTTAAAATATCATAAAAATGTTTGGCTTTTCTATTAGGAGTTTCACCCACATTTGCTTCATGTAATTAGCAAATTGTGGCCCTCTAGTATTGAATACAATATTTTCATACATATCATTTGATTCAAGCCAATTTCAAATCACATCATTAGAAAACTATCCTTATTCCATTGAAATTTTGTCATTATGATTAGTCCATCAATAATAATTATACTAAAATCAAAATTTGTTGAAATCAACCTTCACTTTGTCATGATATAGAAATTTTGTATACTTATATTTCCTAGTGTGGATACCTTACCTTCCCATCACATGAATAAATTGGTTAGATTTTTTGCAAAATCAATAAGTACTTTCATCTTACATAGAAAGTTTATCATATACGTTGTTTGTTTTGGAAATAGCTTATTACACCCTCTCATGGCGTATTGAAATTTCCATATTCAATATATAAAGTTTACCATCGAACTTTTACAATTATAAAAGTAATTAATATATTTCGTTGTAAACATAATTTTCAGTGTCAATTTAAGATAAAATCATCTAGCCATTTAATCCATTCCACTCCCATTTAAATCCTAAGATAAATTATTATTTAAGGACGAAATTAATTATTTAATATATTTCAAATATTATTTTATTAACATCCTACAATTTTAAAAATAAAATTGATAATTTTATCTTTATTATTATTTTTTTATTTGACTAATGTTCCTGATCCTTATAAATACATAAGATTATGTATTATCTTATTATGAACGGAATGATTTAAGTAATAAATTCTTCATTATTTATTTTTTCTATTTTTTTAAATGTCATTCTAGATAAAAAAATTTATTCTCATTTATCTATCATTTTAAAAAAATTATGAGTATATTTATTATCTTCTTTTAAATATTATCCTTATTATTTAAATAAATATTTAATAACTTTACTTACCAATTAATTTTTAGTAATAGATATGTTAAATAAATATTATCATTTTTTAAAATTAAAATTATTTATTACTTTTCTTGATTCTTATACAATAATTTTAAACAATATTACGAACGAGAAAATATATATAATACCCAGAATGCTCTAAGGAGGAAAGTTTTAAAAGTACCGCTTCATCCTATTGTTTATATTCATTAATAAATACATTTATCTATCAATAAATAAATTCATGTAAATAGCATCCATCTCACTTGAGTTCACAAACCAACAATCAAGCCAAAGTAGCATGATAGCATATATAACACCAAAACGTTGCCAATCGCTAATTAATTCATTTATCAACAACAAAACAAACAAAAATTACACAAATTTCACTTATTTTTAGTTATAGTATACTCTCATACTAAATTATTAACTAAAACGAAATTAAGTAGTACATTGAGAAAATGCAAACAGACCATATCTTTCATTCCAAATTAGTGTGGCGAGATCGAACAGCATCAGGGGTCTCACCCAAGGCCTCACCCAACTTGTATACCACCATCTCAAACAATACAAATAATGCTCCTTCGTACACACTCCCCATCGGAAGCAACGGTCGAGATTTCGCCTCTCCCTCATCCTTATCATCCGCCATAGTCTGCGCCGCCACATATCCCACCACGTCAGCATGCTTCACACACGATCCACTCTGGGGCTGAGCCGTCAGCAGCAACACTCTGCCACCGTAGGATCGAGCCACGGAGCAGATAGCATCAACGGTGGAGAACCCCCCGGGCCCAGCGGAAGCGATGAGGAGGTCACCGGCGGCGATGGGAGGCGTGGTCATGTCAAAGACGGAGTGGGCGGAGAGGCCGAGATGGGCCAGGCGCATGCAGAGGGCTTTAAGCATGAGGCCCTCGCGCCCCACACCGTAGAGGAAAACGTGGCCATTTCGGGACGCGACGGCGGTTAACTCGGTGAGCAACAGGTCCAAGGGAGGTGGGGAAGGGTGGATAAGCTTGGAGAATATGGAAGCTATGTGAGTGCATATTTGTGTGGCTAGCGAACTGGAGTCCGCAGGTTCTCCTTGGGACGCCATTTTGAATGACATGTTCTGTATTGGAAGGGCTTTATCTATGTTTGAGGACAACTTAGACTTGGATCAGATACGTGGTTGGAAAGGATATAATGGTCAACAAGTAAATTCTCCTCAAGATTTTATTTTTTGAAATTGTCCCTAATTTTATTTTCAGCTGGGAAGAAAATTTCTCTGGTTTAGTTCAGGCGGATAAGAAAGAAAAAAATAATCAAATCTGATACTAAACCGTATGAATAAAATCAAGCATATTCAATTATGATTTAGATTGGCTGAGTTTTTATACCAAAAAAGTAATTTTTAAGCATAAATTAATGCCTTTTTATTTTGAACAACAAAGAAAAGAATCCTTTTAAAATTACATTTTTAACAGAAAAGTATCGTATATTACAGAACTGTCGTTAGTGAATTTAAAAAAAAAAGGGCAATTAAATATCTGCCCTTAAGAAGAAGAGCTTTTGGGTTACAAGAAGACAACAAATACGATGTCAACAAGCATATTATTCCAATTTCAACATATCCAAAATCTGTAACCTGTTCAGAGCCATGCTTGGAAAGGCTAGATCAGATAACACAGAATTTATCGTCGCCAGATTGTGTCAGTCATTAGCAACATAATCACATTTGCCAGATTACAAGTTTACACGGATCATGCGAGTTTACATGACCCTACTGGGTGAGGAAACAAAGCTATTTACAAACATGGTACAATAAAATGAAACCAAGTCAAACAGTTAATTCCTTCCAAAACTGAACCATAAAGAAATTACATGGGTTTTCAAGTATTTGCGCAATCAGGAACCATTAGCTGGAGGCGTGGAAGACGGTTTTTCCTTGATGTCTATTTCTTTCACACCGGCACTTAGTGAAGAAGGCGAGTCACTTTTATCCTCCTCATTATCAAGTTCAACATGGCCATCTTCATCGCTTTCGTCTTCTAGAAAAGAACCACTCTGTCGTAGCTCTTTGACTTTCAGGAATTCATCATAGTGAGCTTTTCGGTGCTCTTTAAATCTCAGGCTCCTATCTGTCTCAGAATCTAATCATGTTTCCAATTAGAGTAGAAAATAAGTAAACTCTCAATACAGCATCCCAAATCAAATCATTCAATCAGTTCTAAATTAATTAAAAAACGTAACAATCAGAATGAAATTTGGCAATAATGGCGAATATCAATTGAACCATTACTGTCAACCATTACGTATACAGTTCAGGAATGTTTTAAAAGTGAACAGAACAATCAGCACTGCTAATGCTGTTTCTGATGCTGAGAAACAACAGGACGTGTTCAACCTCCAATCAAATCCATTCCCAACTATAGTCATCACTTCCACCACAACCATTGTTTCACTATGCTCCGTGATGGATGCTTAAATTAGATATAAGATAAAATAGCTTGACTTCTCCACCTTATAATCCTTCATTGTTGTAACCAATTTATACAAGAAGAAAGGACGCCAAATGAAGATCTAAACTACAGATATAGACAGATCGTTTTAATAAAATCAGGAAAAAAATAAATAAAACCTTCATCATCTTGCTCCATGGCATCTGCCTCATCCTCAGACGATGTCCAACCAGTAGATCGCCCAGTGCCTTTACCACTTGAAGAAGCCACATCATTCAAAGCAGTCCATATTGCTTCAGCATGCATTGTCTGATTGTCATCATCAATGCATGCATCAAAACTTCCTGGTACAGGGGACAGAGAACCTACAAAAATTAGGTCAGTCAGATGAGAAGTTGCTAAACAAGGAATGTCTGTTTAAGCTTAAGTTACAAGCAGTTGTGAGCTCTTGATGAACAAAGATCTGCAGTCCCAAGAAAATTAAATATCAAAAAGGAGTTACAAGTACTAATTTGTTTGTTTTTTTCCTCTGTTGAACCAAGTGAGCACCTACTCTTACATGCACTAGAACCAAATGCATAGGAAAAATGATGTGTGCAAGTAGATGCACATGAAGCATGCAGTTGTGCTGAATTTCTGTACATACCATCATCTTCAATCATTGGATGATAGGGAGTCTTAGGCTCAGTGATTTTCTGCCTCACAGGTTTGTTTGCCTCAATTTCTCCAATATTGGCCTCATCCCATCTTACACGTCCCCTGTAACGTAATAAAAATAGCAATACTCATAATATTAACCTCAATCAGCCCAAACTGGTCCACAATATCAGAGATTACAGGCAATAAGATCAACATAATGATTTGTTACATTTTATGTACTTCTAGTACTGATTATTCAATGTGCTTCATACCAACTGTTTAAGCTGGTGTAAACGCTGATAATGAAGTTCCCTAACTATCAGAGCAAGCTTTTAAATCATCCACAGGTTAATTCTATCCTCATCCTTAGGAAATTTTTCTATGCCACCTATTCAAGCCCACAGAACACTTTTGACTCATATACTAATAAAAGTATATCAGTAAAACCTCTTCTTATTTATCTTATTCCGTTTGCATGTATAACTCTCTTACTATATAAAGGTAGTATCCTCAAACATCTAAAATAACATGATCCTGACAAATCAAGATGACCTTAGCTGCCTAACTCTCTTAACACCTCCTCAGCTAACTAAGAAAAGGACAGTGGCCACACTAATCCCATTAACATGACCTTGACCTATTATATGGATTATTCTATCTTTCCGGTTTTACAATTAAGATTTTTCTTCATAGATTCACAGAAATGCAGATTTCTCATTGTGTATTCAGACTAAAATAATATATAAAACAGCCAAAGAAAGGAACTATGCGTTGAGCATTTTATGCAATTTTAATATATAAAACTATTTGTCTACAAGGATGGACAAAAAACCAAGCCTTATCCTATTAGATGTGGTCGGTTTGTCTCCAAGAAGGAATTGTTACTCCACAAATCATGGAAAGGCACAATTATCCGATATTAAAATAAAATTTACATGATGGCATCCAGGACGCACAAACTACTAAGAGGAACTTAATTTTCCCTTTGTCTCATTATGACAAACAATATACAATAATCTCGATCATCCAACTACTAAGCTTACAAAGACTCTAATGCTAAAATAGATGTTGAAACTACTAAAATGGTGAGAGCTTGTCTTACTTCATTTTGCTGCGTGTAAGTGGATGAGCTCTCTGAGTGCCAACAGTATGCAAAGCAGGTCCCCACAAGGCTAGTTATCTAGGAAAAACAAAACAAAAATTTAATGTGAAGCTTCAAATAACCAAGAAATATAAATCCAGAGATATAATAAAAGAGAAAATCAAAAGATATAGAAAAACAACATTCCAGACAAGCTGAAGGTCGAGAGCATAATCAGCAAGAAACACATACTAGATTGAGAGATAGGGAACATGAACCATAACTGTGGTGAAGAATCAATAGGAAAACACGAAAGAGCTAACATAAAACAAAAGAAGGAACAAAGTCATGGAAGTTACGCTAGTATTTGACACCACCCTAAGAAGAACGTAACATGGCAATTGCATCAAGACACACTAAAAAGGGAAAAAAAAACATTAAAAAAAAAATAGATATATTAACATCATAAGAAAGGAAAATGGTTAAAATCTAATGCATTCAGGAAATAGGGCATTAAATTCTATAGCCACATCATACCTCTGAAGCAATTCCACTATAAGTTTTGCTCGCAGGATTTAGGAATACGCACCTAAAAGTCTATAACCCTTCAACTATATGAACCATCGCTATTTCGTTTTACAATATACAGAATCATACGTCAAGAATCATAATTCCAGTGAACTTCAGGGCCAATCCCATACTGTATCGTCAAAACAGTATCTAATTAACCACCCTTAAACATGTCAGATTTAGCCCTCCATCACGATCTTGAAATTTATAGGTCTACCTAAAAACGTATTGGAAATCTAGATACCTAATGATAAGGATTTTAACGATAAATTCAAAACTTAAAATCGAGTTCCCGGCAGGTGAGTTTCCCAACCCTCACGAAAATTTCCAGAGGGAAGGAAGACAAAAATTACATATTCGCCGTTTTTTCGAGAAACAAATAGCGAGAAATCCAAAAAATGCACATAATTATGAAAAAGAAAAGCAGAAAAATGAGAAAATTGAGACAGAATCGTACCTCAATACCCGCGTTTAGCCGGAAATTGTTCAAAAAACTCAAATGAATCGGATTTTCTAACATCCCAAATCCTTTTACTCTGTCCTGAGATTTCTTTTTCCAATACTACCCTTTTCTGGTTTGGGTCAAATGAGCCCGGCCCATTAACAGCTGTCAGCTGAGAGCTCCAAAATTCGAAGCGGAAGTTTACGCAAGGGTAATATAGGTAGTGCAGCTAAAAAGGGTCATGGCGTCATAACACAGCGTGTGCAGACTTTGGAGACCCGACAACCGAGGGGAATTCAGTCCGAATTAACCAAGACGGGAATTAGAGCAAGGTCAGCTCTCGGGTACGAATCTTAACTCTACTCGTATCCACTTACAATTCCAGAATTTGTTGAATAACAGAGATTTTAATTTTTATTTCGTAGGGTCTGCATGTAATTTTTTCTGGATCATGAATAATTTTCTGCTATCATTGTGTGATGAAGAATTTTGGTTGTCAATGTTGTTGAAACAAATGGGTTTTGGTAAGTTTTGTTTCTTTTTTAAATAATTAGGTTGGTTGGTATCCCAGAGATGAACTCAAGATCAACATATCATCTCTCATAATTAGTTGTTAGATCTGCTTCTCTACTTGTTTGTGATCTGATTTGATCTGAAGTTTCTTATTATTACTTGAATTTAATTTTTCAGTTTAAAGATTTAGTCATAGGTCGGTATAATGCACAAAAGAGAATTATATAGTATAACAAGTGCCACTAGGATCCTGTGCTGATTAAAAAAAGGAGAAAATTGCAGATTAACTTAGATAAGTCGGTGGATTGGAATAGATAAATTTTCTGATTGCAACTAATCTTCTTGCATTGTGATACAGTTGATCAATGACAAGCTGAACACTTAATATTGTGCTGAGATTGTGAACTGATGAGGACAAGAGCTATCGAGTAACATGCCTTGAACTTCATATTCTTTTATTGTTTGAAGCTTTGAGAGGGGAAATATACTGGGAAAACTTAATCAAGGGAACAATGTTTTCATTGTTTTACGGCCTTTGGAAGTACCTGTTCAGTAAGATAGAGTTTCATGTACTCATTCTGGGAATTGACAAGGCTGGCAAAACAGTAATATATCTCTGTCTAATGTTATATCTTTAAATCGCTTAAGCTTGTATTGTTGCTCTAAACTTTGGTGTTATACATGATTTTGTAGACTTTGCTGGAGAAATTGAAGTCAGTATACTCAAATTTTGAAGGCCTTCCTCCTGATCGAATTGTTCCCACTGTTGGGCTGAACATTGGTCGCATTGAAGTGTCAAATTCTAAGCTTGTGTTCTGGGACCTGGGAGGTCAGGTATTGGAATAAATAGTTGACTTATTTTTTTTTAATATTATACAAACAATGACCAAGCTTTATCCCATTATACGTTATTGGCTATATGGATAATGTGACACCATTATGCTTTATTGAAGGTCATATCTTCACTAAGACCATTTAAGATAAGATCATTTCCTATGGCTTCTCCCAAGTTTTTTCTAGTTATCTTATCTACTTTCTTAAATGGAGTATCCTCCAATGATTCCCCATTTTTACTAGACCATTCATCGGTCTTCTTCTTACATGTTCAAACCATCTTGAGCATGTTTCATCATCTTATTATCTTTTTCTGAGAGGCATTCATTCATAATTCTGTCTTGTCTTGTATGTTTACACATCCACCTTAGCATTTTTGTTGTTCCCACCCTGAATTTTTGTTTATATTGCCACTTCACAGACCAACACTCACTATCGACAAGCATTACTTGCCTTCTAGCAATCTGATAGAATCTTCTCAAGTTATTTGGGTGAATTATCATTCTGTTAGAATATTTTCTTTATTTTATAGTGACTTTGTGAGCTGGCTATTCTAGGGCATTCATGGTGAAAAATTTTATTACTTGTACGGTTCTATTTGGTAAAACTAATAATAACTTGCATAGAGTTAGATTTTTTTTATTTTTTTTTGGAGGGGGGGAGCAAAATTTTGAAAATTTAGTCATGGATTCTAGTATTATATATGAATAATCTGTATCATTTTACTGAAAAAAACATTTGTTTACCCTCTTATACTATTCTCTCCCCCCCCCCTTTTTTTTAAATTATGTCTTTTCTGTTTTGGTTTTGGGTTAGCTGGATGGAGTTTTGTGGTTAAATGCAAGTTTTGATACAAGTTTTTTTTTTTTTAATTATTATTATCAGCCTGGTCTTCGCTCAATTTGGGAGAAATATTATGAAGAGGCACATGCGGTGGTATTTGTAATTGATGCTGCTTGTCCTTCACGTTTTGAGGATTCAAAGTCTGCACTTGGTTAGTGTATACAGTTTCTTTGGTGTTTGCTTGCACTTTGTATGGTTTATATGGGAGTAAGAGGAAGAAAGGAAATGGAGTGTTATCTTTCTGTTCCTTCTCCTTTCTCTCCTCTGAATCCCTCATCTTGAATGATCAGCAAGTCATAAATAAACCAACCCAGTGATTGTATTTGTACTGATGCCAACTTGTTCAACAGAAAAAGTACTTCGGCATGAGGATCTACAAGGAGCTCCTCTATTGATACTAGCAAACAAGCAGGTAAGAGTGACTAATCCCTAGTCCAGTTATTTATCACCTTGCAGCTTTCCTTTTACCTTTTAACATAATCTTATTTCTATACATTCTTTGTAATCTTTCCATCCTTGCCTCTTGTTCTCTGCGTATGTATATGTAAACATGTGAGTGGTGATATTACTTAATAATGAACTCTATACTTGCAGGATCTTCCTGATTCTGTCTCATCTGAAGAACTTGCTCGCTATCTAGACTTAAAGAAGCTTAATGAACGAGTTTACATGTTTGAAGCTGTTTCAGCATATGACGGGTGAGAAGATAGTTTACAAAGTTTACCTAATTTATCTTCCTGTATTTCCTTTTTTTTAAAAAAAAAAAATTGTTTAAGACTCTATTTAAGAATTGGGGTTGCAGGATGGGGATCAGAGAAAGTGTAGAATGGTTGGTGGAAGTGATGGAGAGAAGCAAGAGGACTGAGATGTTGAGAGCTCGGGCAGGCGCTATGGGTCCAACCCCTATCTAGAAACTAATAAATTAGACTGCAGCTGTTTTGCCAGTCCTTTACAAATCTGTAAATCCAAATTGGAAAATGCATATAATTGAAGGTCATTGGGGGGAAAAAAAAAGAATAGCTTATTTTTATTTTCATTAGCTACTGCATGACTATAGTCACTATATTATTAAATCTCTCTCAATTGATGGCGCCTGTGGGACTTCTTACTTCTGCACTTGGTTCTATTTTAAATTCCGCCGACTCTGCTTCGTGTACTTAAATGCACAAAGTTATAAATCTGTTCAAACTTAAAATCAAATTCGCTTTCAAAGATGTTTTGGATGCCCAACCATAAAAAATTGACGGTGAGGTTATTGCGGTGTTTTACAACCACATGTCAAGGAGAATGAATGGTTGATTACTTGCGTCATGTTAATCCAAAGATAACGAGGTGCTTTCAGAGTGTTCCAGATATAATAAGGTTTTTATTAATGATAATATGTGTTTTGATTAGATTGTGCATTCGTATGACGATTTTTTCCTCTGAGGCCAAAGATCACTGTGGCAATGATATATCTGCTCTATGATTCATTGTATCGAGTTGGTTGTCCATTTGTTTCACTAAAGTTGAAAGCGTCATTGTCTGAACCTATCTTTTCAATTGTTGCAGGCAACTTGCACATAAATATTAAATATCTAATGATAAAATTTTGCCCAAAAAATTGAAAATCTATTATATTATACGTCACTTACCCCACCAAAAGAGAGTTAGACATGAAATTGAATAGGGAAGATAGATAAATCCTCAAAAATAAAGTTTCGTTGTATACGCTTTAAATCTCTCTCTCTCACACGCACACTCTCTCTCTTGATATAGTAAAATTCTATGTTTACTCCTAAAATATATTAAAATATTTTAATTTTGCATATTTTCTTATTCACTTCACATGTGGAACTGAATAAAATGATATAAAAAGCATTTTTTAATAATAAGATATAGAAAATTTTAAGCATATCCATGTGGCTTTCAAATTACGGAACAAGAATAAGCATACGTCTCAAGTACGCACTTGAAAAGCAGAGGAAAAAGACCGGAAGAAAATATGAGTTTCTTGATACATCATGTTCACTCATGTATTAAGTATCTAATAACTTTAAAAATGTGCTTGACTCCCCTTATTCCCTTCATAAAATTAGAACATAGCAAAATATGCCACTAATTTTAACCGATTGTCTTTAAGAGGAAAAGAGTGATCAATTATAATTTTAAAATTTAATTGAACATAAACTGACATCATTTTTCATTTTTTAAGTTATGAATTTTTTTAGAAAAAGTGCTAAACCTTTCTTAAATATTCTGAATTAATAACATTATTACTTCTTTTTCAAAAATGACGGTATATGAACATAAAAGAAATATAATCTAATTCACTAAATACAAGGGAGTTTAAAATCATGCAACTAAAGTGTTGGTTTAACAAGACACTTACATCTACTTTTGTGTCCTACAAATTCTCTTTCACCTTGCAGATCCCTGTACCCTACATATCCTCTTTCACTTGGTAGACCCCTGCATTCTGCGAATCCTTTTTCACCTCATCAAGTAAAATATTCACCTTGTTAAGTAAGTTCTAATCAACTTGGCCTATACCAATTTTATCTCAACGATTCTTTTTTTCCTGCAATAAAGATAAAGAATTTGATTATTTCAAACCCTCCTTTTTTAAACGAAGGGCGGTGTTGTACCACTGTCACTTTGCTCAACACTGATACAATTGGCCTATCTTTTTCCTTACCCTTCCTAAGCTTACCAATTTACTTCCTCCGTATAATTAGCATCAATCCCCTCTACCAATATTCCTCACCTATAAATACCCCCTTAATCCATTTCAAAGAGAGATTTCAGGACCCAAATTCTTCAAGCTTTATGTTGTAATCTTCATACTTATCCCCAAAACTCCTTTTGCTCTACTTACCTAAACTTCCTCAAGGGTGTTTAGTCTTTAACCTCTATTCTATTTTTTGTACCTATACCTCTTAATAAAATCCTCGCCATTATATATATATATATATATATATATATATATATATATATGAATGATTAGAAAATTTCTATACTATACCATTAATTAAATGATATATCGATATACTGTCAAATTTAATTATTAATATATTATTATAAAATATATAAAATTTGCTTTTGAAAAAAATGTTTGATATACAATTAAATATTTCAATATATCACAATCAATAATATATCATAATTTTTTTTATTATGATTATGGTATCTAATCATGAGATAATTATTCATTATGATAGTATATTTCAAATTAATATTATCGCCCATTGAACATAGTAAGTGTTGAATTCATGATTAATTAATTACTCATGAGCATTTATTAGACATGAGGTTTCTTGTTTTGTAGGTCGCCAAGGCAACCTCCCATTTGACATTTAGCCAAAACATCTAAACATACATGAGGTGAAGTTACTCACGCCCATATGCCTAACTTATTTGTGGATTTCAAGATAGATCATCCAAATGTATCTCACAACCGTTACGCTAGGGACCCATGACATTAGCACTACTCGCAATTTCGTTTCTATCAACATTTGGCCCCATTAAAGTCGCACCCCGTTGTTATAAAGCATCTAACCCCAAGATCGCCATGTACGTGCTATGTGGCCACCACGCTCCTTTGCTACATATCTTCACCTTATAAGTACATTACCATTTAGGGCCCACCTCCATCACATAGCGAGTTTGTAGTTTTGAGGCATTCTCCAATGTGTCACCATAGCTATTGTCATACCACACCTTTCTCCCTCACTAACAATGCTCAGTTCGCCCAATACACTTCCACTATTTCATGGACATAATGAAGCCCTAAAACATTTTCAAGTGATGTCTAGTTCGTGAAATCAAACGGCCCAAGGAATCTTAATTTTTTTTCAAAAATATGATTTTAAAAAATTTAATTATTAAAAATATAATATTATTATATTTGATTTAATTAGAAATATTCTTAGGAATTTTATAATATTGTGTTTTTAATTAATTTAAACATTTATATAATATTGTTAGATTATAAAAAACATTATTATTGAAAATTAAATAGTAGTTAATGGTAGTCATTAACAGTAAATGGTTAATGATGATAAATGGTGATTGATAATGAGTAGTGGTGGTTGGTAGTTATTGACAATAGATGATAATTGATGATAGTTATTAACAATGGATGATGGTTGACAATGATAATTATCGATGAGTAGTGATGAATAGTAATTATCAATAATGAATGGTACCAACAATGATTATCAATAATAGGTGGTAGTGTTATATCCCTTTTAAATTTAAATTTGGTTATAAGAAAAATTAATTAACTAAGATGATTAAATCAAAATGAAGTCTTTGTATGAAGAAAATAAATTACTATAAGGGAAAATGAAGTAAAATGTTAAGCAAAAAGGAATTTGTTATTTGAATGAAATTGGAATGGAGATTTTGTATGGTATGGTTAAGAAAAGTAGGACAAATGAAATATTTAAAAGCTAAATATAATTAGATGCAAACATTTGAGTGTGAAGGTTTTACCTTTATTCCCTATTTTAGCCATTCAAACCTAAATCCCTTCCAAATCCTTAAAACCTTTTTCTTTTCCATTTTCCTCATCTCATATCCTTCTTCCTCTTCTTGATCAAGCAAAAAATAAAAGACCAATCTTTATCAAATTCTTCATACAATCAAAGTAGAACCTTATTAACTTTCATTATTTCAAGGCTATTTCTAATTTTTCTCTTTGAATTAGGGTGAATTTAAGAGTTTTAGCAAAAATGGAATTTTGAGCCTAAACTTAGATTTTTAGAATTTTAATGAATTGGAAGCAAGCAACTACAAATTCCTTTAACTAGAGTCTCTTTTGAGTAAGGTGAATGAATATTCTAACTAAAACTTGAGTGCTTTAAAAGATTTGAATGATTTGAATTAAAATTGTTAGATTTTTCTTCATTTTCTTTGAATTGTCAGGAAATGTTAGTATAGATTTCTTGCTGAATATAGTGTCAATAATGATAAGGATGCATGATATAGTGGCTTAATTATGAATAATAGCTTAAGAAATAGGTTTGGAGTGGTTATGTTGTAGATAAATGTAGATAAATAGTATTTTCAAAGAGAATTCTATAAAAAATTAGGCTATAGTTAACTACAAAGTCAAGCATGCCTTAGAGCCTTACTTCTAGGCAAATATAGTCCATTACATAGTCCACTATAACCTAATAGAGGTTTATAATTAACTATGTGCCAATAGTGTTATTCTCAAGAATTACATAATTAACTATATAGTCGGTTACATGCTTTATAATTGCTCTTAGGACCTCTATAGTCGACTACATAGTCATTTATGATCTTATAAAATTACTTTCTAGGCTTCCATAGTCAAATATATAAGTGAGTCAATTATACCTTATTTAACTTCATATATCGTGATATACAAAAAGCCAATTCATATTTAAGTATTTCATAGTATTGACATAAATTGTTACATGTTAAATAAGGTTGAATATAAAATATAAAGTCATGCAAAAAAGTATGGTGATGGTGTAATGCCTATATATGTAGTGCACATGTAAATGTAAAGATGGTACTTAGTTCATATCATTGATAATTATCATTTATAGTTTTGTTCATATGTAGATGTATGCATATTAATTATAAATTAGAAGTGCAAGTAATGATTGTATGCTTAAGAACCTATAAGATTGTTAATGTCAGGGAGATAATATGTATCTTGTAGCTATTCATTGGATTCGCATGCTCCTTTATGAAGGGATAAGGCTAATCCTAAAAGGATGAGGTTGAATTTGTGAAGGAAAAAAAATTAGGAATCACAAGAAGATTTCCATGTTTTTGCTAGTTATATATGTGGTAATTTACTATAAATAGTTCTAAATAAAAGAATTAATGTTCCCCTTATGACTATAGTGATATGGAAATGTATGATATGATCTTGTTTAAAATTTAATATTATCTATGCCTTTAAGTGGCTCTTGATAAATAAGTTCATACTTCAAAAATCAATCCTTCTTCTTAATAACGATATAAAAGTGTCATTATCATCCTTAGATGAAAATTCAAAACCTTCTCTCAAAAATTTAGTTGTAGCACCTATATCACAAAATGAGTATACCATATTAATTCTTTATTGATTATTGTTTACTTACTGAGTTTTATAGAAATTTACTTTCCCTTTTTATTTTCTTTTCTTTTTAAGGACCTTTCCTTTGTTGTTATTGAATGGATTGAAAGTGGATTGATTTAAGAATTTGAGCAGTAAAGTGAGCCTACACTATGACTTTCCTAGATTTAGACTTGCTAAAAATTTTACAAGTTAATTTAGCAACATAAGATATTTTACTATATTAATAGATTTTAGGTTTTATTCTGGAGTCTAAACGTAAAGGTTTTATGAACTATACTCTTTCAAATTAGTTAAATTAGCTTATGCTCATTTTTGGAGGAATATAAGCAATTCTAATTTTATCTTATATTATAAACTTTATTGATAAATGAAATACCCTTTTTTTCTCACATGTGAACTATCGTTTTCAATATTATACTTTGGGTAAACAATTAGAATTGTAATGAGTAAATTGAATTAAACTAGTAAAAATTGGATAACAAATTCCACACTAGTTACAACTAGAGCTAGGTCATAACAAAAATACTAATACTTTCCACTTTTTAGGTAGACAATTGGTGCTATAAATAGAATGAAACTAGCTATCGATCTAGTCATGAGCACAAATAATTTAGTTTGACATATTGTGATTGTAAAAACTAAATCCTTTTATAGCAAATTTATGGATGATGATGACTTAGAGTAGAATCTTTCATCAATTTGAAAGATAATAAAGCTTAGACTTTATTTTTAGGCCATACAATTACATAAATTGGATAATAGTCTTAGCCAAATTATTTTTTAGGATGTATTCCATATAGTTTTTTTTATCTTGGACAATAATCCTGGCCAAATTATTTTTTAAAGATATATTGCATATTTTTTATTTTTTGCTATCTAACTCAAACACATACTCAATATTAGCATACATAATATAACAACTCAATTTACATTTACTTCAAAATGCAGTTCAATTATTATTTTTTGAGGACATATTCTATATTTTTTTGGCTATATAGCTTAAAAACTTAATATTAGCATGCACAATGTAACAAATTAATTTACATTTACTTCATAGTGCACTTTAACTATTAGTTTTGAGGACATATTCCATATACATATATATATATATATATATATTGCTTATAACTCAAACATAAACTTAATACTAGCATGCATAATGTAACAAGTTAATTGCACATTTTTTTTCATAAAACAAATTATAATTATTGTTACAAGTTCAAATTCCTAATGAAATTTTTTTATAATGGTGGAGATAAAGCAAATTATGATTTTTTTTTTATGTTTATATGCACATATTGACTAGATGAACTAGGCAATGAAAAATAGGATTTAGCTTATTCAAACAATTAACAAAAACCAATAGTGGATTAGTTAGGCAGAATTTCCATGACCTAACTCAAGTAGAAAAAGGCTACTAAGACATATCTTATGTGCTTAGATGAGTTAGGCAAAAAATTTTAGGATTTAACTCATGTCAATTATATTTATTAAAACCTAAAATTCAATTAAATGAGTTAGGTAGAAAGTTTTAGGTCCTAACTCATGGTAACTATATTTAATTGGAACTTGAAATTCAATGAAATAAAAAACCCTATTGTGTATAACTTTGACCAAATTTTAATTAAATGAAGTAAAAGAAATGAAAGCAATATTTCATTCTTATTCATATCTAGGGATTAATATAATAGTTTAACACAAAAATCTAATACAAGCTAACACATTAATCTTAACTTTTAAATAATTATAAAAGTTCTAGCACATAGCTAATTATATAACCAATTAATATAATAATCAATTATCTAAGTAGTACAACAACCAATGATTCTAAAATGTTCAAATCTAATAACTAATCTTAAAATCCATTAGATAATCTCATTGGCTTTGCAAAGTCAACCATTAACTTAAATTCATCATCATCTGTTATTAGTTTATCATCATTCAATATCCATCAAACTCTTTATTCTATTAGCAATATTTTTCAAAACTTTTCCCAAAAAAAGTCAAATTGCCTTCTTTTCTTCTTTGCAAACTATAATTCACACATTGATATGTTAAAATAAAATTTTAATAAGTAAAATACGATAAACACATAGGTGATTCTATACTAACTACATCATCATTAATCTCATCAAGTTCATAATTACCATCATGTATTATTGAACTTCTACACTCTTCAAGCATAATTGTCATGCCGTCCTGAGATTACCTCAAAATAAAAGAAGTATTGCAAGTATGCCAATCCTTACTATATATGCAATAACAATGCTTTGCCTTCTTACCAGTAGGCTATTTACTAGATAACCTACCTTTAGTTTCCATATTGGTTGAGTTCATAATCTTTGGTATTGATGATTTTTATGTGTTTTCATTTTATTCACCTTCACTAGGCTTTAGCATTTTTTAAATATTAATAATTCTATCCTTAATTTCATTGACATTAACAATGGGTCTTGATGCTAAGTTGCATATCCATTAATAGCTTTGAATTATATGCCAACAAGTAGTTTTATGATTTTCTCACTATCATTTTTTATTGCCACATCTAGCTTGTCAATTTATTTTGCTCTTTTTGTCCATTTCTTTGATATACATCCAACAGGTAACTCTTTCATATTCTCTTGTACTATGACACATATCATATGTTAACATGAAAAAATTGAAAGACTTAAATTTTTCACAAGAGCATTTAAGTTTACTTTTAGGTTAGTAATACCAAACTTCTCACTTATTATTTAGGTTGTAATATTTTTTACAAGATAAGTCTTATTTGTTGCCCTTGCAATTCAATCAATAATAAAAGCATTTTCTAACAGTAATAATTTCATTCCTATATAAAAAATGCATTCTTAGTGTATAAATTTATTGCACTTCTTTCAATAGATCTTAATGCAGTTGTAAGAACAAGTTTAATGTACATCAACTTATTGTATGAAAATTTAAGGCCTTTGAAAGTAGTGTAAGAGCTTTACAAGGCAAGAACTTCTTAATATGAAATTTTTTATGTATGCATTCATACCCTCACAGTGAGATATGGTTCTTAAACCAACAAAAAAAATTTCCATAAAAGTATATGGATGCTCATCACTCTTTCTTATAATAAATTTTTTCTATCCATTTATGGCCTGAAACATCGTATTTATTTATAATAAACTTTTAAGTTGTCTCAAATTTAGTTATATCCAAATCACCAAGTATGCATTCTTTAAAAGCACTAGTAAGATGAGAGTCTCTAGTATTACTCTAGGCATTCCTTTCAAGGTGTTAAAAGTATGTCCTTTTGACTTGCTTCTGGCATTACATGTTTAATAGCTTTTCTCATTGACTTATTATTATCTGTTACAATAAACTATAGCATCTTTTCATTTATTACTTTAATAAACACTTCTAACACCCATAATTATGTTTATTCTCTCTCATCTGCAATATAAGTACAAGTAAATAACGAGAGATAAATTATTTATGAGAACTTTGTATGTGCTATCAAATGTTAAGACATCTCCAAAGCATTAGAAATTAACCATACTAACACCATCAGCCTAAAACAAGTGTTCTAATCTCCCCTCATTGTCATCATTATACTTTATAAAGGATAAAGGATCATTCTCTGCCATCCCTTTCAAGTAATTCAAAATTATTATTGCATCACCCTTATTTGCCATGATATTCTTTTCCGTAGAAATCATATTGTACATATCTTTGCTATGAAATCCAATTTGATCATATCCACCCAAGTTCACAGTAATACAACTTATTATATGACAAAGACTTTTCCCTTAAGAAACAAAGCCATTGATTTGTGCCTTGTCAATATCAAACATGGCCCAATAAGACCTATTTAATTAATTTAATTGTGTTCATGCACTATCAAATCATGATTATGTTCATCAAAGAATTAGATGCATATAAAGCAAAGCTTTGCAATTAGAGTGTGTCATAGCTTTGTGCTTCTTTTTCCTCTTAATGTTTTTTATGTATTTCTTGGATCTACGCCCTTCTTTGTTACAAATATATTTATCCCATATCATTTCACCCTTATTATTTCTACTATATCCTTTGGCTAATGCATATTTACAATAGAAATTGTGAACATCTGTTTCACTATCAAATTCCATGTCATAAATATCCCCATATGTTAACTCACACAAAATCTTACTTACATCATTAGGAATTTCAAGCTTTTTACTTGGAATTGAGAACTACCACCAGTAAAACTAAAAGAGGTTAGAATTTAAATCCTTCAACTTTAAATCTATTGACTTGAAAAAATAAATGACAAAGGGATCTAAGGTTGAACTGACTAAAGTAAAAATATTGATAGTAGTTAACTTAAATTCTCTCACAATTCCTCTTCAAATTGGTTGCTCTCTCATAATTCCATCATAAACGTACGCTAGGATAAACATTGTCTAAAGATTTGTTTAGCATGCACTCAATTCATGCTAAGCGAGCGCAGAAAAGATTTTTTGGCAAGGACAAAATCAAGCATCAGAGCAAGTGAAAAAAAAACGGTGACAAGCGAAGCATTGAATTGAGATTGCAGTGTGAAGCTTTATTTTAGCATTTATAGACATACAAAGTAGAGGTAAAGAATAGAATAATTTGCAGCTTGAACAACGCTTTGCTTGCTTAGATTTTGGTTCCTTTGTTGTAAGTGGCCAAGCAATATTGATACCTAGATTTTAATTTGTTTCGTTGTAAGTAAACATTGGGTTAGATGTAACCTTCCGTTTTTTTTTATTGTAAATGTTTGAATTTTTATAAACTTTTTTCCCCTTTTTTTGGGCTTTATAGGCCATAGATCATAACTCCAGTAGTTATTTAATGGAGTCAAAAACATAAATCTCCTAATTTCAACAAGTAGGTTTTTTTTTTTTTTAATCCCAAAATTTTTGCTGAGTTGTCTTTTAATATAACTCATTTTCTAATTTGTTAATTAGTTAGGATATCCATACATAGATTGAATGTCTGGTTAAGAAAGAATCATCCTTTTTAAAAAAATTTTTTTTATAAAATTTCATGATTTTTTTAATAAAACCTTTAAATGTTTTTGTATTATAATTGTAAATATTCATATTGCAAGATTTTAATTAAGAAAATATGATTTTACAAAAGAAAATTGCATAATTTTATAGAAAAATTCCAACTATATTCTTTAAATACTTGTTTGATCTTCATGCAGAGAAAATGTAAGTTCTAAATAAGAAAATATAATTTTTTTCATAAAATTTCGTATCAAAATGCTGTTTGTAGACAAATCAGTAACGGACTGAATTAGCGGTTAGCAACCGATAGAATTATTAAAAAATGGGCTAGTGGAAAAGAAAAATCTTAACTCCCAATCCATACTTACACTAGTAAAACCTGTGTCTTCTTTCTAAAACCGGCGTCTTCTCCAAAATTCAGTGTTCTGGTTTTTCTCCTCCTTCCTCTGTTTTCTCAATTTCAAGTCAACACTCAACAATTGTCTCTCATCGTAGCAAAAACCCATTCTTAATTTCCATTATGAACTGCTTTCACTTGTATAAATACCAATCAATCTGCGTTTCTCCCCCCAAACTCACTGATCAATTGATTTCAAAATCACAGCTTTTCAGTCCAAATGATCAAACACAATCAATTTTATTTCACCCTTTTAACGTGGCTTTATCTCCTTTCCTTTTTCTACAGTGTCTATGGACAATCAGCTAAACCACCTGCAGCCGCAGTAGCTCCTCATTCTCTTAGTGACGACGTCAGTCCATTATTTGCTATAATGGCCGTGGTTCTCGTTTGTGCGTTTCTGTTCATGGGTTTCTTTTCAATCTGCATACGCAATTTCGCCGAGTCGTACGCCACCACACAAAACCCCGTCCGCGATTGCTCCTGTTCCCGTCACGGCATCGACCCAAAAGTCCTTGACACGTTTCCGATCCTTGTCTACTCTACCATCAAGGACCTCAAATTTGGGAAAGAAGGGCTTGAATGTGCGGTGTGTTTGAGCGAGTTCAAGGACTGCGAGACGCTTCGGTTGTTACCGCAATGTAACCATGTTTTCCACCCAGAATGCATTGACGCTTGGTTATCTTCCCATGTGACTTGTCCACTTTGTCGTGGAGATTTGAAGGCGGACTGTGGTGAAGTAGCTATAGTAATCCCGAACCAGCCGAATTCCCACGAAGTGTTTGATGAAAGTTCTGTCACAAGAGCTGAACTTGGTGAAGCAGAGCAACACGCAGTTGCGCTTAACATGAACGAAGGTCAGTGGAGTGGCAATTCTGGGGTGAATGATATGAGTCATATGACCAATGTTGAAGGGTCGCAGAACCGTCCACCAGATTCGATAATATTTGGGAAGTATGTGAGGTCCCATTCAACAGGGCACTCTTTGATTGAACGAGCGAAGAATCTAGAGAGACATACACTGAGGTTGCCTGAGGATGTGAAGAAGCAGATTCTTGTTAATCATGGAGCAATTCGGCGTTCAGCAAGCTACGATGTTATTTTGGCCAGAGGGGAGTGTTCAAGGAAATCGTGTACTCGTGAGTGTGACGGTGGTGAAGAAAGTAGTAGAGGCCAAAAAGATGGTGCCGAGAGGCAGAGCAGATGGCTGCTCTCAATGACACCACCATTTGTTTCTCGTGGTTGCAGTTCTGCCACAGCTAATGCAAATGGGTCGAGTTCTTGCTCTGGATTTCCAAGGTTGTGGGCTTCTTCATCGCCACCTCATGAACCATTATAATGGAAGACAAAGAATCAGAGTGAGATATGTTTCAAATTCTGGAAGATCGTGATTGCGCGCTCAATGCTACTTATTTACGGTGTTTTGAGGACTTGTTGGATTGCTTCCGTTCGGGGCGGAAGGAGGGGCACGAACTGGATCCTGGTCCTTCAAAAATTTTAATATTTTTATCCCGGTCTTTCGTTGCTTTGGACTACAAGCTCACATTGCTTTTAGAAATGTCGTGTACAGAGGAAATCTATCTTGCCTCTTTGTTCCCCAAGAGTTTAATGAAAAAGCTAACATATTGGTAGTGTTATAAACATGCACAGCATGTTCCAGCTAATTCCTTGTTTTTTCCACCTTGTGTGTGGCATCGTCACATTGGTAACCGTCGTATTTTCCTGGTGCACAATGAACTGAAGTACTTGGTTTGTACCCATATATATGTGTGTGTGAATGAGTAGTTAGGTCTGACGAAGTTTCTCAATATAATTGGTTTACAGTCTTGAATATGAAGAAATGCATAGGGTTGGAGGAATCTTAGGGTGTGTTTGGTTGTATTTTATGATTTTTGTTTTTAAAACTGTTTTTGAAAATAGGTTTCAAAAACAGTTTTCAAAAACAATGAGAAAAAGAGAATGTTTGGTAAGTTATTTTAAAAATAATTTTAAATTACAATAATGTTATTAATGATGTGTGTTTTGAAAAAAAAATTAAAGTTGTTTTTATTTTTTTATTTTTAAAACATATGTTTTGGAAACAACTTTTAAAAACAAAAATAAAAACAATTAAATAAACGGATTCTTTTGTTCTTTTAATTTTAAAAACAAAAAGCTGTTTTTAAGAACAGAAACCAAACACACTCTTAATACTCGATTAATTTATTTTAATAATATGAGTAGTTATACTTACTTAAAAGTAGAAAAAAAATGTGTTGTTTAATTAGTTATTATCTTAAAAGTTGAAAAAAAATAAAGTTTTTTAAGAAATTTTATTTTTTATGAAAAGTTATTTATTTACTTTTTTTAGGTAAGTGTTATTTTTTATACTATTTATAGATACAACAATAAAATTATAATTATTTAATTTAATTAATATTAGTCAAAATTTATTAATTTATATTATATTAATATTGAGAATATAATAATTATTTTTTCCCTGTACAAATCAATCGGCTCCTTAAAATCTGAAATCAATTTCCATTGCAGTTGCCACCGTTGTGAAGCAATGGAAACTGATTGAGACACTAATATTTCATGATCAACGTGTTACGTTTTGTTGGCCCTTAATTGAGAGTCTGTAATATTTTGGATTACCTTTCCTATTAAATTAACTAAAATTTAATTGATAAAATTAGAATAAAAATTTATAAAATTTGTAAAAATATAATATAATTAATGAAGTTTCTATATGTATATACTTTTTTTTTATATATGTATAAAAGGCTGTGAAAATTTATGATGATAAAATTAAAATAAATAGTAAATTAGTAGCAATTTTAGTGCAATCATATTATATATATAATGTAAAGAAGTGCATATCAATTTTAGTGCACATACTATTTTCTAAAAAAATAAAATTAGAATTAGACATAAATTAGAAAAATATTTTGTAAGCCATGTAAACTATTTGTTTGAACTAAACATATATTTTTATAAAGTATTTTTAAGGTATAAGGCAATAAAAAAGTTCATATTTAGTAAAAAGAGAGAAATATAAAAAATTAAAATATATCATATTTATAATTAATTAATTTTAAAAGAATTATGATCTTACACATTGTATTTTTTAATTTATATTTTTTTATAAAATTCATTTTTATTAAATTATTACATATTTTTTATTATAACTATAAGTATTATAAAATTTTAGGGGTCAGAGTGTATAATAATATTTATATTTTCTTCTAAAACTCTTCCAAGTATAAATTTTGCTTTTAAAATAAAAAAATTCCTTACCAAAAATAGTTTTAAAAAAATTCATGTCAAAGAGTATTTAATGGAATATTTATTATTTTCTAATTTTATTAAATTAGTTTACTTTTTCTAATTTTAAAATATTACAATTGTTTAATTTTCTATCCTTCTTTAAATAAATAAAAAATTTGCAATGTGCTAATAAATCATATTTAACACTTATCTTAAAAATCTTATAATTATATATTTTTCATTCAAACATATTTTATATTTTTAATGAATTATTTATATATATACTCGTACTGTAAATCATTATAATACTTTTGCATATTTACTTAATATTATTATAATTATAATGCTCAGCATATATTTTATATTTATCACCACTTTATTTTACTAAAATTATTTAAATTTATGGTAAATATATATCTAGTTTTTATATTATAAATATATTTTTAAAACATTTTATTTACACTACTATCGTTTCATATTGTTAGTTAAATTTAATAATTATTTTAATAAAATTTTCACTCCATTTTAAATTATATTAAACTTTAAATTGTTAAGTTTATAATTTTATTAATATTCTTATTAATTAACATTTCAAGCACACTAAATTTAAAATTATTTCTAGGTAAAGCATTTGTATAATGTAAAATAATGATTTTTGTATTTAAATACATTTTATATTCTTAACGAATAATTTGTATATACACATATTGTAAATCATTTTAATGCTCATACATAATAAATCAAAATGTGTTTATTGGTAAAAAGAATAATTATTAGACTTTTAAATTAATTTTGAAATACATAATTTTGATGAGATTGAATATTTAAATATGTGTATATTTTTAATTATGATTTTTAAATATACTAATATTATATTAGTTTTATAATATTTTTTTAATAATATTTGTTTGTAAAATATAAAATATATATATATATTCATTTTGATTAAAAAAAATTTTAATATCACTTGAGAGCTGAGCTAAAACATACTTGGCCCCACCTCTAATTTAAATCCATAATTTAAAGCTCAATAACTTAATTAATTTATGTTAATAATGTATAAATTTTAAATCCATAATTTAAAGTTCAATAGTTTAATCGAATGCAACAAGGACATCGCAAATTAGAGCGGCTAGCCTGGGGTCTAATGCGGCTATTCAGTTAGAAGTACGAACCCATGCATATTAATCTGTACGAGCTTAAGCCTACATAAATTTAACTCGTTTTGACTCATTGGGATCGTTTTCCATTCCTATTTCATAACACCAAATACTTTTTATCACAACAAGTCCAGTAAAAATTAGTCAGAAAATATGGAAAATTTCAATTTCTTCCAAACTATTGTCGATTTTTCTAGAGGTGAATTAAAAATCCACACTGTATAAATTTACTTACACAAGAAAATAGTTAGACCGACGTCAGCTGACCTAAAAATGAAGCAAAATTCAATTTCAGGTTCTTCAAACTTGAACAAGACATTGGCCCTACTCCCAGTCTCCTAGATTCTTCTAATTTTCTTTCTATACAGAAATTTAATTTCAACGCTGGTTTCGTCAACAAACTTGGATCTAATATCATAATAGCGTGAGCTATTTCAGTATCACAAGGAGAAAAAAACAATGAAAAGGGGCAGAAGCTCAACTAAGAAGTAATGAAAAGAAACTTTCAACACCACACAACATTGTGCATTCTGATAAGGAAGACTGACATGCCATGTAATGGCCCACAATGCTAGGGTGGCATTTTCTAGACACTTCGATGAAAGCATGTACGTAGATGCTCTAGTCTTATGACGTGGTGATATTTTTAGGACGTTGTGATTATAATATATTAATTATATTGATATATATTAATAGTTTAAATTGTTAAATTTTTATTAATTTACATAATAATATATAATATAAATAAAAATTAATGGTAGACCAACACAATTGTTATATTATAACCTCTCCCTTCTTAAGACCAACTTTTTAATTCGTTTCCAGTGGCAAATGCAAAGATGGTTTTGACCTTGATAAATTTCTAATCCAATGGGCTTGAGAAGGAAAGTAGAAAAAAGGTTGATGATAATTTTATTTCCCACTTCATGGCCATGGTTATCTAATAGATTATCATCTTAGAGAAAAGAATAGAACGGACAAAACATGCTACTTAAAAAGACTATGAATTCATATTTAATATATAATTTTAAATATGACACATCATTAACGTGGAATTGGTGATGTATAAATAATAAGGTGATTCATGATTAAAAGAGATAGAATAATTAAAACTCGGCTGTTAGGAAAATTATTTTAATAATTTTTATATGTAATAGTAGACTTGTTCATGAAATTTAAAAAAATATATAAGATTTGAATTTTGTTTTTAAAATTAAATATTAATTGATTTTTTTATAATCAAATTAATATTCATTCTAGAGTACAGATTATAATTAATATTTAATATATTTAAATATCCTATTATCTTGGTAAATGTATATTTTTCATATAAAAATAATTTGTATTCAGAATAATAATAAAAATAAAAATAATTGGGTCGGTCTAGATCTTCATATAATTTTAACCTGATTGGGTTGGGGCAAATTTTTTAAAAAATAAATGAGCTAGGGTATTTAATTCAATTATGCACAGAAATTTCAATTTAAAATTTTAAGTCTAAATTCAAATAAAAACAAGCACGTTTAATTAATTACAATGAACTCTTCTTCTCTAATTTAAAGCATGGTTTGAATTTTCGGCCAAATATATACGCAAGTCTTTAGAAAACCAGTTCTAATGTTTTCTTAGACAAGTTAGATTTTTTTTATCACACGTTAATGACAAGAAATTTTAAATTTATAACTCTTAACATATTGTCCAGTCCCTCACCACTAATTTATCACTTTGTTGCTTTGAAGCAAATTAGGATTACTCCTTGATCTAGTCTCTAATTCATATTTAATCCAACCAAAATATCCTCTATAAAATATAATTAAAGATCATGTCGTTTTTCTACTTTCTAAATCCAGTTATTTTAATTAAGCAAGTTAATTACCGTTAAAATAGCCCATTGAACTTAAATTACAAAACGATTATAGATGCATATTTATCCAAAAAAAATCAGAAGTTTCTCTTAATTATTGCTCTTTTGCCGTTTTTTGCCATTCAGACCATTTACTTGCGCGACAAGCCAAATAGCTATTGCTTACAATTACACAGCCAATCATATTCCAATTCCCCCCTTGCCGTCTCTCCTCCTCTTATAATTGCTCTCTCTCTTTCTCACTAACCTGCACAAGTTTCATAACTCAACCCACCAGGCTCCTCAGTTCAAAATCACAGCTTTCTAATCCAAATGATAGAATCCAAGCACTCCCAATTCATCCTTCTCATCATCCTTTTTCCTCCATTAATCTACCATGAAGCCGATGCCCAGTCAGGCATACAGCCAGTCCCTACGTTCGCTACACGACGTAGTTTAGATCCCTCAACTGCTATAATGGTTGCAGTACTCATTTCTGCCTTCTTTTTAGTCGGCGTCTTATCTGTCTACCTTCGCCATTGCGCAGAGAGATACATCCTGGAACAAAGCCCAATAGGTGCGTCTGCAGATTGGCCCTGTTCATGTCCCCGGGGAATCGAAAAGAAAGTGCTCGATACGTTCCCAGTTCTTGTCTACTCAACTATCAAAGACCTCAAAATTGGCAAAGGTACTCTTGAATGTGCAGTGTGCTTGTGCGAGTTCAAGGATTACGAAACTCTTCGTTTGTTGCCCAAATGCAACCATGCTTTTCACCCAGAATGCATAGATGCCTGGTTAGCTTCCCATGATACTTGCCCCGTTTGCCGTGAAAAGTTGAAGCTGGATTCTGGTGAAGTTACAATATTTGTCCCGAGCCAGTTGAACGGTAACGAATTGGCTGAAGAAAGTACGGTAAATAGGGAAGAACAAGGTGAAGCAGAGCAACAGCCAGCTGTGACAGATGCTAATGAAGAACAAACAATAAAAGTGACTGGAGTTACAACGAAGCAGCAATATTTACCGAAATCGATAATGTTTGGGAGGCTTTCGAGGTCCAATTCGACAGGGCATTCGTTGGTTGAAGCTGGGAATAACGAGGAAAGGTATACTCTGAGATTGCCAGAGGATGTGCGGAAGTATATCATGCTGAATCATGGAAGGATTCAGCGTTCTGCTAGTTACCATGTGATTGGGAATTCAAATAAAGGGTTGTGTAGGAGTGATTGTGAAGAAAGTAAGTGGATGTAAGAAAGACAAGTTTTGATAGATGAGTCCTTTGTCCTCCATTGTCTATCTGATTTATAGCTGTCATAAGAAATTCATCAAACACCTACTCTGCATAATGATGAATGATTCAGAATTAGAATGAGAAAGAAAATGCCGATTTGTTGAAACACAATGAAGTTCAGATAGAATTGACTGAATAAATCAATAATTTAACCAAAAAGTGTTCGGTTAGGAATAATTTGAGTAGAGACGAACACTGGTTGCTCGCAGCTCCTCGGAAGTACAGCATAGGACGCATGGAAGAGGGCACAAGTGAGGTTTTTTTACCTTTTTTTTTTTTTACACCTTTCGTTTCATAATTGAGTCGGTGGAAATGTCAGATTAAAAGAGAAGATAATTTATGATTATGACAAGGAGAAAGGCAAACCTTGAGTTTTGACGATTCCAATCATTTATTTCCCCGTAATTAATATGGAATTGAATTTATGCAATTCTTTAAATGAAGGGGCCCACAGAATAAATAATGCTAGTAAAATTTCTTTTCAAGTCATGATTATGAAGAAAAAAAATCCTTAAATAGTATTTTTTTCGGCAGAATTATTTTTTGTGTGGGTGAAAGTAAGGAAATATATAGACGAAACAGAGAGAATACATCGAGTTCCACCTGGGGTTCAATTACATGAAAATAAATGAGTAAACCTATTAGTCACAGTTTTCTTGGTATGTCAAAGCTCAGAGGATTGGTACTCAAATGTTCTCACTCCTAAGGCTTGCATGCACAATTACAGAAGGCTCCACAAAATTGCATCGGATTTAAATTAATTTTCATCTATTGTTCAATTTCAATTAAAGATACATCATACATGATGGTGATTATAGGTGCTCTAAGTATTGATATTTAATATAAAAGTGGTTGGATAAATGATTGATTGATGCGTGCTATTGTCAAGCCGATTCTGTCACCAGAGGTGAGTTTATCATATCATCAAGGTGCCCTCTTCAAATTGTCCAAGTGCTCTTTGATTTGATGCAATCGAGCTTAAGATGCCGGCTCTTTCTGTCTTTCCTTCATTGCTGTTTGTAGTTCTACAAAACAGGGAAGGGAGGCAAGTTATAGCCTTGGGCTCCTTTTGTTAGAAGCCATATTCTATATGAATATAATTATGAAATATAAAGGTGATGGAAACTAATCTATTTTTTAATATTAAATATAGAGAGTAAACTTTTTTATTATTTTAAAAACAAAGTTAATTTTCTTGATTATAATATCATTAAATATTATAAATTTTTATCAACATACATAATTTGCTACTCCTTCACTTTATAAAAGAACAAATGAAATTTTCATTGAAAAATATCATCCACAAAACTTAGAGCAGAGCCTTGGTCTCACTTGTGAACCAATTTTAGAGGTCAGATAGCTATTTTATTCTTCTTCACCAACTGGGCATAAAATTTCGATCTTCTGCATTTAGTTGGATTGACGAAGAAAAAATCCTCAATCAGCCTCATTTCAATCCAAACCGGGAAAGTAAATTGAGAGCTTAAAAAAAAAAGGCTAAAATAATGCTCAATCAGCACTACTCTTAATGAGAAGTGGGGATAGAAGAAACGCAAGGAGACATACTGAAAGCAAAATGACACGGACGTAACGGAAAATATAACGTCTACCTGTGTGATACACAATGAACGAGAGAAAGCACAAGAAGATTGGATGCTCATATTCAATTCTCATTCATCTGCTTGTCATGCCCGACCGAGACGGGAACTCTACAACATCACGGAAAATACGGTCCAGACTAGGACATGAATTTAATGAAACCGTCAGTCTTTCATGTTAAAAATTGAGTATTCTCACTGGATAATAAAAATCCACCTCTCAAAAGATTGAATATTTTTATTGTTAGATTGCATTTATGCATTAAAATTTATATTTTTAATTTTAAATCCCGTACTTTAAAATTAAAAAAAAATGATAATTTAATGTAAAATACTCAAAAGTAAAATTCCTCGTAACATTATCTGTTCTCATTTAATAATGTCTAATGGATTAACAAAGCTCTACTTAGGTCAGGGATCCCTAGTCTAGGTAGGAACGAAGGAAGGATAAATTTCAAGTTGGTGAGCATTCTCAATTAAAACGAAAAAACTGCCAAAGGTTTGCCAATTCTTCTGATATCTTGCATCCAAACCGTTCATGTACATATATGAAAAACAACGTCATAAGAAAGTAAGCAGATCATACGAGAATTTCTCGTTGAGTGGTGAAGAGAAATTCCTCCACGAGGTATTTAATTTATTAGAGATTAGAGATATCCTTGAAGTGGTTGTAAGTTGTGACAGCTCGAAAGTAATATAAAAAACTACAATCACTTTACTCTGAAGAATCTTGGATCCTTCTCCGAATTGATAAGTGGGGCCAGAATACGAGACCTATTAAATTTGACATCTCTTAGTGCGAGTTAGTGCGTGCAAGACAGATCTAAAGAGTCTAGAGGAGCTTTCTAAGTAGGGACAATGTTCAAGATATGGAGTATTCATTGGCAAACGCAAGACTGAGATTTGGGAAGAGATATTTTAAAGTGAACATAATAATTAGCTTGCCATGTTTCAAGATGGTAATTGAGATTGAAGACGAATGTATCTTACAGCCGGTTAGATAAAATATAAAAGAACATTAGGATATCACAAAAAATATATAAGTGGGTTAGGATTGTCACTTTTGTAAATTTTTTCAAAAAATTTGTGACCCTGAAGGATAAGCCCACAGAATTTCGAGTACGGTCCGCAATGCATAATGCAGAATTAGGTTGCTTGTAGCAAAGACTTGAAAAAGAAAACAAATCCAAAGGAAAGGTAGTGCCACACTTTGAGGCAAAAAGAGAACAAAACAAAACTCTTGCTTTGTGCCATTCATTTGACAGATTTTCCCGCAAATCGATGGCACACAAACAGATTTGTTGTTTTGTGGTTGTAGAGTTTGTAAGCACAAGTTGCAAAGGCGGTATTCCTGAGAGCCAAGGATAAGTGCTAAAAGGCAGACATGATAGAATTAGAAATGATGAAGCTTGCAAAAAGTTGGGATAAGTGGATTCAATCGGGCACTGACGATGCGTATACATCAAAGGGAAAAAGCGCTATATTAGGATTTGGATGATGGCAAAGGATAAGATGGACCGCAGGCCTAGTACAGATATATACAGGAATAAACAAATGGTTTTTACCCAAAAAATGGGAAAAAGAAATAACCAAGTTGTCTCCACTCCTGACAGGAAAGATCAAAGATTTCTAATTAGTATCAAACTAAAAACACGCATTTCCACCTTGATTTCTAGGAACTAAAGCTTGTGGTGTGCATAAACTGGACAAGACACATCATTGACGGAAGTAGCTGATATGGGCATTAAACCAAACATCTTGAATGCTTCAGAATTCTGTACACTAGAATTATGGCTTAAAAATTAATTTTCAAAGGAATATTGGAATTACAGGAGTCTTACTGGATATGAGGGCTTTTGGCCTTGTCTTGAAAAGAATTTTATGCCGAATGATTCCAACAACTTGCAGTTCCGCCTTACAATTACTCCGACAGCTCTGCTCCCCGTCTGGGTATTTCACTTTCCTAAGTACTAGCATGGGCTTCTTCAAGGGCACTTTAGATCCTGTCATTCATGATACCCAACAGTAAAAGTGTATACTTCCTGAACAAGAGAGAAATAATTACAGAACAAAGTTAGGACTTTGTCTTCAATAACAGATGAAAATGGTATTTACATTTTTGGATACAGAAAATGAAAAATACATGGAATTTTGTAGGTGCTCTAGGAGTGAGTATAATGTGCGAAAACACTACCTGAGAAGAAGGGCGACAGAGAGTGCCGATCTCTAGATTTTGGAGGCAATCTTGGAAAGTGGGTTGAGCTTCAACTACGCCTTGTAATTCAAGGATGGCCCATTCTAAGCAGCCCCCTTCCCCACAGTTACACTTCACTCGAATCTGCATATCGTCTTACGATTCTTCCTGACTGTTTGTAGGTGGTGAGAGTAGATCGGAGTTCTAGAATTTTAGCAATAAGATTTTCCTGAAAATGGATCGGGGCTTTAGAGTTTATGACAATTGGTGTGATTCTTGGCGGCAAGCTTTGTTACTTTTCCCGCGCAGTTTAGAGACTTCAAAACAGCGGTTCTTTTTTTTTTTTTAACTTCGTTCAAATGCCCCTTTCGTTCACTTATCCCAACTATCTCACCCATTTATGTGAAAAATATTATATTCGTTTGATAATAAATATGGAGCGTGGTGGTTTAAAAGGAAATTATGCTTTTTTATTATTATAATATTAGTTATTATAATTTTTTATTAATATGTTTTATTATAATATTTTAATCAATATATATAAATAATATATCATTTTTTAATTTATATAAATAAAATTTTTCTCCTGGGATGAAACAATGGAAGTATCTTTTAAATTTAAATAATTCCTAATTTTGTGGATCGGATCATCCATATATTTTTGGACGGGAAGTCTTGGACTAGCTTTACTGTTTTGGTCAACGAGACCAGTTTTAAATGGGCATTAATCAGCGCATTGGCCTGAACATTGGAGACCAGAAAGTCACTTAAAAATTAAAATATAAGAAAATAAAACATTTCGAGAAAATAATTTAAAAAGCGGAACACTCAAAACAAATGTTGCCAACGAAAACAGAGAGTGCCAATATAAACACAGTGATCAAAACTTCCTTGAAACCAAAATGCCCGTGAGTAATTCAGCCAACTTACGGCTGGGAAACGAGATAAGACTCCTTAAATTAAAGATCGCATTTTTTGCAAATTAATATAGGTAAACCCGCATGGACTTACCCCCGTGGACATAAATCCATATGGATGCAAACTTGCTCGTGCATCTAAAATTTTCTTTTTTTTTTTTCTTTTTTACATTGAGATTTTTAATAATCATCATGATTATTAAAAATCTCAATGTAAAAAAGAAAAAAAAAAAAGAAAATTTTAGATGCACGAGCAAGTTTTGCATCCATATGGATTTATGTCCACGGGGGTAAGTCCATGCGGGTTTACCTATATTAATTTGCAAAAAATGCGATCTTTAATTTAAGGAGTCTTATCTCGTTTCCCAGCCGTAAGTTGGCTGAATTACTCACGGGCATTTTGGTTTCAAGGAAGTTTTGATCACTGTGTTTATATTGGCACTCTCTGTTTTCGTTGGCAACATTTGTTTTGAGTGTTCCGCTTTTTAAATTATTTTCTCGAAATGTTTTATTTTCTTATATTTTAATTTTTAAGTGACTTTCTGGTCTCCAATGTTCAGGCCAATGCGCTGATTAATGCCCATTTAAACTGGTCTCGTTGACCAAAACAGTAAAGCTAGTCCAAGACTTCCCGTCCAAAAATATATGGATGATCCGATCCACAAAATTAGGAATTATTTAAATTAAAAGATACTTCCATTGTTTCATCCAGGAGAAAAATTTTATTTATATAAATTAAAAAATGATATATTATTTATATATATTGATTAAAATATTATAATAAAACATATTAATAAAAAATTATAATAACTAATATTATAATAATAAAAAAGCATAATTTCCTTTTAAACCACCACGCTCCATATTTATTATCAAACGAATATAATATTTTTCACATAAATGGGTGAGATAGTTGGGATAAGTGAACGAAAGGGGCATTTGAACGAAGTTAAAAAAAAAAAAAGAACCGCTGTTTTGGAAGTCTCTAAACTGCGCGGGAAAAGTAACAAAGCTTGCCGCCAAGAATCACACCAATTGTCATAAACTCTAAAGCCCCGATCCATTTTCAGGAAAATCTTATTGCTAAAATTCTAGAACTCCGATCTACTCTCACCACCTACAAACAGTCAGGAAGAATCGTAAGACGATATGCAGATTCGAGTGAAGTGTAACTGTGGGGAAGGGGGGCTGCTTAGAATGGGCCATCCTTGAATTACAAGGCGTAGTTGAAGCTCAACCCACTTTCCAAGATTGCCTCCAAAATCTAGAGATCGGCACTCTCTGTCGCCCTTCTTCTCAGGTAGTGTTTTCGCACATTATACTCACTCCTAGAGCACCTACAAAATTCCATGTATTTTTCATTTTCTGTATCCAAAAATGTAAATACCATTTTCATCTGTTATTGAAGACAAAGTCCTAACTTTGTTCTGTAATTATTTCTCTCTTGTTCAGGAAGTATACACTTTTACTGTTGGGTATCATGAATTGACAGGATCTAAAGTGCCCTTGAAGAAGCCCATGCTAGTACTTAGGAAAGTGAAATACCCAGACGGGGAGCAGAGCTGTCGGAGTAATTGTAAGGCGGAACTGCAAGTTGTTGGAATCATTCGGCATAAAATTCTTTTCAAGACAAGGCCAAAAGCCCTCATATCCAGTAAGACTCCTGTAATTCCAATATTCCTTTGAAAATTAATTTTTAAGCCATAATTCTAGTGTACAGAATTCTGAAGCATTCAAGATGTTTGGTTTAATGCCCATATCAGCTACTTCCGTCAATGATGTGTCTTGTCCAGTTTATGCACACCACAAGCTTTAGTTCCTAGAAATCAAGGTGGAAATGCGTGTTTTAGTTTGATACTAATTAGAAATCTTTGATCTTTCCTGTCAGGAGTGGAGACAACTTGGTTATTTCTTTTTCCCATTTTTTGGGTAAAAACCATTTGTTTATTCCTGTATATATCTGTACTAGGCCTGCGGTCCATCTTATCCTTTGCCATCATCCAAATCCTAATATAGCGCTTTTTCCCTTTGATGTATACGCATCGTCAGTGCCCGATTGAATCCACTTATCCCAACTTTTTGCAAGCTTCATCATTTCTAATTTCTATCATGTCTGCCTTTTAGCACTTATCCTTGGCTCTCAGGAATACCGCCTTTGCAACTTGTGCTTACAAACTCTACAACCACAAAACAACAAATCTGTTTGTGTGCCATCGATTTGCGGGAAAATCTGTCAAATGAATGGCACAAAGCAAGAGTTTTGTTTTGTTCTCTTTTTGCCTCAAAGTGTGGCACTACCTTTCCTTTGGATTTGTTTTCTTTTTCAAGTCTTTGCTACAAGCAACCTAATTCTGCATTATGCATTGCGGACCGTACTCGAAATTCTGTGGGCTTATCCTTCAGGGTCACAAATTTTTTGAAAAAATTTACAAAAGTGACAATCCTAACCCACTTATATATTTTTTGTGATATCCTAATGTTCTTTTATATTTTATCTAACCGGCTGTAAGATACATTCGTCTTCAATCTCAATTACCATCTTGAAACATGGCAAGCTAATTATTATGTTCACTTTAAAATATCTCTTCCCAAATCTCAGTCTTGCGTTTGCCAATGAATACTCCATATCTTGAACATTGTCCCTACTTAGAAAGCTCCTCTAGACTCTTTAGATCTGTCTTGCACGCACTAACTCGCACTAAGAGATGTCAAATTTAATAGGTCTCGTATTCTGGCCCCACTTATCAATTCGGAGAAGGATCCAAGATTCTTCAGAGTAAAGTGATTGTAGTTTTTTATATTACTTTCGAGCTGTCACAACTTACAACCACTTCAAGGATATCTCTAATCTCTAATAAATTAAATACCTCGTGGAGGAATTTCTCTTCACCACTCAACGAGAAATTCTCGTATGATCTGCTTACTTTCTTATGACGTTGTTTTTCATATATGTACATGAACGGTTTGGATGCAAGATATCAGAAGAATTGGCAAACCTTTGGCAGTTTTTTCGTTTTAATTGAGAATGCTCACCAACTTGAAATTTATCCTTCCTTCGTTCCTACCTAGACTAGGGATCCCTGACCTAAGTAGAGCTTTGTTAATCCATTAGACATTATTAAATGAGAACAGATAATGTTACGAGGAATTTTACTTTTGAGTATTTTACATTAAATTATCATTTTTTTTTAATTTTAAAGTACGGGATTTAAAATTAAAAATATAAATTTTAATGCATAAATGCAATCTAACAATAAAAATATTCAATCTTTTGAGAGGTGGATTTTTATTATCCAGTGAGAATACTCAATTTTTAACATGAAAGACTGACGGTTTCATTAAATTCATGTCCTAGTCTGGACCGTATTTTCCGTGATGTTGTAGAGTTCCCGTCTCGGTCGGGCATGACAAGCAGATGAATGAGAATTGAATATGAGCATCCAATCTTCTTGTGCTTTCTCTCCGTTCATTGTGTATCACACAGGTAGACGTTATATTTTCCGTTACGTCCGTGTCATTTTGCTTTCAGTATGTCTCCTTGCGTTTCTTCTATCCCCACTTCTCATTAAGAGTAGTGCTGATTGAGCATTATTTTAGCCTTTTTTTTTAAGCTCTCAATTTACTTTCCCGGTTTGGATTGAAATGAGGCTGATTGAGGATTTTTTCTTCGTCAATCCAACTAAATGCAGAAGATCGAAATTTTATGCCCAGTTGGTGAAGAAGAATAAAATAGCTATCTGACCTCTAAAATTGGTTCACAAGTGAGACCAAGGCTCTGCTCTAAGTTTTGTGGATGATATTTTTCAATGAAAAATTTCATTTGTTCTTTTATAAAGTGAAGGAGTAGCAAATTATGTATGTTGATAAAAATTTATAATATTTAATGATATTATAATCAAGAAAATTAACTTTGTTTTTAAAATAATAAAAAAGTTTACTCTCTATATTTAATATTAAAAAATAGATTAGTTTCCATCACCTTTATATTTCATAATTATATTCATATAGAATATGGCTTCTAACAAAAGGAGCCCAAGGCTATAACTTGCCTCCCTTCCCTGTTTTGTAGAACTACAAACAGCAATGAAGGAAAGACAGAAAGAGCCGGCATCTTAAGCTCGATTGCATCAAATCAAAGAGCACTTGGACAATTTGAAGAGGGCACCTTGATGATATGATAAACTCACCTCTGGTGACAGAATCGGCTTGACAATAGCACGCATCAATCAATCATTTATCCAACCACTTTTATATTAAATATCAATACTTAGAGCACCTATAATCACCATCATGTATGATGTATCTTTAATTGAAATTGAACAATAGATGAAAATTAATTTAAATCCGATGCAATTTTGTGGAGCCTTCTGTAATTGTGCATGCAAGCCTTAGGAGTGAGAACATTTGAGTACCAATCCTCTGAGCTTTGACATACCAAGAAAACTGTGACTAATAGGTTTACTCATTTATTTTCATGTAATTGAACCCCAGGTGGAACTCGATGTATTCTCTCTGTTTCGTCTATATATTTCCTTACTTTCACCCACACAAAAAATAATTCTGCCGAAAAAAATACTATTTAAGGATTTTTTTTCTTCATAATCATGACTTGAAAAGAAATTTTACTAGCATTATTTATTCTGTGGGGCCCCTTCATTTAAAGAATTGCATAAATTCAATTCCATATTAATTACGGGGAAATAAATGATTGGAATCGTCAAAACTCAAGGTTTGCCTTTCTCCTTGTCATAATCATAAATTATCTTCTCTTTTAATCTGACATTTCCACCGACTCAATATGAAACGAAAGGTGTAAAAAAAAAAAAAGGTAAAAAAACCTCACTTGTGCCCTCTTCCATGCGTCCTATGCTGTACTTCCGAGGAGCTGCGAGCAACCAGTGTTCGTCTCTACTCAAATTATTCCTAACCGAACACTTTTTGGTTAAATTATTGATTTATTCAGTCAATTCTATCTGAACTTCATTGTGTTTCAACAAATCGGCATTTTCTTTCTCATTCTAATTCTGAATCATTCATCATTATGCAGAGTAGGTGTTTGATGAATTTCTTATGACAGCTATAAATCAGATAGACAATGGAGGACAAAGGACTCATCTATCAAAACTTGTCTTTCTTACATCCACTTACTTTCTTCACAATCACTCCTACACAACCCTTTATTTGAATTCCCAATCACATGGTAACTAGCAGAACGCTGAATCCTTCCATGATTCAGCATGATATACTTCCGCACATCCTCTGGCAATCTCAGAGTATACCTTTCCTCGTTATTCCCAGCTTCAACCAACGAATGCCCTGTCGAATTGGACCTCGAAAGCCTCCCAAACATTATCGATTTCGGTAAATATTGCTGCTTCGTTGTAACTCCAGTCACTTTTATTGTTTGTTCTTCATTAGCATCTGTCACAGCTGGCTGTTGCTCTGCTTCACCTTGTTCTTCCCTATTTACCGTACTTTCTTCAGCCAATTCGTTACCGTTCAACTGGCTCGGGACAAATATTGTAACTTCACCAGAATCCAGCTTCAACTTTTCACGGCAAACGGGGCAAGTATCATGGGAAGCTAACCAGGCATCTATGCATTCTGGGTGAAAAGCATGGTTGCATTTGGGCAACAAACGAAGAGTTTCGTAATCCTTGAACTCGCACAAGCACACTGCACATTCAAGAGTACCTTTGCCAATTTTGAGGTCTTTGATAGTTGAGTAGACAAGAACTGGGAACGTATCGAGCACTTTCTTTTCGATTCCCCGGGGACATGAACAGGGCCAATCTGCAGACGCACCTATTGGGCTTTGTTCCAGGATGTATCTCTCTGCGCAATGGCGAAGGTAGACAGATAAGACGCCGACTAAAAAGAAGGCAGAAATGAGTACTGCAACCATTATAGCAGTTGAGGGATCTAAACTACGTCGTGTAGCGAACGTAGGGACTGGCTGTATGCCTGACTGGGCATCGGCTTCATGGTAGATTAATGGAGGAAAAAGGATGATGAGAAGGATGAATTGGGAGTGCTTGGATTCTATCATTTGGATTAGAAAGCTGTGATTTTGAACTGAGGAGCCTGGTGGGTTGAGTTATGAAACTTGTGCAGGTTAGTGAGAAAGAGAGAGAGCAATTATAAGAGGAGGAGAGACGGCAAGGGGGGAATTGGAATATGATTGGCTGTGTAATTGTAAGCAATAGCTATTTGGCTTGTCGCGCAAGTAAATGGTCTGAATGGCAAAAAAACGGCAAAAGAGCAATAATTAAGAGAAACTTCTGATTTTTTTTGGATAAATATGCATCTATAATCGTTTTGTAATTTAAGTTCAATGGGCTATTTTAACGGTAATTAACTTGCTTAATTAAAATAACTGGATTTAGAAAGTAGAAAAACGACATGATCTTTAATTATATTTTATAGAGGATATTTTGGTTGGATTAAATATGAATTAGAGACTAGATCAAGGAGTAATCCTAATTTGCTTCAAAGCAACAAAGTGATAAATTAGTGGTGAGGGACTGGACAATATGTTAAGAGTTATAAATTTAAAATTTCTTGTCATTAACGTGTGATAAAAAAAATCTAACTTGTCTAAGAAAACATTAGAACTGGTTTTCTAAAGACTTGCGTATATATTTGGCCGAAAATTCAAACCATGCTTTAAATTAGAGAAGAAGAGTTCATTGTAATTAATTAAACGTGCTTGTTTTTATTTGAATTTAGACTTAAAATTTTAAATTGAAATTTCTGTGCATAATTGAATTAAATACCCTAGCTCATTTATTTTTTAAAAAATTTGCCCCAACCCAATCAGGTTAAAATTATATGAAGATCTAGACCGACCCAATTATTTTTATTTTTATTATTATTCTGAATACAAATTATTTTTATATGAAAAATATACATTTACCAAGATAATAGGATATTTAAATATATTAAATATTAATTATAATCTGTACTCTAGAATGAATATTAATTTGATTATAAAAAATCAATTAATATTTAATTTTAAAAACAAAATTCAAATCTTATATATTTTTTTAAATTTCATGAACAAGTCTACTATTACATATAAAAATTATTAAAATAATTTTCCTAACAGCCGAGTTTTAATTATTCTATCTCTTTAATCATGAATCACCTTATTATTTATACATCACCAATTCCACGTTAATGATGTGTCATATTTAAAATTATATATTAAATATGAATTCATAGTCTTTTAAGTAGCATGTTTTGTCCGTTCTATTCTTTTCTCTAAGATGATAATCTATTAGATAACCATGGCCATGAAGTGGGAAATAAAATTATCATCAACCTTTTTTCTACTTTCCTTCTCAAGCCCATTGGATTAGAAATTTATCAAGGTCAAAACCATCTTTGCATTTGCCACTGGAAACGAATTAAAAAGTTTGGTCTTAAGAAGGGAGAGGTTATAATATAACAATTGTGTTGGTCTACCATTAATTTTTATTTATATTATATATTATTATGTAAATTAATAAAAATTTAACAATTTAAACTATTAATATATATCAATATAATTAATATATTATAATCACAACGTCCTAAAAATATCACCACGTCATAAGACTAGAGCATCTACGTACATGCTTTCATCGAAGTGTCTAGAAAATGCCACCCTAGCATTGTGGGCCATTACATGGCATGTCAGTCTTCCTTATCAGAATGCACAATGTTGTGTGGTGTTGAAAGTTTCTTTTCATTACTTCTTAGTTGAGCTTCTGCCCCTTTTCATTGTTTTTTTTCTCCTTGTGATACTGAAATAGCTCACGCTATTATGATATTAGATCCAAGTTTGTTGACGAAACCAGCGTTGAAATTAAATTTCTGTATAGAAAGAAAATTAGAAGAATCTAGGAGACTGGGAGTAGGGCCAATGTCTTGTTCAAGTTTGAAGAACCTGAAATTGAATTTTGCTTCATTTTTAGGTCAGTTGACGTCGGTCTAACTATTTTCTTGTGTAAGTAAATTTATACAGTGTGGATTTTTAATTCACCTCTAGAAAAATCGACAATAGTTTGGAAGAAATTGAAATTTTCCATATTTTCTGACTAATTTTTACTGGACTTGTTGTGATAAAAAGTATTTGGTGTTATGAAATAGGAATGGAAAACGATCCCAATGAGTCAAAACGAGTTAAATTTATGTAGGCTTAAGCTCGTACAGATTAATATGCATGGGTTCGTACTTCTAACTGAATAGCCGCATTAGACCCCAGGCTAGCCGCTCTAATTTGCGATGTCCTTGTTGCATTCGATTAAACTATTGAACTTTAAATTATGGATTTAAAATTTATACATTATTAACATAAATTAATTAAGTTATTGAGCTTTAAATTATGGATTTAAATTAGAGGTGGGGCCAAGTATGTTTTAGCTCAGCTCTCAAGTGATATTAAAATTTTTTTTTAATCAAAATGAATATATATATATATTTTATATTTTACAAACAAATATTATTAAAAAAATATTATAAAACTAATATAATATTAGTATATTTAAAAATCATAATTAAAAATATACACATATTTAAATATTCAATCTCATCAAAATTATGTATTTCAAAATTAATTTAAAAGTCTAATAATTATTCTTTTTACCAATAAACACATTTTGATTTATTATGTATGAGCATTAAAATGATTTACAATATGTGTATATACAAATTATTCGTTAAGAATATAAAATGTATTTAAATACAAAAATCATTATTTTACATTATACAAATGCTTTACCTAGAAATAATTTTAATTTAGTGTGCTTGAAATGTTAATTAATAAGAATATTAATAAAATTATAAACTTAACAATTTAAAGTTTAATATAATTTAAAATGGAGTGAAAATTTTATTAAAATAATTATTAAATTTAACTAACAATATGAAACGATAGTAGTGTAAATAAAATGTTTTAAAAATATATTTATAATATAAAAACTAGATATATATTTACCATAAATTTAAATAATTTTAGTAAAATAAAGTGGTGATAAATATAAAATATATGCTGAGCATTATAATTATAATAATATTAAGTAAATATGCAAAAGTATTATAATGATTTACAGTACGAGTATATATATAAATAATTCATTAAAAATATAAAATATGTTTGAATGAAAAATATATAATTATAAGATTTTTAAGATAAGTGTTAAATATGATTTATTAGCACATTGCAAATTTTTTATTTATTTAAAGAAGGATAGAAAATTAAACAATTGTAATATTTTAAAATTAGAAAAAGTAAACTAATTTAATAAAATTAGAAAATAATAAATATTCCATTAAATACTCTTTGACATGAATTTTTTTTAAAACTATTTTTGGTAAGGAATTTTTTTATTTTAAAAGCAAAATTTATACTTGGAAGAGTTTTTAGAAGAAAATATAAATATTATTATACACTCTGACCCCTAAAATTTTATAATACTTATAGTTATAATAAAAATATGTAATAATTTAATAAAAATGAATTTTATAAAAAAATATAAATTAAAAAATACAATGTGTAAGATCATAATTCTTTTAAAATTAATTAATTATAAATATGATATATTTTAATTTTTTATATTTCTCTCTTTTTACTAAATATGAACTTTTTTATTGCCTTATACCTTAAAAATACTTTATAAAAATATATGTTTAGTTCAAACAAATAGTTTACATGGCTTACAAAATATTTTTCTAATTTATGTCTAATTCTAATTTTATTTTTTTAGAAAATAGTATGTGCACTAAAATTGATATGCACTTCTTTACATTATATATATAATATGATTGCACTAAAATTGCTACTAATTTACTATTTATTTTAATTTTATCATCATAAATTTTTCACAGCCTTTTATACATATATAAAAAAAAAGTATATACATATAGAAACTTCATTAATTATATTATATTTTTACAAATTTTATAAATTTTTATTCTAATTTTATCAATTAAATTTTAGTTAATTTAATAGGAAAGGTAATCCAAAATATTACAGACTCTCAATTAAGGGCCAACAAAACGTAACACGTTGATCATGAAATATTAGTGTCTCAATCAGTTTCCATTGCTTCACAACGGTGGCAACTGCAATGGAAATTGATTTCAGATTTTAAGGAGCCGATTGATTTGTACAGGGAAAAAATAATTATTATATTCTCAATATTAATATAATATAAATTAATAAATTTTGACTAATATTAATTAAATTAAATAATTATAATTTTATTGTTGTATCTATAAATAGTATAAAAAATAACACTTACCTAAAAAAAGTAAATAAATAACTTTTCATAAAAATAAAATTTCTTAAAAAACTTTATTTTTTTTCAACTTTTAAGATAATAACTAATTAAACAACACATTTTTTTTTCTACTTTTAAGTAAGTATAACTACTCATATTATTAAAATAAATTAATCGAGTATTAAGAGTGTGTTTGGTTTCTGTTCTTAAAAACAGCTTTTTTGTTTTTAAAATTAAAAGAACAAAAGAATCCGTTTATTTAATTGTTTTTATTTTTGTTTTTAAAAGTTGTTTCCAAAACATATGTTTTAAAAATAAAAAAATAAAAACAACTTTAATTTTTTTTTCAAAACACACATCATTAATAACATTATTGTAATTTAAAATTATTTTTAAAATAACTTACCAAACATTCTCTTTTTCTCATTGTTTTTGAAAACTGTTTTTGAAACCTATTTTCAAAAACAGTTTTAAAAACAAAAATCATAAAATACAACCAAACACACCCTAAGATTCCTCCAACCCTATGCATTTCTTCATATTCAAGACTGGTAAACCAATTATATTGAGAAACTTCGTCAGACCTAACTACTCATTCACACACACATATATATGGGTACAAACCAAGTACTTCAGTTCATTGTGCACCAGGAAAATACGACGGTTACCAATGTGACGATGCCACACACAAGGTGGAAAAAACAAGGAATTAGCTGGAACATGCTGTGCATGTTTTATAACACTACCAATATGTTAGCTTTTTCATTAAACTCTTGGGGAACAAAGAGGCAAGATAGATTTCCTCTGTACACGACATTTCTAAAAGCAATGTGAGCTTGTAGTCCAAAGCAACGAAAGACCGGGATAAAATATTAAAAATTTTTGAAGGACCAGGATCCAGTTCGTGCCCCTCCTTCCGCCCGAACGGAAGCAATCCAACAAGTCCTCAAAACACCGTAAATAAGTAGCATTGAGCGCGCAATCACGATCTTCCAGAATTTGAAACATATCTCACTCTGATTCTTTGTCTTCCATTATAATGGTTCATGAGGTGGCGATGAAGAAGCCCACAACCTTGGAAATCCAGAGCAAGAACTCGACCCATTTGCATTAGCTGTGGCAGAACTGCAACCACGAGAAACAAATGGTGGTGTCATTGAGAGCAGCCATCTGCTCTGCCTCTCGGCACCATCTTTTTGGCCTCTACTACTTTCTTCACCACCGTCACACTCACGAGTACACGATTTCCTTGAACACTCCCCTCTGGCCAAAATAACATCGTAGCTTGCTGAACGCCGAATTGCTCCATGATTAACAAGAATCTGCTTCTTCACATCCTCAGGCAACCTCAGTGTATGTCTCTCTAGATTCTTCGCTCGTTCAATCAAAGAGTGCCCTGTTGAATGGGACCTCACATACTTCCCAATATTA